>CM069087.1:19955000-20290000 GCA_035578085.1 Solanum pinnatisectum
CTAAACTAGTTTAGGTTGTTAAGTTGTGCGAATATGCTAAGGTAAATAATGTGGTTTGGTTGGTGGATTCGTTGTTGGTTTAAGTCTAAACTAAACTTGTTTAGGTTGTTAAGTTGTGCGAATATGCTAAGATAAATAATGTGGTTTGGTTGGTGGATTCGTTGTTGGTTTAAGTCTAAACTAAACTAGTTTAAGTTGTTAAGTTGTGCGAATATGCTAAGATAAATAATGTGGTTTGTTTGGTTGATCGTTGTTGGTTTAAGTCTAAACTAAACTAGTTTAGGTTGTTAAGTTGTGCGAATATGCTAAGATAAATAATGTGGTTTGGTTGGTGGATTCGTTGTTGGTTTAAGTCTAAACTAAACTAGTTTAGGTTGTTAAGTTGTGCGAATATGCTAAGATAAATAATGTGGTTTGGTTGGTGGATTCGTTGTTGGTTTAAGTCTAAACTAAACTAGTTTAGGTTGTTAAGTTGTGCGAATATGCTAAGATAAATAATGTGATTTGGTTGGTGGATTCGTTGTTGGTTTAAGTCTAAACTAAACTAGTTTAGGTTGTGTGAATATGCTAAGATAAATAATGTGATTTGGATGGTTGATTCGTTGTTGGTTTAAGTCTAAACTAAACTAGTTTAGGTTGTGTGAATATGCTAAGATAAATAATGTGGTTTGGTTGGTTGATTAGTTGTTGGTTTAAGTCTAAACAAAACTAGTTTAGGTTGTTAAGTTGTGCGAATATGCTAAGATAAATAATGTGGTTTGGTTGGTGGATTCATTGTTGGTTTAAGTCTAAACTAAACTAGTTTAGGTTGTTAAGTTGTGCGAATATGCTAAGATAAATAATGTGGTTTGGTTGGTGGATTCGTTGTTGGTTTAAGTCTAAACTAAACTAGTTTAGGTTGTTAAGTTGTGCGAATATGCTAAGATAAATAATGTGGTTTGGTTGGTGGATTCGTTGTTGGTTTAAGTCTAAACTAAACTAGTTTAGGTTGTTAAGTTGTGCGAATATGCTAAGATAAATAATGTGATTTGGTTGGTGGATTCGTTGTTGGTTTAAGTCTAAACTAAACTAGTTTAGGTTGTGTGAATATGCTAAGATAAATAATGTGATTTGGTTGGTTGATTCGTTGTTGGTTTAAGTCTAAACTAAACTAGTTTAGGTTGTGTGAATATGCTAAGATAAATAATGTGGTTTGGTTGGTTGATTAGTTGTTGGTTTAAGTCTAAACAAAACTAGTTTAGGTTGTTAAGTTGTGCGAATATGCTAAGATAAATAATGTGGTTTGGTTGGTGGATTCATTGTTGGTTTAAGTCTAAACTAAACTAGTTTAGGTTGTTAAGTTGTGTGAATATGCTAAGATAAATAATGTGGTTTGGTTGGTGGATTCGTTGTTGGTTTAAGTCTAAACTAAACTAGTTTAGGTTGTTAAGTTGTGCGAATATGCTAAGATAAATAATGTGGTTTGGTTGGTGGATTCGTTGTTGGTTTAAGTCTAAACTAAACTAGTTTAGGTTGTTAAGTTGTGCGAATATGCTAAGATAAATAATGTGGTTTGGTTGGTGGATTCGTTGTTGGTTTAAGTCTAAACTAAACTAGTTTAGGTTGTTAAGTTGTGCGAATATGCTAAGATAAATAATGTGGTTTGGTTGGTGGATTCGTTGTTGGTTTAAGTCTAAACTAAACTAGTTTAGGTTGTGTGAATATGCTAAGATAAATAATGTGGTTTGGTTGGTTGATTCGTTGTTGGTTTAAGTCTAAACTAAACTAGTTTAGGTTGTTAAGTTGTGCGAATATGCTAAGATAAATAATGTGGTTTGGTTGGTGGATTCGTTGTTGGTTTAAGTCTAAACTAAACTAGTTTAGGTTGTTAAGTTGTGCGAATATGCTAAGATAAATAATGTGGTTTGGTTGGTGGATTCTTTGTTGGTTTAAGTCTAAACTAAACTAGTTTAGGTTGTTAAGTTGTGCAAATATGCTAAGATAAATAATGTGGTTTGGTTGGTGGATTCGTTGTTGGTTTAAGTCTAAACTAAACTAGTTTAGGTTGTTAAGTTGTGCGAATATGCTAAGATAAATAATGTGGTTTGGTTGGTTGATTGGTTGTTGGTTTAAGTCTAAACTAAACTAGTTAAGGTTGTTAAGTTGTGCGAATATGCTAAGATAAATAATGTGGTGTGGTTGGTGGATTCGTTGTTGGTTTAAGTCTAAACTAAACTTGTTTAGGTTTTGTGAATATGATAAGATAAATAATGTGCTTTGGTTGGTTGATTCATTGTTGGTTTAAGTCTAAACTAAACTAGTTTAGGTTGTGTGAATATGCTAAGATAAATAATGTGGTTTGGTTGGTTGATTCGTTGTTGGTTTAAGTCTAAACTAAACTAGTTTAGGTTGTTAAGTTGTGCGAATATGCTAAGGTAAATAATGTGGTTTGGTTGGTGGATTCGTTGTTGGTTTAAGTCTAAACTAAACTTGTTTAGGTTGTTAAGTTGTGCGAATATGCTAAGATAAATAATGTGGTTTGGTTGGTGGATTCGTTGTTGGTTTAAGTCTAAACTAAACTAGTTTAAGTTGTTAAGTTGTGCGAATATGCTAAGATAAATAATGTGGTTTGTTTGGTTGATCGTTGTTGGTTTAAGTCTAAACTAAACTAGTTTAGGTTGTTAAGTTGTGCGAATATGCTAAGATAAATAATGTGGTTTGGTTGGTGGATTCGTTGTTGGTTTAAGTCTAAACTAAACTAGTTTAGGTTGTTAAGTTGTGCGAATATGCTAAGATAAATAATGTGGTTTGGTTGGTGGATTCGTTGTTGGTTTAAGTCTAAACTAAACTAGTTTAGGTTGTTAAGTTGTGCGAATATGCTAAGATAAATAATGTGATTTGGTTGGTGGATTCGTTGTTGGTTTAAGTCTAAACTAAACTAGTTTAGGTTGTGTGAATATGCTAAGATAAATAATGTGATTTGGTTGGTTGATTCGTTGTTGGTTTAAGTCTAAACTAAACTAGTTTAGGTTGTGTGAATATGCTAAGATAAATAATGTGGTTTGGTTGGTTGATTAGTTGTTGGTTTAAGTCTAAACAAAACTAGTTTAGGTTGTTAAGTTGTGCGAATATGCTAAGATAAATAATGTGGTTTGGTTGGTGGATTCATTGTTGGTTTAAGTCTAAACTAAACTAGTTTAGGTTGTTAAGTTGTGTGAATATGCTAAGATAAATAATGTGGTTTGGTTGGTGGATTCGTTGTTGGTTTAAGTCTAAACTAAACTAGTTTAGGTTGTTAAGTTGTGCGAATATGCTAAGATAAATAATGTGGTTTGGTTGGTGGATTCGTTGTTGGTTTAAGTCTAAACTAAACTAGTTTAGGTTGTTAAGTTGTGCGAATATGCTAAGATAAATAATGTGGTTTGGTTGGTGGATTCGTTGTTGGTTTAAGTCTAAACTAAACTAGTTTAGGTTGTGTGAATATGATAAGATAAATAATGTGGTTTGGTTGGTTGATTCATTGTTGGTTTAAGTCTAAACTAAACTAGTTTAGGTTGTGTGAATATGCTAAGATAAATAATGTGGTTTGGTTGGTAGATTCGTTGCTGGTTTAAGTCTAAACTAAACTAGTTTAGGTTGTTAAGTTGTGCGAATATGCTAAGATAAATAATGTGGTTTGGTTGGTTGATTCGTTGTTGCTTTAAATCTAAACTAAACTACTTTAGGTTGTTAAGTTGTGCGAATATGCTAAGATAAATAATGTGGTTTGGTTGGTGTATTCGTTGTTGGTTTAAGTCTAAACTAAACTAGTTTAGGTTGTTAAGTTGTGCGAATATGCTAAGATAAATAATGTGGTTTGGTTGGTTGATTCATTGTTGGTTTAAGTCTAAACTAAACTAGTTTAGGTTGTTAAGTTGTGCGAATATGCTAAGGTAAATAATGTGGTTTGGTTGGTGGATTCGTTGTTGGTTTAAGTCTAAACTAAACTAGTTTAGGTTGTGTGAATATGATAAGATAAATAATGTGGTTTGGTTGGTTGATTCATTGTTGGTTTAAGTCTAAACTAAACTAGTTTAGGTTGTGTGAATATGCTAAGATAAATAATGTGGTTTGGTTGGTAGATTCGTTGCTGGTTTAAGTCTAAACTAAACTAGTTTAGGTTGTTAAGTTGTGCGAATATGCTAAGATAAATAATGTGGTTTGGTTGGTGGATTCATTGTTGGTTTAAGTCTAAACTAAACTAGTTTAGGTTGTGTGAATATGCTAAGATAAATAATGTGATTTGGTTGGTTGATTCATTGTTGGTTTAAGTCTAAACTAAACTAGTTTAGGTTGTGTGAATATGCTAAGATAAATAATGTGGTTTGGTTGGTTGATTCGTTCTTTGGTTTAAGTCTAAACTAAACTAGTTTAGGTTGTTAAGTTGTCGAATATGCTAAGGTAAATAATGTGGTTTGGTTGGTGGATTCGTTGTTGGTTTAAGTCTAAACTAAACTTGTTTAGGTTGTTAAGTTGTCTTGAATATGCTAAGATAAATAATGTGGTTTGGTTGGTGGATTCGTTGTTGGTTTAAGTCTAAACTAAACTAGTTTAGGTTGTTAAGTTGTGCGAATATGCTAAGATAAATAATGTGGTTTGTTTGGTTGATCGTTGTTGGTTTAAGTCTAAACTAAACTAGTTTAGGTTGTTAAGTTGTGCGAATATGCTAAGATAAATAATGTGGTTTGGTTGGTGGATTCGTTGTTGGTTTAAGTCTAAACTAAACTAGTTTAGGTTGTTAAGTTGTCTTGAATATGCTAAGATAAATAATGTGGTTTGGTTGGTGGATTCGTTGTTGGTTTAAGTCTAAACTAAACTAGTTTAGGTTGTTAAGTTGTCTTGAATATGCTAAGATAAATAATGTGATTTGGTTGGTGGATTCGTTGTTGGTTTAAGTCTAAACTAAACTAGTTTAGGTTGTGTGAATATGCTAAGATAAATAATGTGATTTGGTTGGTTGATTCGTTGTTGGTTTAAGTCTAAACAAAACTAGTTTAGGTTGTGTGAATATGCTAAGATAAATAATGTGGTTTGGTTGGTTGATTAGTTGTTGGTTTAAGTCTAAACAAAACTAGTTTAGGTTGTTAAGTTGTGCGAATATGCTAAGATAAATAATGTGGTTTGGTTGGTGGATTCATTGTTGGTTTAAGTCTAAACTAAACTAGTTTAGGTTGTTAAGTTGTGTGAATATGCTAAGATAAATAATGTGGTTTGGTTGGTGGATTCGTTGTTGGTTTAAGTCTAAACTAAACTAGTTTAGGTTGTTAAGTTGTGCGAATATGCTAAGATAAATAATGTGGTTTGGTTGGTGGATTCGTTGTTGGTTTAAGTCTAAACTAAACTAGTTTAGGTTGTTAAGTTGTGCGAATATGCTAAGATAAATAATGTGGTATGGTTGGTGGATTCGTTGTTGGTTTAAGTCTAAACTAAACTAGTTTAGGTTGTGTGAATATGATAAGATAAATAATGTGGTTTGGTTGGTTGATTCATTGTTGGTTTAAGTCTAAACTAAACTAGTTTAGGTTGTGTGAATATGCTAAGATAAATAATGTGGTTTGGTTGGTAGATTCGTTGCTGGTTTAAGTCTAAACTAAACTAGTTTAGGTTGTTAAGTTGTGCGAATATGCTAAGATAAATAATGTGGTTTGGTTGGTTGATTCGTTGTTGCTTTAAATCTAAACTAAACTACTTTAGGTTGTTAAGTTGTGCGAATATGCTAAGATAAATAATGTGGTTTGGTTGGTGTATTCGTTGTTGGTTTAAGTCTAAACTAAACTAGTTTAGGTTGTTAAGTTGTCTTGAATATGCTAAGATAAATAATGTGGTTTGGTTGGTTGATTCATTGTTGGTTTAAGTCTAAACTAAACTAGTTTAGGTTGTTAAGTTGTGCGAATATGCTAAGGTAAATAATGTGGTTTGGTTGGTGGATTCGTTGTTGGTTTAAGTCTAAACTAAACTAGTTTAGGTTGTGTGAATATGATAAGATAAATAATGTGGTTTGGTTGGTTGATTCATTGTTGGTTTAAGTCTAAACTAAACTAGTTTAGGTTGTGTGAATATGCTAAGATAAATAATGTGGTTTGGTTGGTAGATTCGTTGCTGGTTTAAGTCTAAACTAAACTAGTTTAGGTTGTTAAGTTGTGCGAATATGCTAAGATAAATAATGTGGTTTGGTTGGTTGATTCGCTGTTGGTTTAAGTCTAAACTAAACTAGTTTAGGTTGTGTGAATATGCTAAGATAAATAATGTGATTTGGTTGGTTGATTCATTGTTGGTTTAAGTCTAAACTAAACTAGTTTAGGTTGTGTGAATATGCTAAGATAAATAATGTGGTTTGGTTGGTTGATTCGTTGCTGGTTTAAGTCTAAACTAAACTAGTTTAGGTTGTTAAGTTGTGCGAATATGCTAAGGTAAATAATGTGGTTTGGTTGGTGGATTCGTTGTTGGTTTAAGTCTAAACTAAACTTGTTTAGGTTGTTAAGTTGTGCGAATATGCTAAGATAAATAATGTGGTTTGGTTGGTGGATTCGTTGTTGGTTTAAGTCTAAACTAAACTAGTTTAGGTTGTTAAGTTGTGCGAATATGCTAAGATAAATAATGTGGTTTGTTTGGTTGATCGTTGTTGGTTTAAGTCTAAACTAAACTAGTTTAGGTTGTTAAGTTGTGCGAATATGCTAAGATAAATAATGTGGTTTGGTTGGTGGATTCGTTGTTGGTTTAAGTCTAAACTAAACTAGTTTAGGTTGTTAAGTTGTGCGAATATGCTAAGATAAATAATGTGGTTTGGTTGGTGGATTAGTTGTTGGTTTAAGTCTAAACTAAACTAGTTTAGGTTGTTAAGTTGTGCGAATATGCTAAGATAAATAATGTGATTTGGTTGGTGGATTCGTTGTTGGTTTAAGTCTAAACTAAACTAGTTTAGGTTGTGTGAATATGCTAAGATAAATAATGTGATTTGGTTGGTTGATTCGTTGTTGGTTTAAGTCTAAACAAAACTAGTTTAGGTTGTGTGAATATGCTAAGATAAATAATGTGGTTTGGTTGGTTGATTAGTTGTTGGTTTAAGTCTAAACAAAACTAGTTTAGGTTGTTAAGTTGTGCGAATATGCTAAGATAAATAATGTGGTTTGGTTGGTGGATTCATTGTTGGTTTAAGTCTAAACTAAACTAGTTTAGGTTGTTAAGTTGTGTGAATATGCTAAGATAAATAATGTGGTTTGGTTGGTGGATTCGTTGTTGGTTTAAGTCTAAACTAAACTAGTTTAGGTTGTTAAGTTGTGCGAATATGCTAAGATAAATAATGTGGTTTGGTTGGTGGATTAGTTGTTGGTTTAAGTCTAAACTAAACTAGTTTAGGTTGTTAAGTTGTGCGAATATGCTAAGATAAATAATGTGGTTTGGTTGGTGGATTAGTTGTTGGTTTAAGTCTAAACTAAACTAGTTTAGGTTGTGTGAATATGATAAGATAAATAATGTGGTTTGGTTGGTTGATTCATTGTTGGTTTAAGTCTAAACTAAACTAGTTTAGGTTGTGTGAATATGCTAAGATAAATAATGTGGTTTGGTTGGTAGATTCGTTGCTGGTTTAAGTCTAAACTAAACTAGTTTAGGTTGTTAAGTTGTGCGAATATGCTAAGATAAATAATGTGGTTTGGTTGGTTGATTCGTTGTTGGTTTAAGTCTAAACTAAACTAGTTTAGGTTGTTAAGTTGTGCGAATATGCTAAGATAAATAATGTGGTTTGGTTGGTGTATTCGTTGTTGGTTTAAGTCTAAACTAAACTAGTTTAGGTTGTTAAGTTGTCTTGAATATGGTAAGATAAATAATGTGGTTTGGTTGGTTGATTCATTGTTGGTTTAAGTCTAAACTAAACTAGTTTAGGTTGTTAAGTTGGGAATATGCTAAGGTAAATAATGTGGTTTGGTTGGTGGATTCTTTGTTGGTTTAAGTCTAAACTAAACTAGTTTAGGTTGTTAAGTTGTGCGAATATGCTAAGATAAATAATGTGGTTTGGTTGGTTGATTCGTTGTTGGTTTAAGTCTAAACTAAACTAGTTTAGGTTGTTAAGTTGTGCGAATATGCTAAGATAAATAATGTGGTTTGGTTGGTGGATTCGTTGTTGGTTTAAGTCTAAACTAAACTAGTTTAGGTTGTTAAGTTGTGCGAATATGCTAAGATAAATAATGTGGTTTGGTTGGTGGATTCATTGTTGGTTTAAGTCTAAACTAAACTAGTTTAGGTTGTTAAGTTGTGCGAATATGCTAAGATAAATAATGTGGTTTGGTTGGTGGATTCGTTGTTGGTTTAAGTCTAAACTAAACTAGTTTAGGTTGTGTGAATATGATAAGATAAATAATGTGGTTTGGTTGGTTGATTCATTGTTGGTTTAAGTCTAAACTAAACTAGTTTAGGTTGTGTGAATATGCTAAGATAAATAATGTGGTTTGGTTGGTAGATTCGTTGCTGGTTTAAGTCTAAACTAAACTAGTTTAGGTTGTTAAGTTGTGCGAATATGCTAAGATAAATAATGTGGTTTGGTTGGTTGATTCTTTGTTGGTTTAAGTCTAAACTAAACTAGTTTAGGTTGATGTGAATATGATAAGATAAATAATGTGGTTTGGTTGGTTGATTCATTGTTGGTTTAAGTCTAAACTAAACTAGTTTAGGTTGTGTGAATATGCTAAGATAAATAATGTGGTTTGGTTGGTTGATTCGTTGTTGGTTTAAGTCTAAACTAAACTAGTTTAGGTTGTTAAGTTGTGCGAATATGCTAAGATAAATAATGTGGTTTGGTTGGTGGATTCGTTGTTGGTTTAAGTCTAAACTAAACTAGTTTAGGTTGTTAAGTTGTCTTGAATATGCTAAGATAAATAATGTGGTTTGGTTGGTGGATTCGTTGTTGGTTTAAGTCTAAACTAAACTAGTTTAGGTTGTTAAGTTGTCAGAATATGCTAAGATAAATAATGTGGTTTGGTTGGGTTGATCGTTGTTGGTTTAAGTCTAAACTAAACTAGTTTAGGTTGTTAAGTTGTGCGAATATGCTAAGATAAATAATGTGGTTTGGTTGGTGGATTCTTTGTTGGTTTAAGTCTAAACTAAACTAGTTTAGGTTGTTAAGTTGTGCGAATATGCTAAGATAAATAATGTGGTTTGGTTGGTGGATTCGTTGTTGGTTTAAGTCTAAACTAAACTAGTTTAGGTTGTTAAGTTGTGCGAATATGCTAAGATAAATAATGTGATTTGGTTGGTGGATTCGTTGTTGGTTTAAGTCTAAACTAAACTAGTTTAGGTTGTGTGAATATGCTAAGATAAATAATGTGATTTGGTTGGTTGATTCGTTGTTGGTTTAAGTCTAAACAAAACTAGTTTAGGTTGTGTGAATATGCTAAGATAAATAATGTGGTTTGGTTGGTTGATTAGTTGTTGGTTTAAGTCTAAACAAAACTAGTTTAGGTTGTTAAGTTGTGCGAATATGCTAAGATAAATAATGTGGTTTGGTTGGTGGATTCATTGTTGGTTTAAGTCTAAACTAAACTAGTTTAGGTTGTTAAGTTGTGTGAATATGCTAAGATAAATAATGTGGTTTGGTTGGTGGATTCGTTGTTGGTTTAAGTCTAAACTAAACTAGTTTAGGTTGTTAAGTTGTCTTGAATATGCTAAGATAAATAATGTGGTTTGGTTGGTGGATTCATTGTTGGTTTAAGTCTAAACTAAACTAGTTTAGGTTGTTAAGTTGTGCGAATATGCTAAGATAAATAATGTGGTTTGGTTGGTGGATTCGTTGTTGGTTTAAGTCTAAACTAAACTAGTTTAGGTTGTGTGAATATGATAAGATAAATAATGTGGTTTGGTTGGTTGATTCATTGTTGGTTTAAGTCTAAACTAAACTAGTTTAGGTTGTGTGAATATGCTAAGATAAATAATGTGGTTTGGTTGGTAGATTCGTTGCTGGTTTAAGTCTAAACTAAACTAGTTTAGGTTGTTAAGTTGTGCGAATATGCTAAGATAAATAATGTGGTTTGGTTGGTTGATTCGTTGTTGGTTTAAGTCTAAACTAAACTAGTTTAGGTTGTTAAGTTGTGCGAATATGCTAAGATAAATAATGTGGTTTGGTTGGTGGATTCGTTGTTGGTTTAAGTCTAAACTAAACTAGTTTAGGTTGTTAAGTTGTGCGAATATGCTAAGATAAATAATGTGGTTTGGTTGGTTGATTCATTGTTGGTTTAAGTCTAAACTAAACTAGTTTAGGTTGTTAAGTTGGGAATATGCTAAGATAAATAATGTGGTTTGGTTGGTGGATTCGTTGTTGGTTTAAGTCTAAACTAAACTAGTTTAGGTTGTTAAGTTGTGCGAATATGCTAAGATAAATAATGTGGTTTGGTTGGTTGATTCGTTGTTGGTTTAAGTCTAAACTAAACTAGTTTAGGTTGTTAAGTTGTGCGAATATGCTAAGATAAATAATGTGGTTTGGTTGGTGGATTCATTGTTGGTTTAAGTCTAAACTAAACTAGTTTAGGTTGTTAAGTTGTGTGAATATGCTAAGATAAATAATGTGGTTTGGTTGGTGGATTCGTTGTTGGTTTAAGTCTAAACTAAACTAGTTTAGGTTGTTAAGTTGTGCGAATATGCTAAGATAAATAATGTGGTTTGGTTGGTGGATTCGTTGTTGGTTTAAGTCTAAACTAAACTAGTTTAGGTTGTTAAGTTGTGCGAATATGCTAAGATAAATAATGTGGTTTGGTTGGTGGATTCGTTGTTGGTTTAAGTCTAAACTAAACTAGTTTAGGTTGTGTGAATATGATAAGATAAATAATGTGGTTTGGTTGGTTGATTCATTGTTGGTTTAAGTCTAAACTAAACTAGTTTAGGTTGTGTGAATATGCTAAGATAAATAATGTGGTTTGGTTGGTGGATTCTTTGTTGGTTTAAGTCTAAACTAAACTAGTTTAGGTTGTTAAGTTGTGCGAATATGCTAAGATAAATAATGTGGTTTGGTTGGTTGATTCGTTGTTGGTTTAAGTCTAAACTAAACTAGTTTAGGTTGTTAAGTTGTGCGAATATGCTAAGATAAATAATGTGGTTTGGTTGGTGGATTCGTTGTTGGTTTAAGTCTAAACTAAACTAGTTTAGGTTGTTAAGTTGTGCGAATATGCTAAGATAAATAATGTGGTTTGGTTGGTTGATTCATTGTTGGTTTAAGTCTAAACTAAACTAGTTTAGGTTGTTAAGTTGTGCGAATATGCTAAGATAAATAATGTGGTTTGGTTGGTGGATTCGTTGTTGGTTTAAGTCTAAACTAAACATGTTTAGGTTGTGTGAATATGCTAAGATAAATAATGTGGTTTGGTTGGTTGATTCGTTGTTGGTTTAAGTCTAAAATAAACTAGTTTAGGTTGTGTGAATATGCTAAGATAAATAATGTGGTTTGGTTGGTGGATTCGTTGTTGGTTTAAGTCTAACCTGAACTAGTTTAGGTTGTTAAGTTGTCCGAATATGCTAAGATAAATTATGTGGTTTGGTTGGTTGATTCGTTGTTGGTTTAAGTCTAAACTAAACTAGTTTAGGTTGTTAAGTTGTGCGAATATGCTAAGATAAATAATGTGGTTTGGTTGGTGGATTCGTTGTTGGTTTAAGTCTAAACTAAACTAGTTTAGGTTGTTAAGTTGTGCGAATATGCTAAGATAAATAATGTGGTTTGGTTGGTTGATTCGTTGTTGGTTTAAGTCTAAACTAAACTAGTTTAGGTTGTTAAGTTGTGCGAATATGCTAAGGTAAATAATGTGGTTTGGTTGGTGGATTCGTTGTTGGTTTAAGTCTAAACTAAACTTGTTTAGGTTGTTAAGTTGTGCGAATATGCTAAGATAAATAATGTTGTTTGGTTGGTTGATTCGTTGTTGGTTTAAGTCTAAAGTAAACTAGTTTAGGTTGTTAAGTTGTGCGAATATGCTAAGGTAAATAATGTGGTTTGGTTGGTTGATTCGTTGTTGGTTTAAGTCTAAACTAAACTAGTTTAGGTTGTTAAGTTGTGCGAATATGCTAAGATAAATAATGTGGTTTGGTTGGTGGATTCGTTGTTGGTTTAAGTCTAAACTAAACTAGTTTAGGTTGTTAAGTTGTGCGAATATGCTAAGATAAATAATGTGGTTTGGTTGGTGGATTCGTTGTTGGTTTAAGTCTAAACTAAACTAGTTTAGGTTGTTAAGTTGTGCGAATATGCTAAGATAAATAATGTGATTTGGTTGGTGGATTCGTTGTTGGTTTAAGTCTAAACTAAACTAGTTTAGGTTGTGTGAATATGCTAAGATAAATAATGTGATTTGGTTGGTTGATTCGTTGTTGGTTTAAGTCTAAACAAAACTAGTTTAGGTTGTGTGAATATGCTAAGATAAATAATGTGGTTTGGTTGGTTGATTAGTTGTTGGTTTAAGTCTAAACAAAACTAGTTTAGGTTGTTAAGTTGTGCGAATATGCTAAGATAAATAATGTGGTTTGGTTGGTGGATTCATTGTTGGTTTAAGTCTAAACTAAACTAGTTTAGGTTGTTAAGTTGTGTGAATATGCTAAGATAAATAATGTGGTTTGGTTGGTGGATTATTTGTTGGTTTAAGTCTAAACTAAACTAGTTTAGGTTGTTAAGTTGTGCGAATATGCTAAGATAAATAATGTGGTTTGGTTGGTGGATTCGTTGTTGGTTTAAGTCTAAACTAAACTAGTTTAGGTTGTTAAGTTGTCTTGAATATGCTAAGATAAATAATGTGGTTTGGTTGGTGGATTCGTTGTTGGTTTAAGTCTAAACTAAACTAGTTTAGGTTTTGTGAATATGATAAGATAAATAATGTGGTTTGGTTGGTTGATTCATTGTTGGTTTAAGTCTAAACTAAACTAGTTTAGGTTGTGTGAATATGCTAAGATAAATAATGTGGTTTGGTTGGTAGATTCGTTGCTGGTTTAAGTCTAAACTAAACTAGTTTAGGTTGTTAAGTTGTGCGAATATGCTAAGATAAATAATGTGGTTTGGTTGGTTGATTCGTTGTTGGTTTAAGTCTAAACTAAACTAGTTTAGGTTGTTAAGTTAAGCGAATATGCTAAGATAAATAATGTGGTTTGGTTGGTGGATTCGTTGTTGGTTTAAGTCTAAACTAAACTAGTTTAGGTTGTTAAGTTGTGCGAATATGCTAAGATAAATAATGTGGTTTGGTTGGTTGATTCATTGTTGGTTTAAGTCTAAACTAAACTAGTTTAGGTTGTTAAGTTGTACGAATATGCTAAGATAAATAATGTGGTTTGGTTGGTGGATTCGTTGTTGGTTTAAGTCTAAACTAAACTAGTTTAGGTTGTTAAGTTGTGCGAATATGCTAAGATAAATAATGTGGTTTGGTTGGTTGATTCGTTGTTGGTTTAAGTCTAAACTAAACTAGTTTAGGTTGTTAAGTTGTGCGAATATGCTAAGATAAATAATGTGGTTTGGTTGGTGGATTCGTTGTTGGTTTAAGTCTAAACTAAACTAGTTTAGGTTGTTAAGTTATGCGAATATGCTAAGATAAATAATGTGGTTTGGTTGGTTGATTCGTTGTTGGTTTAAGTCTAAAATAAACTAGTTTAGGTTGTGTGAATATGCTAAGATAAATAATGTGGTTTGGTTGGTGGATTCGTTGTTGGTTTAAGTCTAAACTAAACTAGTTTAGGTTGTTAAGTTGTGCGAATATGCTAAGATAAATAATGTGGTTTGGTTGGTTGATTCGTTGTTGGTTTAAGTCTAAACTAAACTAGTTTAGGTTGTTAAGTTGTGCGAATATGCTAAGATAAATAATGTGGTTTGGTTGGTTGATTCGTTGTTGGTTTAAGTCTAAACTAAACTAGTTTAGGTTGTTAAGTTGTGCAAATATGCTAAGATCAATAATGTGGTTTGGTTGGTTGATTCATTGTTGGTTTAAGTCTAAACTAAACTAGTTAAGGTTGTTAAGTTGTGCGAATATGCTAAGATAAATAATGTGGTTTGGTTGGTGGATTCGTTGTTGGTTTAAGTCTAAACTAAACTAGTTTAGGTTGTTAAGTTGTGCGAATATGCTAAGATAAATAATGTGGTTTGGTTGGTGGATTCGTTGTTGGTTTAAGTCTAAACTAAACTAGTTTAGGTTGTTAAGTTATGCGAATATGCTAAGATAAATAATGTGGTTTGGTTGGTGGATTCGTTGTTGGTTTAAGTCTAAACTAAACTAGTTTAGGTTGTTAAGTTGTGCGAATATGCTAAGATAAATAATGTGGTTTGGTTGGTTGATTTGTTGGTTTAAGTCTAAACTAAACTAGTTTAGGTTGTTAAGTTGTGCGAATATGCTAAGATAAATAATGTGGTTTGGTTGGTGGATTCGTTGTTGGTTTAAGTCTAAACTAAACTAGTTTAGGTTGTTAAGTTGTGCGAATATGCTAAGATAAATAATGTGGTTTGGTTGGTTGATTCGTTGTTGGTTTAAGTCTAAACTAAACTAGTTTAGGTTGTTAAGTTGTGCGAATATGCTAAGATAAATAATGTGGTTTGGTTGGTGGATTCGTTGTTGGTTTAAGTCTAAACTAAACTAGTTTAGGTTGTTAAGTTGTGCGAATATGCTAAGATAAATAATGTGGTTTGGTTGGTTGATTAGTTGTTGGTTTAAGTCTAAACTAAACTAGTTTAGGTTGTTAAGTTGTGCGAATATGCTAAGATAAATAATGTGGTTTGGTTGGTGGATTCATTGTTGGTTTAAGTCTAAACTAAACTAGTTTAGGTTGTTAAGTTGTGCGAATATGCTAAGATAAATAATGTGGTTTGGTTGGTTGATTTGTTGTTGGTTTAAGTCTAAACTAAACTAGTTTAGGTTGTTAAGTTGTGCGAATATGCTAAGATAAATAATGTGGTTTGGTTGGTGGATTCGTTGTTGGTTTAAGTCTAAACTAAACTAGTTTAGGTTGTTAAGTTTATCGAAAATGCTAAGATAAATAATGTGGTTTGGTTGGTGGATTCGTTGTTGGTTTAAGTCTAAACTAAACTAGTTTAGGTTGTTAAGTTGTGAAAATATTCTAAGATAAATAATGTGGTTTGGTTGGTTGATTCGTTGTTGGTTTAAGTCTAAACTAAAATAATTTAGGTTGTTAAGTTGTGATAATATGCTAAGATAAATAATGTGGTTTGGTTGGTGGATTCGTTGTTGGTTTAAGTCTAAACTAAACTAGTTTAGGTTGTTAAGTTGTGCGAATATGCTAAGATAAATAATGTGGTTTGGTTGGTTGATTCGTTGTTGGTTTAAGTCTAAACTAAACTAGTTTAGGTTGTTAAGTTGTGCGAATATGCTAAGATAAATAATGTGGTTTGGTTGGTGGATTCGTTGTTGGTTTAAGTCTAAACTAAACTAGTTTAGGTTGTTAAGTTGTGCGAATATGCTAAGATAAATAATGTGGTTTGGTTGGTGGATTCGTTGTTGGTTTAAGTCTAAACTAAACTAGTTTAGGTTGTTAAGTTGTGCGAATATGCTAAGATAAATAATGTGGTTTGGTTGGTTGATTCGTTGTTGGTTTAAGTCTAAACTAAACTAGTTTAGGTTGTTAAGTTGTGCGAATATGCTAAGATAAATAATGTGGTTTGGTTGGTGGATTCGTTGTTGGTTTAAGTCTAAACTAAACTAGTTTAGGTTGTTATGTTGTGCGAATATGCTAAGATAAATAATGTGGTTTGGTTGGTTGATTCGTTGTTGGTTTAAGTCTAAACTAAACTAGTTTAGGTTGTTAAGTTGTGCGAATATGCTAAGATAAATAATGTGGTTTGGTTGGTGGATTCTTTGTTGGTTTAAGTCTAAACTAAACTAGTTTAGGTTGTTAAGTTGTGCGAATATGCTAAGATAAATAATGTGGTTTGGTTGGTGGATTCGTTGTTGGTTTAAGTCTAAACTAAACTAGTTTAGGTTGTTAAGTTGTGCGAATATGCTAAGATAAATAATGTGGTTTGGTTGGTGGATTCGTTGTTGGTTTAAGTCTAAACTAAACTAGTTTAGGTTGTTAAGTTGTGCGAATATGCTAAGATAAATAATGTGGTTTGGTTGGTTGATTCGTTGTTGGTTTAAGTCTAAACTAAACTAGTTTAGGTTGTTAAGTTGTGCGAATATGCTAAGATAAATAATGTGGTTTGGTTGGTGGATTCGTTGTTGGTTTAAGTCTAAACTAAACTAGTTTAGGTTGTTAAGTTATGCGAATATGCTAAGATAAATAATGTGGTTTGGTTGGTTGATTCATTGTTGGTTTAAGTCTAAACTAAACTAGTTTAGGTTGTGTGAATATGCTAAGATAATTTATGTGGTTTGGTTGATTCGTTGTTGGTTTAAGTCTAAACTAAACTAGTTTAGGTTGTTAAGTTGTGCGAATATGCTAAGATAAATAATGTGGTTTGGTTGGTGGATTCGTTGTTGGTTTAAGTCTAAACTAAACTAGTTTAGGTTGTGTGAATATGCTAAGATAAAAAATGTGGTTTGGTTGGTTGATTCGCTGTTGGTTTAAGTCTAAACTAAACTTGTTTAGGTTGTTAAGTTTTGTGAATATGCTAAGATAAATAATGTGGTTTGGTTGGTTGATTCGTTGTTGGTTTAAGTCTAAACTAAACTAGTTTAGGTTGTTAAGTTGTGCGAATATGCTAAGATAAATAATGTGGTTTGGTTGGTGGATTCGATGTTGGTTTAAGTCTAAACTAAACTAGTTTAGGTTGTTAAGTTGTGCGAATATGCTAAGATAAATAATGTGGTTTGGTTGGTGGATTCGTTGTTGGTTTAAGTCTAAACTAAACTAGTTTAGGTTGTTAAGTTGTGCGAATATGCTAAGATAAATAATGTGGTTTGGTTGGTGGATTCGTTGTTGGTTTAAGTCTAAACTAAACTAGTTTAGGTTGTTAAGTTGTGCGAATATGCTAAGATAAATAATGTGGTTTGGTTGGTGGATTCGTTGTTGGTTTAAGTCTAAACTAAACTAGTTTAGGTTGTTAAGTTGTGAATATGCTAAGATAAATAATGTGGTTTGGTTGGTGGATTCGTTGTTGGTTTAAGTCTAAACTAAACTAGTTTAGGTTGTTAAGTTGTGCGAATATGCTAAGATAAATAATGTGGTTTGGTTGGTTGATTCGTTGTTGGTTTAAGTCTAAACTAAACTAGTTTAGGTTGTTAAGTTCTGCGAATATGCTAAGATAAATAATGTGGTTTGGTTGGTGGATTCGTTGTTGGTTTAAGTCTAAACTAAACTAGTTTAGGTTGTTAAGTTGTTCGAATATGCTAAGATAAATAATGTGGTTTGGTTGGTGGATTCGTTGTTGGTTTAAGTCTAAACTAAACTAGTTTAGGTTGTTAAGTTGTGCGAATATGCTAAGATAAATAATGTGGTTTGGTTGGTGGATTCGTTGTTGGTTTAAGTCTAAACTAAACTAGTTTAGGTTGTTAAGTTGTGATAATATGCTAAGATAAATAATGTGGTTTGGTTGGTTGATTCGTTGTTGGTTTAAGTCTAAACTAAACTAGTTTAGGTTGTTAAGTTGTGCGAATATGCTAAGATAAATAATGTGGTTTGGTTGGTGGATTCGTTGTTGGTTTAAGTCTAAACTAAACTAGTTTAGGTTGTTAAGTTGTGCGAATATGCTAAGATAAATAATGTGGTTTGGTTGGTGGATTCGTTGTTGGTTTAAGTCTAAACTAAACTAGTTTAGGTTGTTAAGTTGTGCGAATATGCTAAGATAAATAATGTGGTTTGGTTGGTGGATTCGTTGTTGGTTTAAGTCTAAACTAAACTAGTTTAGGTTGTTAAGTTGTGCGAATATGCTAAGATAAATAATGTGGTTTGGTTGGTTGATTCGTTGTTGGTTTAAGTCTAAACTAAACTAGTTTAGGTTGTGTGAATATGCTAAGATAAATAATGTGGTTTGGTTGGTTGATTCGTTGTTGGTTTAAGTCTAAACTAAACTAGTTTAGGTTGTTAAGTTGTGCGAATATGCTAAGATAAATAATGTGGTTTGGTTGGTGGATTCGTTGTTGGTTTAAGTCTAAACTAAACTAGTTTAGGTTGTTAAGTTGTGCGAATATGCTAAGATAAATAATGTGGTTTGGTTGGTGGATTCGTTGTTGGTTTAAGTCTAAACTAAACTAGTTTAGGTTGTTAAGTTGTGCGAATATGCTAAGATAAATAATGTGGTTTGGTTGGTGGATTCGTTGTTGGTTTAAGTCTAAACTAAACTAGTTTAAGTTGTGCGAATATGCTAAGATAAATAATGTGGTTTGGTTGGTGGATTCGTTGTTGGTTTAAGTCTAAACTAAACTAGTTTAGGTTGTTAAGTTGTGCGAATATGCTAAGATAAATAATGTGGTTTGGTTGGTGGATTCGTTGTTGGTTTAAGTCTAAACTAAACTAGTTTAGGTTGTTAAGTTGTGCAAATATGCTAAGATAAATAATGTGGTTTGGTTGGTTGATTCATTGTTGGTTTAAGTCTAAACTAAACTAGTAAAGGTTGTTAAGTGAATATGCTAAGATAAATAATGTGGTTTGGTTGGTTGATTCGTTGTTGGTTTAAGTCTAAACTAAACTAGTTTAGGTTGTTAAGTTGTGCGAATATGCTAAGATAAATAATGTGGTTTGGTTGGTTGATTCGTTGTTGGTTTAAGTCTAAACTAAACTAGTTTAGGTTGTTAAGTTGTGCGAATATGCTAAGATAAATAATGTGGTTTGGTTGGTGGATTCGTTGTTGGTTTAAGTCTAAACTAAACTAGTTTAGGTTGTGTGAATATGCTAAGATAAATAATGTGGTTTGGTTGGTTGATTCGTTGTTGGTTTAAGTCTAAACTAAACTAGTTTAGGTTGTTAAGTTGTGCGAATATGCTAAGATAAATAATGTGGTTTGGTTGGTTGATTCGTTGTTGGTTTAAGTCTAAACTAAACTAGTTTAGGTTGTTAAGATTTGCGAATATGCTAAGATAAATAATGTGGTTTGGTTGGTTGATTCGTTGTTGGTTTAAGTCTAAACTAAACTAGTTTAGGTTGTGTGAATATGCTAAGATAAATAATGTGGTTTGGTTGGTTGATTCGTTGTTGGTTTAAGTCTAAACTAAACTAGTTTAGGTTGTTATGCGAATATGCTAAGATAAATAATGTGGTTTGGTTGGTGGATTCATTGTTGGTTTAAGTCTAAACTAAACTAGTTTAGGTTGTTAAGTTGTGCGAATATGCTAAGATAAATAATGTGGTTTGGTTGGTGGATTCGTTGTTGGTTTAAGTCTAAACTAAACTAGTTTAGGTTGTTAAGTTGTGCGAATATGCTAAGATAAATAATGTGGTTTGGTTGGTTGATTCGTTGTTGGTTTAAGTCTAAACTAAACAAGTTTAGGTTGTGTGAATATGCTAAGATAAATAATGTAGTTTGGTTGGTGGATTCGTTGTTGGTTTAAGTCTAAACTAAACTAGTTTAGGTTGTCAAGTTGTGTGAATATGCTAAGATAAATAATGTGGTTTGGTTGGTGGATTCGTTGTTGGTTTAAGTCTAAACTAAACTAGTTAAGGTTGTTAAGTTGTGCGAATATGCTAAGATAAAGAATGTGGTTTGGTTGGTGGATTCGTTGTTGGTTTAAGTCTAAACTAAACTAGTTTAGGTTGTTAAGTTGTGCAAGTATGCTAAGATAAATAATGTGGTTTGGTTGGTTGATTCGTTGTTGGTTTAAGTCTAAACTAAACTAGTTAAGGTTGTTAAGTTGTGCGAATATGCTAAGATAAATAATGTGGTTTGGTTGGTGGATTCGTTGTTGGTTTAAGTCTAAACTAAACTAGTTTAGGTTGTTAAGTTGTGCGAATATGCTAAGATAAATAATGTGGTTTGGTTGGTTGATTCGTTGTTGGTTTAAGTCTAAACTAAACTAGTTTAGGTTGTTAAGTTGTGCGAATATGCTAAGATAAATAATGTGGTTTGGTTGGTGGATTCGTTGTTGGTTTAAGTCTAAACTAAACTAGTTTAGGTTGTTAAGTTGTGCGAATATGCTAAGATAAATAATGTGGTTTGGTTGGTTGATTCGTTGTTGGTTTAAGTCTAAACTAAACTAGTTTAGGTTGTTAAGTTGTGCGAATATGCTAAGATAAATAATGTGGTTTGGTTGGTGGATTAGTTGTTGGTTTAAGTCTAAACTAAACTAGTTTAGGTTGTTAAGTTGTTCGAATATGCTAAGATAAATAATGTGGTTTGGTTGGTGGATTCGTTGTTGGTTTAAGTCTAAACTAAACTAGTTTAGGTTGTTAAGTTGTGCGAATATGCTAAGATAAATAATGTGGTTTGGTTGGTTGATTCGTTGTTGGTTTAAGTCTAAACTAAACTAGTTTAGGTTGTTAAGTTGTCTTGAATATGCTAAGATAAATAATGTGGTTTGGTTGGTGGATTCGTTGTTGGTTTAAGTCTAAACTAAACTAGTTTAGGTTGTTAAGTTGTGCGAATATGCTAAGATAAATAATGTGGTTTGGTTGGTGGATTCGTTGTTGGTTTAAGTCTAAACTAAACTAGTTTAGGTTGTTAAGTTGTGCGAATATGCTAAGATAAATAATGTGGTTTGGTTGGTGGATTCGTTGTTGGTTTAAGTCTAAACTAAACTAGTTTAGGTTGTTAAGTTGTGCGAATATGCTAAGATAAATAATGTGGTTTGGTTGGTGGATTCGTTGTTGGTTTAAGTCTAAACTAAACTAGTTTAGGTTGTTAAGTTGTGCGAATATGCTAAGATAAATAATGTGGTTTGGTTGGTGGATTCGTTGTTGGTTTAAGTCTAAACTAAACTAGTTTAGGTTGTTAAGTTGTGCGAATATGCTAAGATAAATAATGTGGTTTGGTTGGTTGATTCGTTGTTGGTTTAAGTCTAAACTAAACTAGTTTAGGTTGTTAAGTTTTGCGAATATGCTAAGATAAATAATGTGGTTTGGTTGGTGGATTCGTTGTTGGTTTAAGTCTAAACTAAACTAGTTTAGGTTGTTAAGTTGTGCAAATATGCTAAGATAAATAATGTGGTTTGGTTGGTTGATTCATTGTTGGTTTAAGTCTAAACTAAACTAGTTAAGGTTAGGTTGTGTGAATATGCTAAGATAAATAATGTGGTTTGGTCGGTTGATTCGTTGTTGGTTTAAGTCTAAAAGAAACTAGTTTAGGTTGTGTGAATATGCTAAGATAAATAATGTGGTTTGGTTGGTGGATTCGTTGTTGGTTTAAGTCTAAACTAAACTTGTTTAGGTTGTTAAGTTGTGCGAATATGCTAAGATAAATAATGTGGTTTGGTTGGTGGATTCGTTGTTGGTTTAAGTCTAAACTAAACTAGTTTAGGTTGTTAAGTTGTGCTAATATGCTAAGATAAATAATGTGGTTTGTTTGGTTGATTCGTTGTTGGTTTAAGTCTAAACTAAACTAGTTTAGGTTGTTAAGTTGTGCGAATATGCTAAGATAAATAATGTGGTTTGGTTGGTGGATTCGTTGTTGGTTTAAGTCTAAACTAAACTAGTTTAGGTTGTTAAGTTGTGCGAATATGCTAAGATAAATAATGTGGTTTGGTTGGTGGATTCGTTGTTGGTTTAAGTCTAAACTAAACTAGTTTAGGTTGTTAAGTTGTCTTGAATATGCTAAGATAAATAATGTTATTTGGTTGGTGGATTCGTTGTTGGTTTAAGTCTAAATTAAACTAGTTTAGGTTGTGTGAATATGCTAAGATAAATAATGTGATTTGGTTGGTTGATTCGTTGTTGGTTTAAGTCTAAACAAAACTAGTTTAGGTTGTGTGAATATGCTAAGATAAATAATGTGGTTTGGTTGGTTGATTAGTTGTTGGTTTAAGTCTAAACAAAACTAGTTTAGGTTGTTAAGTTGTGCGAATATGCTAAGATAAATAATGTGGTTTGGTTGGTGGATTCATTGTTGGTTTAAGTCTAAACTAAACTAGTTTAGGTTGTTAAGTTGTGCGAATATGCTAAGATAAATAATGTGGTTTGGTTGGTGGATTCGTTGTTGGTTTAAGTCTAAACTAAACTAGTTTAGGTTGTTAAGTTGTGCGAATATGCTAAGATAAATAATGTGGTTTGGTTGGTGGATTCGTTGTTGGTTTAAGTCTAAACTAAACTAGTTTAGGTTGTTAAGTTGTGCGAATATGCTAAGATAAATAATGTGGTTTGGTTGGTGGATTCGTTGTTGGTTTAAGTCTAAACTAAACTTGTTTAGGTTGTTAAGTTTTGCGAATATGCTAAGATAAATAATGTGGTTTGGTTGGTGGATTCGTTGTTGGTTTAAGTCTAAACTAAACTAGTTTAGGTTGTTAAGTTGTGCGAATATGCTAAGATAAATAATGTGGTTTGTTTGGTTGATCGTTGTTGGTTTAAGTCTAAACTAAACTAGTTTAGGTTGTTAAGTTGTGCGAATATGCTAAGATAAATAATGTGGTTTGGTTGGTGGATTAGTTGTTGGTTTAAGTCTAAACTAAACTAGTTTAGGTTGTTAAGTTGTGCGAATATGCTAAGATAAATAATGTGGTTTGGTTGGTGGATTCGTTGTTGGTTTAAGTCTAAACTAAACTAGTTTAGGTTGTTAAGTTGTGCGAATATGCTAAGATAAATAATGTGATTTGGTTGGTGGATTCGTTGTTGGTTTAAGTCTAAACTAAACTAGTTTAGGTTGTGTGAATATGCTAAGATAAATAATGTGATTTGGTTGGTTGATTCGTTGTTGGTTTAAGTCTAAACAAAACTAGTTTAGGTTGTGTGAATATGCTAAGATAAATAATGTGGTTTGGTTGGTTGATTAGTTGTTGGTTTATGTCTAAACAAAACTAGTTTAGGTTGTTAAGTTGTGCGAATATGCTAAGATAAATAATGTGGTTTGGTTGGTGGATTCATTGTTGGTTTAAGTCTAAACTAAACTAGTTTAGGTTGTTAAGTTGTGTGAATATGCTAAGATAAATAATGTGGTTTGGTTGGTGGATTCTTTGTTGGTTTAAGTCTAAACTAAACTAGTTTAGGTTGTTAAGTTGTGCGAATATGCTAAGATAAATAATGTGGTTTGGTTGGTGGATTCGTTGTTGGTTTAAGTCTAAACTAAACTAGTTTAGGTTGTTAAGTTGTGCGAATATGCTAAGATAAATAATGTGGTTTGGTTGGTGGATTCGTTGTTGGTTTAAGTCTAAACTAAACTAGTTTAGGTTGTGTGAATATGCTAAGATAAATAATGTGGTTTGGTTGGTTGATTCGTTGCTGGTTTAAGTCTAAACTAAACTAGTTTAGGTTGTTAAGTTGTGCGAATATGCTAAGATAAATAATGTGGTTTGGTTGGTTGATTCGTTGTTGGTTTAAGTCTAAACTAAACTAGTTTAGGTTGTTAAGTTAAGCGAATATGCTAAGATAAATAATGTGGTTTGGTTGGTGGATTCGTTGTTGGTTTAAGTCTAAACTAAACTAGTTTAGGTTGTTAAGTTGTGCGAATATGCTAAGATAAATAATGTGGTTTGGTTGGTTGTTTCGTTGTTGGTTTAAGTCTAAACTAAACTAGTTTAGGTTGTTAAGTTGTGCGAATATGCTAAGATAAATAATGTGGTTTGGTTGGTGGATTCTCTGTTGGTTTAAGTCTAAACTAAACTAGTTTAGGTTGTTAAGTTGTGCGAGTATGCTAAGATAAATAATGTGGTTTGGTTGGTTGATTCGTTGTTGGTTTAAGTCTAAACTAAACTAGTTTAGGTTGTGTGAATATGCTAAGATAAATAATGTGGTTTGGTTGTTGGATTCATTGTTGGTTTAAGTCTAAACTAAACTAGTTTAGGTTGTTAAGTTGTGTGAATATGCTAAGATAAATAATGTGGTTTGGTTGGTGGATTCGTTGTTGGTTTAAGTCTAAACTAAACTAGTTTAGGTTGTTAAGTTGTGCGAATATGCTAAGATAAATAATGTGGTTTGGTTGGTGGATTCGTTATTGGTTGAAGTCTAAACTAAACTAGTTTAGGTTGTTAAGTTGTGCAAATATGCTAAGATAAATAATGTGGTTTGGTTGGTGGATTCGTTGTTGGTTTAAGTCTAAACTAAACTAGTTTAGGTTGTTAAGTTGTGCGAATATGCTAAGATAAATAATGTGGTTTGGTTGGTTGATCGTTGTTGGTTTAAGTCTAAACTAAACTAGTTTAGGTTGTTAAGTTGTGCGAATATGCTAAGATAAATAATGTGATTTGGTTGGTGGATTCGTTGTTGGTTTAAGTCTAAACTAAACTAGTTTAGGTTGTGTGAATATGCTAAGATAAATAATGTGATTTGGTTGGTTGATTCGTTGTTGGTTTAAGTCTAAACTAAACTAGTTTAGGTTGTGTGAATATGCTAAGGTAAATAATGTGGTTTGGTTGGTGGATTCGTTGTAGGTTTAAGTCTAAACTAAACTAGTTTAGGTTGTTAAGTTGTGCGAATATGCTAAGATAAATAATCTGGTTTGGTTGGTTGATTAGTTGTTGGTTTAAGTCTAAACTAAACTAGTTTAGGTTGTTAAGTTGTGCGAATATGCTAAGATAAATAATGTGGTTTGGTTGGTGGATTCGTTGTTGGTTTAAGTCTAAACTAAACTAGTTTAGGTTGTTAAGTTGTCTTGAATATGCTAAGATAAATAATGTGGTTTGGTTGGTTGATTCGTTGTTGGTTTAAGTCTAAACTAAACTAGTTTAGGTTGTTAAGTTGTCTTGAATATGCTAAGGTAAATAATGTGGTTTGGTTGGTGGATTCGTTGTTGGTTTAAGTCTAAACTAAACTTGTTTAGGTTGTTAAGTTGTGCGAATATGCTAAGATAAATAATGTGGTTTGGTTGGTGGATTCGTTGTTGGTTTAAGTCTAAACTAAACTAGTTTAGGTTGTTAAGTTGTGCGAATATGCTAAGATAAATAATGTGGTTTGTTTGGTTGATCGTTGTTGGTTTAAGTCTAAACTAAACTAGTTTAGGTTGTTAAGTTGTGCGAATATGCTAAGATAAATAATGTGGTTTGGTTGGTGGATTCGTTGTTGGTTTAAGTCTAAACTAAACTAGTTTAGGTTGTTAAGTTGTGCGAATATGCTAAGATAAATAATGTGGTTTGGTTGGTGGATTCGTTATTGGTTGAAGTCTAAACTAAACTAGTTTAGGTTGTTAAGTTGTGCAAATATGCTAAGATAAATAATGTGGTTTGGTTGGTGGATTCGTTGTTGGTTTAAGTCTAAACTAAACTAGTTTAGGTTGTTAAGTTGTGCGAATATGCTAAGATAAATAATGTGGTTTGGTTGGTTGATTCGTTGTTGGTTTAAGTCTAAACTAAACTAGTTTAGGTTGTTAAGTTGTGCGAATATGCTAAGATAAATAATGTGGTTTGGTTGGTGGATTCGTTATTGGTTGAAGTCTAAACTAAACTAGTTTAGGTTGTTAAGTTGTGCAAATATGCTAAGATAAATAATGTGGTTTGGTTGGTGGATTCGTTGTTGGTTTAAGTCTAAACTAAACTAGTTTAGGTTGTTAAGTTGTGCGAATATGCTAAGATAAATAATGTGGTTTGGTTGGTGGATTCGTTGTTGGTTTAAGTCTAAACTAAACTAGTTTAGGTTGTTAAGTTGTGCGAATATGCTAAGATAAATAATGTGGTTTGGTTGGTTGATCGTTGTTGGTTTAAGTCTAAACTAAACTAGTTTAGGTTGTTAAGTTGTGCGAATATGCTAAGATAAATAATGTGATTTGGTTGGTGGATTCGTTGTTGGTTTAAGTCTAAACTAAACTAGTTTAGGTTGTGTGAATATGCTAAGATAAATAATGTGATTTGGTTGGTTGATTCGTTGTTGGTTTAAGTCTAAACTAAACTAGTTTAGGTTGTGTGAATATGCTAAGGTAAATAATGTGGTTTGGTTGGTGGATTCGTTGTAGGTTTAAGTCTAAACTAAACTAGTTTAGGTTGTTAAGTTGTGCGAATATGCTAAGATAAATAATCTGGTTTGGTTGGTTGATTAGTTGTTGGTTTAAGTCTAAACTAAACTAGTTTAGGTTGTTAAGTTGTGCGAATATGCTAAGATAAATAATGTGGTTTGGTTGGTGGATTCGTTGTTGGTTTAAGTCTAAACTAAACTAGTTTAGGTTGTTAAGTTGTGTGAATATGCTAAGATAAATAATGTGGTTTGGTTGGTTGATTCGTTGTTGGTTTAAGTCTAAACTAAACTAGTTTAGGTTGTTAAGTTGTGCGAATATGCTAAGGTAAATAATGTGGTTTGGTTGGTGGATTCGTTGTTGGTTTAAGTCTAAACTAAACTTGTTTAGGTTGTTAAGTTGTGCGAATATGCTAAGATAAATAATGTGGTTTGGTTGGTGGATTCGTTGTTGGTTTAAGTCTAAACTAAACTAGTTTAGGTTGTTAAGTTGTCTTGATTATGCTAAGATAAATAATGTGGTTTGTTTGGTTGATCGTTGTTGGTTTAAGTCTAAACTAAACTAGTTTAGGTTGTTAAGTTGTGCGAATATGCTAAGATAAATAATGTGGTTTGGTTGGTGGATTCGTTGTTGGTTTAAGTCTAAACTAAACTAGTTTAGGTTGTTAAGTTGTGCGAATATGCTAAGATAAATAATGTGGTTTGGTTGGTGGATTCGTTATTGGTTGAAGTCTAAACTAAACTAGTTTAGGTTGTTAAGTTGTGCAAATATGCTAAGATAAATAATGTGGTTTGGTTGGTGGATTCGTTGTTGGTTTAAGTCTAAACTAAACTAGTTTAGGTTGTTAAGTTGTGCGAATATGCTAAGATAAATAATGTGGTTTGGTTGGTTGATTCGTTGTTGGTTTAAGTCTAAACTAAACTAGTTTAGGTTGTTAAGTTGTGCGAATATGCTAAGATAAATAATGTGGTGTGGTTGGTGGATTCGTTGTTGATTTAAGTCTAAACTAAACTAGTTTAGGTTTTGTGAATATGATAAGATAAATAATGTGGTTTGGTTGGTTGATTCATTGTTGGTTTAAGTCTAAACTAAACTAGTTTAGGTTGTGTGAATATGCTAAGATAAATAATGTGGTTTGGTTGGTTGATTCGTTGCTGGTTTAAGTCTAAACTAAACTAGTTTAGGTTGTTAAGTTGTGCGAATATGCTAAGGTAAATAATGTGGTTTGGTTGGTGGGTTCGTTGTTGGTTTAAGTCTAAACTAAACTTGTTTAGGTTGTTAAGTTGTCTTGAATATGCTAAGATAAATAATGTGGTTTGGTTGGTGGATTCGTTGTTGGTTTAAGTCTAAACTAAACTAGTTTAGGTTGTTAAGTTGTGCGAATATGCTAAGATAAATAATGTGGTTTGTTTGGTTGATCGTTGTTGGTTTAAGTCTAAACTAAACTAGTTTAGGTTGTTAAGTTGTGCGAATATGCTAAGATAAATAATGTGGTTTGGTTGGTGGATTCGTTGTTGGTTTAAGTCTAAACTAAACTAGTTTAGGTTGTTAAGTTGTCTTGAATATGCTAAGATAAATTATGTGGTTTGGTTGGTGGATTCGTTGTTGGTTTAAGTCTAAACTAAACTAGTTTAGGTTGTTAAGTTGTGCTTGAATATGCTAAGATAAATAATGTTATTTGGTTGGTGGATTCGTTGTTGGTTTAAGTCTAAACTAAACTAGTTTAGGTTGTGTGAATATGCTAAGATAAATAATGTGATTTGGTTGGTTGATTCGTTGTTGGTTTAAGTCTAAACAAAACTAGTTTAGGTTGTGTGAATATGCTAAGATAAATAATGTGGTTTGGTTGGTTGATTAGTTGTTGGTTTAAGTCTAAACAAAACTAGTTTAGGTTGTTAAGTTGTGCGAATATGCTAAGATAAATAATGTGGTTTGGTTGGTGGATTCATTGTTGGTTTAAGTCTAAACTAAACTAGTTTAGGTTGTTAAGTTGTGCGAATATGCTAAGATAAATAATGTGGTTTGGTTGGTGGATTCGTTGTTGGTTTAAGTCTAAACTAAACTAGTTTAGGTTGTTAAGTTGTCTTGAATATGCTAAGATAAATAATGTGGTTTGGTTGGTGGATTCGTTGTTGGTTTAAGTCTAAACTAAACTAGTTTAGGTTGTTAAGTTGTGCGAATATGCTACGATAAATAATGTGGTTTGGTTGGTGGATTCGTTGTTGGTTTAAGTCTAAACTAAACTTGTTTAGGTTGTTAAGTTGTGCGAATATGCTAAGATAAATAATGTGGTTTGGTTGGTGGATTCGTTGTTGGTTTAAGTCTAAACTAAACTAGTTTAGGTTGTTAAGTTGTGCGAATATGCTAAGATAAATAATGTGGTTTGTTTGGTTGATCGTTGTTGGTTTAAGTCTAAACTAAACTAGTTTAGGTTGTTAAGTTGTGCGAATATGCTAAGATAAATAATGTGGTTTGGTTGGTGGATTCGTTGTTGGTTTAAGTCTAAACTAAACTAGTTTAGGTTGTTAAGTTGTGCGAATATGCTAAGATAAATAATGTGGTTTGGTTGGTGGATTCGTTGTTGGTTTAAGTCTAAACTAAACTAGTTTAGGTTGTTAAGTTGTGCGAATATGCTAAGATAAATAATGTGATTTGGTTGGTGGATTAGTTGTTGGTTTAAGTCTAAACTAAACTAGTTTAGGTTGTGTGAATATGCTAAGATAAATAATGTGATTTGGTTGGTTGATTCGTTGTTGGTTTAAGTCTAAACAAAACTAGTTTAGGTTGTGTGAATATGCTAAGATAAATAATGTGGTTTGGTTGGTTGATTAGTTGTTGGTTTATGTCTAAACAAAACTAGTTTAGGTTGTTAAGTTGTGCGAATATGCTAAGATAAATAATGTGGTTTGGTTGGTGGATTCATTGTTGGTTTAAGTCTAAACTAAACTAGTTTAGGTTGTTAAGTTGTGTGAATATGCTAAGATAAATAATGTGGTTTGGTTGGTGGATTCGTTGTTGGTTTAAGTCTAAACTAAACTAGTTTAGGTTGTTAAGTTGTTAGAATATGCTAAGATAAATAATGTGGTTTGGTTGGTGGATTCGTTGTTGGTTTAAGTCTAAACTAAACTAGTTTAGGTTGTTAAGTTGTGCGAATATGCTAAGATAAATAATGTGGTTTGGTTGGTGGATTCGTTGTTGGTTTAAGTCTAAACTAAACTAGTTTAGGTTGTGTGAATATGCTAAGATAAATAATGTGGTTTGGTTGGTTGATTCGTTGCTGGTTTAAGTCTAAACTAAACTAGTTTAGGTTGTTAAGTTGTGCGAATATGCTAAGATAAATAATGTGGTTTGGTTGGTTGATTCGTTGTTGGTTTAAGTCTAAACTAAACTAGTTTAGGTTGTTAAGTTAAGCGAATATGCTAAGATAAATAATGTGGTTTGGTTGGTGGATTCGTTGTTGGTTTAAGTCTAAACTAAACTAGTTTAGGTTGTTAAGTTGTGCGAATATGCTAAGATAAATAATGTGGTTTGGTTGGTTGTTTCGTTGTTGGTTTAAGTCTAAACTAAACTAGTTTAGGTTGTTAAGTTGTGCGAATATGCTAAGATAAATAATGTGGTTTGGTTGGTGGATTCACTGTTGGTTTAAGTCTAAACTAAACTAGTTTAGGTTGTTAAGTTGTGCGAGTATGCTAAGATAAATAATGTGGTTTGGTTGGTTGATTCGTTGTTGGTTTAAGTCTAAACTAAACTAGTTTAGGTTGTGTGAATATGCTAAGATAAATAATGTGGTTTGGTTGTTGGATTCATTGTTGGTTTAAGTCTAAACTAAACTAGTTTCGGTTGTTAAGTTGTGTGAATATGCTAAGATAAATAATGTGGTTTGGTTGGTGGATTCGTTGTTGGTTTAAGTCTAAACTAAACTAGTTTAGGTTGTTAAGTTGTGCGAATATGCTAAGATAAATAATGTGGTTTGGTTGGTGGATTCGTTATTGGTTGAAGTCTAAACTAAACTAGTTTAGGTTGTTAAGTTGTGCAAATATGCTAAGATAAATAATGTGGTTTGGTTGGTGGATTCGTTGTTGGTTTAAGTCTAAACTAAACTAGTTTAGGTTGTTAAGTTGTGCGAATATGCTAAGATAAATAATGTGGTTTGGTTGGTTGATCGTTGTTGGTTTAAGTCTAAACTAAACTAGTTTAGGTTGTTAAGTTGTGCGAATATGCTAAGATAAATAATGTGATTTGGTTGGTGGATTCGTTGTTGGTTTAAGTCTAAACTAAACTAGTTTAGGTTGTGTGAATATGCTAAGATAAATAATGTGATTTGGTTGGTTGATTCGTTGTTGGTTTAAGTCTAAACTAAACTAGTTTAGGTTGTGTGAATATGCTAAGGTAAATAATGTGGTTTGGTTGGTGGATTCGTTGTAGGTTTAAGTCTAAACTAAACTAGTTTAGGTTGTTAAGTTGTGCGAATATGCTAAGATAAATAATCTGGTTTGGTTGGTTGATTAGTTGTTGGTTTAAGTCTAAACTAAACTAGTTTAGGTTGTTAAGTTGTGCGAATATGCTAAGATAAATAATGTGGTTTGGTTGGTGGATTCGTTGTTGGTTTAAGTCTAAACTAAACTAGTTTAGGTTGTTAAGTTGTGCGAATATGCTAAGATAAATAATGTGGTTTGGTTGGTTGATTCGTTGTTGGTTTAAGTCTAAACTAAACTAGTTTAGGTTGTTAAGTTGTGCGAATATGCTAAGGTAAATAATGTGGTTTGGTTGGTGGATTCGTTGTTGGTTTAAGTCTAAACTAAACTTGTTTAGGTTGTTAAGTTGTCTTGAATATGCTAAGATAAATAATGTGGTTTGGTTGGTGGATTCGTTGTTGGTTTAAGTCTAAACTAAACTAGTTTAGGTTGTTAAGTTGTCTTGAATATGCTAAGATAAATAATGTGGTTTGTTTGGTTGATCGTTGTTGGTTTAAGTCTAAACTAAACTAGTTTAGGTTGTTAAGTTGTGCGAATATGCTAAGATAAATAATGTGGTTTGGTTGGTGGATTCGTTGTTGGTTTAAGTCTAAACTAAACTAGTTTAGGTTGTTAAGTTGTGAAAGTATGCTAAGATAAATAATGTGGTTTGGTTGGTGGATTCGTTATTGGTTGAAGTCTAAACTAAACTAGTTTAGGTTGTTAAGTTGTGCAAATATGCTAAGATAAATAATGTGGTTTGGTTGGTGGATTCGTTGTTGGTTTAAGTCTAAACTAAACTAGTTTAGGTTGTTAAGTTGTGCGAATATGCTAAGATAAATAATGTGGTTTGGTTGGTTGATTCGTTGTTGGTTTAAGTCTAAACTAAACTAGTTTAGGTTGTTAAGTTGTGCGAATATGCTAAGATAAATAATGTGGTGTGGTTGGTGGATTCGTTGTTGATTTAAGTCTAAACTAAACTAGTTTAGGTTTTGTGAATATGATAAGATAAATAATGTGGTTTGGTTGGTTGATTCATTGTTGGTTTAAGTCTAAACTAAACTAGTTTAGGTTGTGTGAATATGCTAAGATAAATAATGTGGTTTGGTTGGTTGATTCGTTGCTGGTTTAAGTCTAAACTAAACTAGTTTAGGTTGTTAAGTTGTGCGAATATGCTAAGGTAAATAATGTGGTTTGGTTGGTGGATTCGTTGTTGGTTTAAGTCTAAACTAAACTTGTTTAGGTTGTTAAGTTGTGCGAATATGCTAAGATAAATAATGTGGTTTGGTTGGTGGATTCGTTGTTGGTTTAAGTCTAAACTAAACTAGTTTAGGTTGTTAAGTTGTGCGAATATGCTAAGATAAATAATGTGGTTTGTTTGGTTGATCGTTGTTGGTTTAAGTCTAAACTAAACTAGTTTAGGTTGTTAAGTTGTGCGAATATGCTAAGATAAATAATGTGGTTTGGTTGGTGGATTCGTTGTTGGTTTAAGTCTAAACTAAACTAGTTTAGGTTGTTAAGTTGTGCGAATATGCTAAGATAAATAATGTGGTTTGGTTGGTGGATTCGTTGTTGGTTTAAGTCTAAACTAAACTAGTTTAGGTTGTTAAGTTGTGCGAATATGCTAAGATAAATAATGTTATTTGGTTGGTGGATTCGTTGTTGGTTTAAGTCTAAACTAAACTAGTTTAGGTTGTGTGAATATGCTAAGATAAATAATGTGATTTGGTTGGTTGATTCGTTGTTGGTTTAAGTCTAAACAAAACTAGTTTAGGTTGTGTGAATATGCTAAGATAAATAATGTGGTTTGGTTGGTTGATTAGTTGTTGGTTTAAGTCTAAACAAAACTAGTTTAGGTTGTTAAGTTGTGCGAATATGCTAAGATAAATAATGTGGTTTGGTTGGTGGATTCATTGTTGGTTTAAGTCTAAACTAAACTAGTTTAGGTTGTTAAGTTGTGCGAATATGCTAAGATAAATAATGTGGTTTGGTTGGTGGATTCGTTGTTGGTTTAAGTCTAAACTAAACTAGTTTAGGTTGTTAAGTTGTGCGAATATGCTACGATAAATAATGTGGTTTGGTTGGTGGATTCGTTGTTGGTTTAAGTCTAAACTAAACTAGTTTAGGTTGTTAAGTTGTGCGAATATGCTAAGATAAATAATGTGGTTTGGTTGGTGGATTCGTTGTTGGTTTAAGTCTAAACTAAACTAGTTTAGGTTGTGTGAATATGATAAGATAAATAATGTGGTTTGGTTGGTTGATTCATTGTTGGTTTAAGTCTAAACTAAACTAGTTTAGGTTGTGTGAATATGCTAAGATAAATAATGTGGTTTGGTTGGTAGATTCGTTGCTGGTTTAAGTCTAAACTAAACTAGTTTAGGTTGTTAAGTTGTGCGAATATGCTAAGATAAATAATGTGGTTTGGTTGGTTGATTCGTTGTTGGTTTAAGTCTAAACTAAACTAGTTTAGGTTGTTAAGTTGTGCGAATATGCTAAGATAAATAATGTGGTTTGGTTGGTGTATTCGTTGTTGGTTTAAGTCTAAACTAAACTAGTTTAGGTTGTTAAGTTGTGCGAATATGCTAAGATAAATAATGTGGTTTGGTTGGTTGATTCATTGTTGGTTTAAGTCTAAACTAAACTAGTTTAGGTTGTTAGGTTGTGCGAATATGCTAAGGTAAATAATGTGGTTTGGTTGGTGGATTCGTTGTTGGTTTAAGTCTAAACTAAACTAGTTTAGGTTGTTAAGTTGTGCGACTATGCTAAGATAAATAATGTGGTTTGGTTGGTGGATTCGTTGTTGGTTTAAGTCTAAACTAAACTAGTTTAGGTTGTTAAGTTGTGCGAATATGCTAAGATAAATAATGTGGTTTGGTTGGTTGATCGTTGTTGGTTTAAGTCTAAACTAAACTAGTTTAGGTTGTTAAGTTGTGCGAATATGCTAAGATAAATAATGTGATTTGGTTGGTGGATTCGTTGTTGGTTTAAGTCTAAACTAAACTTGTTTAGGTTGTGTGAATATGCTAAGATAAATAATGTGATTTGGTTGATTGATTCGTTGTTGGTTTAAGTCTAAACTAAACTAGTTTAGGTTGTGTGAATATGCTAAGGTAAATAATGTGGTTTGGTTGGTGGATTCGTTGTTGGTTTAAGTCTAAACTAAACTAGTTTAGGTTGTTAAGTTGTGCGAATATGCTAAGATAAATAATGTGGTGTGGTTGGTGGATTCGTTGTTGGTTTAAGTCTAAACTAAACTAGTTTAGGTTTTGTGAATATGATAAGATAAATAATGTGGTTTGGTTGGTTGATTCATTGTTGGTTTAAGTCTAAACTAAACTAGTTTAGGTTGTGTGAATATGCTAAGATAAATAATGTGGTTTGGTTGGTTGATTCGTTGCTGGTTTAAGTCTAAACTAAACTAGTTTAGGTTGTTAAGTTGTGCGAATATGCTAAGGTAAATAATGTGGTTTGGTTGGTGGATTCGTTGTTGGTTTAAGTCTAAACTAAACTTGTTTAGGTTGTTAAGTTGTGCGAATATGCTAAGATAAATAATGTGGTTTGGTTGGTGGATTCGTTGTTGGTTTAAGTCTAAACTAAACTAGTTTAGGTTGTTAAGTTGTGCGAATATGCTAAGATAAATAATGTGGTTTGGTTGGTGGATTCGTTGTTGGTTTAAGTCTAAACTAAACTAGTTTAGGTTGTTAAGTTGTGCGAATATGCTAAGATAAATAATGTGGTTTGGTTGGTGGATTCGTTGTTGGTTTAAGTCTAAACAAAACTAGTTTAGGTTGTGTGAATATGATAAGATAAATAATGTGGTTTGGTTGGTTGATTCATTGTTGGTTTAAGTCTAAACTAAACTAGTTTAGGTTGTGTGAATATGCTAAGATAAATAATGTGGTTTGGTTGGTAGATTCGTTGCTGGTTTAAGTCTAAACTAAACTAGTTTAGGTTGTTAAGTTGTGCGAATATGCTAAGATAAATAATGTGGTTTGGTTGGTTGATTCGTTGTTGGTTTAAGTCTAAACTAAACTAGTTTAGGTTGTTAAGTTGTGCGAATATGCTAAGATAAATAATGTGGTTTGGTTGGTGTATTCATTGTTGGTTTAAGTCTAAACTAAACTAGTTTAGGTTGTTAAGTTGTGCGAATATGCTAAGATAAATAATGTGGTTTGGTTGGTGTATTCGTTGTTGGTTTAAGTCTAAACTAAACTAGTTTAGGTTGTTAAGTTGTGCGAATATGCTAAGATAAATAATGTGGTTTGGTTGGTTGATTCATTGTTGGTTTAAGTCTAAACTAAACTAGTTTAGGTTGTTAAGTTGTGCGAATATGCTAAGGTAAATAATGTGGTTTGGTTGGTGGATTCGTTGTTGGTTTAAGTCTAAACTAAACTAGTTTAGGTTGTTAAGTTGTGCGACTATGCTAAGATAAATAATGTGGTTTGGTTGGTGGATTCATTGTTGGTTTAAGTCTAAACTAAACTAGTTTAGGTTGTTAAGTTGTGCGAATATGCTAAGATAAATAATGTGGTTTGGTTGGTGGATTCGTTGTTGTTTTAAGTCTAAACTAAACTAGTTTAGGTTGTTAAGTTGTGCGAATATGCTAAGATAGATAATGTGATTTGGTTGGTGGATTCGTTGTTGGTTTAAGTCTAAACTAAACTAGTTTAGGTTGTGTGAATATGCTAAGATAAATAATGTGATTTGGTTGATTGATTCGTTGTTGGTTTAAGTCTAAACTAAACTAGTTTAGGTTGTGTGAATAAGCTAAGATAAATAATGTGGTTTGGTTGGTTGATTAGTTGTTGGTTTAAGTCTAAACTAAACTAGTTTAGGTTGTTAAGTTGTGCGAATATGCTAAGATAAATAATGTGGTTTGGTTGGTGGATTCATTGTTGGTTTAAGTCTAAACTAAACTAGTTTAGGTTGTTAAGTTGTGTGAATATGCTAAGATAAATAATGTGGTTTGGTTGGTGGATTCGTTGTTGGTTTAAGTCTAAACTAAACTAGTTTAGGTTGTTAAGTTGTGCGAATATGCTAAGATAAATAATGTGGTTTGGTTGGTGGATTCGTTGTTGGTTTAAGTCTAAACTAAACTAGTTTAGGTTGTTAAGTTGTGCGAATATGCTAAGATAAATAATGTGGTTTGGTTGGTGGATTCGTTGTTGGTTTAAGTCTAAACTAAACTAGTTTAGGTTTTGTGAATATGATAAGATAAATAATGTGGTTTGGTTGGTTGATTCATTGTTGGTTTAAGTCTAAACTAAACTAGTTTAGGTTGTGTGAATATGCTAAGATAAATAATGTGGTTTGGTTGGTTGATTCGTTGCTGGTTTAAGTCTAAACTAAACTAGTTTAGGTTGTTAAGTTGTGCGAATATGCTAAGATAAATAATGTGGTTTGGTTGGTTGATTCGTTGTTGGTTTAAGTCTAAACTAAACTAGTTTAGGTTGTTAAGTTGTGCGAATATGCTAAGATAAATAATGTGGTTTGGTTGGTGGATTCGTTGTTGGTTTAAGTCTAAACTAAACTAGTTTAGGTTGTTAAGTTGTGCGAATATGCTAAGATAAATAATGTGGTTTGGTTGGTTGTTTCGTTGTTGGTTTAAGTCTAAACTAAACTAGTTTAGGTTGTTAAGTTGTGCGAATATGCTAAGATAAATAATGTGGTTTGGTTGGTGGATTCACTGTTGGTTTAAGTCTAAACTAAACTAGTTTAGGTTGTTAAGTTGTGCGAGTATGCTAAGATAAATAATGTGGTTTGGTTGGTTGATTCGTTGTTGGTTTAAGTCTAAACTAAACTAGTTTAGGTTGTGTGAATATGCTAAGATAAATAATGTGGTTTGGTTGTTGGATTCATTGTTGGTTTAAGTCTAAACTAAACTAGTTTCGGTTGTTAAGTTGTGTGAATATGCTAAGATAAATAATGTGGTTTGGTTGGTTGATTCGTTGTTGGTTTAAGTCTAAACTAAACTAGTTTAGGTTGTGTGAATATGCTAAGATATATAATGTGGTTTGGTTGGTAGATTCGTTGTTGGTTTAAGTCTAAACTAAACTAGTTTAGGTTGTTAAGTTGTGCGAATATGCTAAGGTAAATAATGTGGTTTGGTTGGTGGATTCGTTGTTATATTGTTTAAACAAGTTAAACTAAATAATTATTTATAATATAATTGAATATCTATATTTTTGTAGATGGATCATCGTTTGTGGATGTATAATATGCATTATGAAAATGTTGCTGGATTGAAACCTGAGTTTATTGATGGTGTTAGAAATTTTATTGAACATACAATGACACTTGACATTTTCAAGAATAATGGATTGGTTAGGTGTCTTTGTAGTGCATGTAAGTGCTTAAAATTTTTTAAACCAGATACAATTATTGTTCATCTGTACCGTAATGGATTTAAGCCTAGATATTTTGTATGGATTGATCATGGAGAAAGTGATGGATTGGATGGTATGTTTTATAATTCGATGCCTGTGGATGTATATAATATGGTTGCACTAGATGGCCAAATTAGGGTTGAACAGGTTAGGGTTGAACACGATAGGGTTGAATGTGATAGGGTTCATGAAATGATCAATGATGCTTTCGGAGTTCAAGGTGGGATGGAACCGGAACAATATTTTGATGAAGCTCCTAATGAAGAAGCAAGACGCTTTTATGATCAATTAGAAGAGTCTAGTCGTCCACTATGCGAAGGGAGTCCGCATTCTGCTTTGTCAGTTGCAGTTAGATTAATGAATATTAAATCAGATTGGAATGTTCCTAATGCTGCTATGGACTCAATGGTTGATCTTTTGGGTGAACTAGTTAATCCGGAGTTTAACATACCAAAGAACTTCTATCAGGCAAAGCGTTTGGTGTCCAAGTTAGGATTGACGTATGATAGAATTCATTGTTGTGTTAATGGCTGCATGTTGTTTTACAAGACTGATAATGAATTAGAAAATTGTAAGTTTTGTGGACATGCTCGTTATAAGAGGACTCCGGCTGGAAAGATGGTCCCAGTTCAAGCGATGCATTATCTACCTCTCATTCCTAGGTTAAAGAGGTTGTATGCATCGATGAGGTCTGCCCCACATATGAGATGGCATCGTGAATATAGAAGGCCACTGGGTGTCTTGTCTCATCCATCTGATGGTGAAGCATGGAAGCATTTTGATAATGTATATCCTGATTTTGCTAGTGAACCAAGAAATGTTAGATTGGGGTTGTGTTCAGATGGCTTCACACTATTCTCTAATAATGCTTCGCCTTATTCATGCTGGATGGTATTTCTTACTCCGTATAATCTTCCTCCTGAAATGTGCATGACCAGTCCCTACATCTTTCTAAGTTGTGTTATTCCAGGTCCCCGTAATCCAAAATGTTTGATTGATGTCTATCTACAACCATTGATAGATGAGCTCAAACAATTGTGGTTTGAAGGCGTTTTGACTTATGATATATCAACTAAGCAGAATTTCGTTATGTGTGCTTCTTTAATGTGGACTATTAATGATTTTCCTGCATACGGGATGTTGTCTGGTTGGATGACAGCTGGAAAGCTAGCATGTCCGTATTGCATGGAAAATAGCAAGGCATTCACTTTAAAGCATGGCAGAAAAAATACATGGTTTGATTGTCATCGCCAGTTCTTGCCAATGGACCATGACTTTAGAAAGATGAAAAATGCATTTAGGAAAAATAAGGTTGAAAGTGACCCCCCACCTCCAGTACTCACAGGGCATCAAATTTGGGAGAGAGTTTCTCAATTACCTAAAGTTACAGAAGCTCCACTTTCTAGACTTCCTGGATATGGTGTTGAACATAATTGGACCAAACAAAGCATATTTTGGGAGTTGCCGTATTGGAAGGACAATCTGCTACGACATAATCTAGATGTGATGCACATTGAAAAAAATTACTTTGACAATTTGTTTAACACGGTGATGGATGTTAAGGGTAAGACAAAAGACAATCCAAAAGCTAGAATGGACATAAATGAATATTGTCGGAGAAAAGAGTTATGGCTGCAGGAATTACAGAATGGTAAAATAGTTAAGCCCAAAGCCAACTTTTCATTCACATTGGATGAGAAACGTGAAATTATTCAGTGAGTTAAAAATTTGAGGATGCCCGAGGGCTATGCTTCGAATTTAGGGAAGCGGGCAGATATGAATAAAGAAAAATTGATAGGTATGAAAAGTCATGATTGTCATGTGTTCATGGAAACTTTAATTCCTATCGCTTTTAGCTATCTACCCGAAAGGATATGGAAACCAATCACAGAAATAAGTCTTTTTTTTAAAGATTTATGTTCTGGAAAGTTGTTGGAGAGTAGTTTAGACAGGATGGAGGAAAATATTCTTGTTACTACTACTAAATTGGAGAAGATATTTCCATGTGGTTTCTTTGATGTGATGGAGCATCTTCCAATTCACCTTGTACAAGAGGCTCGCCTCGGAGGTCCGGTTCAAACAAGATGGATGTATCCATTTGAGAGGTATACATTTGAAATATTCACTAAGTTATATATATTTGCCAAGTCTTTTATATATTAACATATATATACATATATACATGCAGGAAAATTGGTAGTTCGAAGCAAACGATTAAGCAAAGGGGAAGGATCGAAGGATCATTTGTTCAAGGTCATATTGGGAGAGAAACTGCTGATTTTTATTCTTATTACTTTGGTCATGATGTGTTATGTAGGAGAAACAGGCCCAATCGCAATGATGAAGGCGATATTGATCCTTTATTTCCACCGATATCAATTTTTAATCAAAATGGTAGAGGATCTAAAAAACGTGGAAAGCGAGGTCTCACTGATATGGAAATGCAATCAACTGTGACACATGTTTTGCTTAATTGTCCAGAGATTCAATCATATGTCAAGTAAGTGTTAAAAATATGTTATTAAATTACATACTAATAAGTGATCATTAATTAACGAAATACTTGAATGTAAAATGATCAGCTTGTTCGTAAACACATGGGGTAATGAAGCCATCTATACAGAATTTTCCAAATGGCTGAGGAACTATGTAAGTGTGCAATCACTAAGTATTTAATAATATATTCATGTTATACTAAATTATATTACTTGAAATAACAATCACATAGGTTTACGATGAATACTCAAGTGTCCAACATTTGCAATTAGTGAAAGAAGTAGCACTTGGACCTGAATCTCAAATCGACAATGAATAAGTATTGTGTCAATGGTTTTAAGTTTCAAACTGAAGAAGTTTCTAGGAACAAGAAAACAAATAATAGCGGTGTCTACATACAGGGTGATGCTGATGGTACTGGTCAAACTATTGAATATTATGGTGTCATTCAAGAGATTATTGAACTGAGGTATTCAGGTTGGCCTAACAAGAAGATTGTATTGTTTCGGTGTGAGTGGTTTGACCCATCACATAGAGGCACAAAGATGGACCATCAACATAATATAATTGAAGTTAAGCACACCAGGAAATACAGAAGTTATGATCCTTTTATTATTGCACAAAATGCTAAACAAGTGTATTACGCTTCATATCCATTGCGTAGAGACAAAGATGATTGGTGGGATGTTATTAAAAGTAAGCCTGTTGGAAGAATTGAAATTAACAATGTCTTAGATATGGCATATCAAATGATGTTGCAATTGTTCAACAAGAAGTTGATGTTGAATTGGAAACCACACTACAACATCCTCAACACATATTAGAAGAAGTATCTGATGATGACATATTGAATGTTAGGAAAGAAATATTCGAGAATATGGAAAATGAATCATTTGATGATGAAGAATGGGACGATAATGAAAATGAAACAACTGAGGAGGAAGAATGGGAAAATAATGGAATTGAAACAAGCGAGGAGGAATAGTGTAGAATGAAAGCTAGCTAGTATATATGTAAGTGTATTTTGCTAATTTTATTTAATTTATCATTTTTATATATATTATACATGTAAATTTGCATACAGATGCCATCAGGCAGTGACAATGAAAGACATCAGCAGAATCTTCGAGTTAGCCAGACTAAACAGGCTAAGAAGAAGAAGTCTAGGAGGCCGATAGATCCCGAGGATATTGCAGGATCTATTTCTTCTACGCCAGAGCGCATCAGCCATGATACTCATTTATTTGCTATTCCGTTTGGTACGGCTGATCCTCGACAATATTATCCTAATTACCGTCAACCACTCGGTACTTCATCTACTTCACAGCCATTGCCTGCACGACGCTATGAGGACCTACCTTTACAGGCTATTCGTCGAGCACGACCCTTATCGGCTGGTACTCCATCTCCCACAGGTACATCTTTTCAGTTATCTGCCATGAGGCTTGGAGATTCTAGTAGCGAGCAGTCAGATGCTATGGCTGATGATACCCCTCCATTAACTTAGCGTTTTGTGCATCCTGACATACAACCCTCGTCTACAGCTACACCTAGTGCTACACCACATGATACGATGTCTGCTCTAGCTCCTGGCCAAAAGGACAGACTTGGTAGAGTCATGATTGAGCCGGATGGATCATCGTAAGTTTGTTTTGTTATCTATTTGTTAGTTTATTTTATTTATTTCATATACTTTAATATATTATTCATGAACTAACATATTTATTATGTGTTTTTCAGGTGGTATCCTGCAAAGGATGCTGCCCGAGCTTTAAAAGAATGTGTTAGAAGACTCTATACACAGGCTTATCACTCTTGGACCGAGATTCCAAACGGTGTACGCCAAGCGATGTTTAATAACTTTAAGGTATATATTTTTTAGTTAAGTTTAGTATACTTTACTTTTTTTTACTATCGATATAATTAATGTTATTCAATTTTTTTCCAGACTATGTGTACTTGGGAGTCGAGGTACAATTTGGTCATTGCGACCACATTTGAGAGGAAGGCATCCACCAGACTGTCTGCCTGGCTAAAGCTTGTTCGGGATAATGTTGTATGTCCCGGTTGGATGTTGCCTAATGTTTTTGATAAATTGAGTGTGTATTGGAAAACAGACGAGTTTCAGGCAATATCAGATCAAGCCACAAAGGCTAGAGGCAGTTTTAAAGGTGGCTTGTTGCACACCGGAGGTGCAAAGACAGTTGGAACAATTGCACGAGATATGGTAAGTTCTTATTTAAACTTTTAAATAAATAATTAGTTGATTCATATATATCGTTATAAATTTCAGTTTTTTTTATAGGAAAAAGAATTGGGACGCCCTCCCATTGAACCAGAGGTTTTCAAGAAGACTCATGTAATGAAGAAAAAAATGAGTCGGATCCGGATGTGTGGGTGGAGGAAAGGGCCGAACGAACTTTTGTAAGTTATTTAATATGAATAATATATATATTAATAGTGAATAAATAATATGTATATATATAAATGTCAATTTTATATTTAATATGCAGAATGACTTTCAGCACTACGTCGCTGAGAATCTAGATAGTTCGGTCCAATTGACCCCTGAACTATCCACCTAGATTTGGAAAGAAAAAGTGGTAGGGGGGACACACAAGGGTAGATGCTATGGTCTAGGCTCTCGAAATGATGTTAGACGACTCCAGTCAAGCCTAGAAGGTATTGGATCGTCACGTCAAGCCGAGGCACTTAACGCTGTGCAAATTGCTGCTATGTCAGATCAAATATCTAAACTTACAGCAGCACTAGCAGAGTCGGAGCGAAGAAGAGTAGCTGAACAAAAAAGCATGAATGAGACTGTTTAGCAAATCAAAGAACAAGTGATGAACATCACTCGTCGACCTAATACTTTGGCTCTTGATGACACCGATGACGAGAGTGATGAGGATGATTATGTAGATCTCACTCCCTAGTTTATATCTTTGGACATTTATAAACTTTTTTAAATGAATATTGAAAGATTTTATAATTTATGATTTATGTACTTTTGAATGTTATTTTATGTTTTGTTTAGATTGTTATAATTGTGTGTTTGATTGGGCTGAATACTGTAGTATTGAATTGAATTGAATTCAATTGAATTTTATTTGCAGGTGGCCAGCAGAAACTTGCTGTCAAAAATAAACCAGGAAAAGCGACGGACTGCGTGGTTTTGTCCGTCGCTTTTCTTGGTTTTATTTTTAAAAATTCCAGAAAAGCGACGGACAAATCGACGCAGTCCGTCGCTTTTCTGGGAATTTTTTAAAAAAAAATTTCAAAAAAGCGACGGACAGCGTCTCAGTTTAGAAATAAAAAATAAATAAAATTTAAATAAAAGAGACGGTGTTCGTCACTTTTTTGAAAAAAATTAAAAAAATTAACTTTCCAAAAATAGACGCAGTCCGTCGCTTTTTACGATGCTGTCCGTCGCTTTTTAGCGACGCAGTCCATCGCTTTTGAACGACGCAGTCCATCGCTTTTTGAAAAGCGTCGAGCTAAAAAGCGACGTAACTGATTGCGTCGCTTTTTCGTTGATTTTGACGCAAAAAGCGACGCGGTCCGTCGCTTTTTGGCGTCTTTTTTTTAAAATTTTTTAGTAGTGATAGTCTGTAAACCTAATTGATGTCTCACCTTTTGAGCTAGTGTACATTAGATGTTGTTCGGGAGCAAACACTTTTGGTTTACTTAGTTTATCTATGTTCCATTCTAATCCTGCGTATTCATCTGGGTTTATTTTTATTAGTTTTATTAGTTTTATTCCTTTATTACCCATTACTTCTACTACATCGTTTACTTGGAGCTTAAATTTTGTATTGCTACTTAAGGTCATTTTTCCTATAAAACCTATGCACATTAATAGGTTGTTTCCATTATTCATTTCTTCGTACCCTCTAGTCTGGATTCCGATCTTAATATTGTTTTCCAAATTCTTTTAAATTGATTAAAAAGTCTGGGCTAATATAAAATATTCCGCCATTACTAGTCATGTCTACTTTTGTTAATCCTATGATAGATTTCTTTAGATCTGACCAACGATCGTCATATAATACAATTAAAACTTTAGATCCTAGATTCTTTCTTGTTAGTCCTTTTATCCCTATAACTATTAATCCCATATGCATTAATATTAGTTTGGGGTTTTTAATTGTCTTTATGAAGGCTGGGTTAACTAGGTTTGAGATTGCAAAGTTTTCTCCTATTGCTGATATCTGTTCTTCTCTATAATGTCTGTATAATTGATTGTCTCTAGAAAAATATTTTACGTTGTACAATGTCTTTGGATTTAATAATTTTAGTTGATTTTGTTGAAAAATCTGTAGATCTCTGTCTATGTCTATAATTTCTTTTAATTCTTGATTTTCATCTATAGTTGATGGTCTTCTAGATAATATTCGAGAAATCATGTTATTTCATATTCGTTTTTTTGAAAAACTTGGTCTGTTTTCTTGGGTTGTTCGTTTATTTGAAAGAAAGTCCATTTTTGTGGTTTTCTGGTTACCTTTTGTTCTTCTTGTTGAGGTGTTATTTCTACTTTCTTAAGTTGGTTAATTAATTCCTCTATTTCCGTATTATTGTGAACTTGTTGTTCCGGTTGGTTTTCTTTTAGTATTTTATCTATTTTTATATTTAATTCTATTAGTAAGGCTATTATTGTATTGTTTTGTTTGATTACTACTTTGTCTGAAAGGCTAGAGGGGATGTGGTTAGAATATCCTATTGATTCTTGATGGAATTTTGTTGTATATTCTAATGCTTTTTTGTAATTGATATCCTACTGATTCTGGTAATATTTTATTCTATTAGTAGTGTATATTATATCTAATTTAATGTTATTAATTTCTTTAAGCAGGTTAGCTTGATGTCTTACCAAGGATTCGGTAAAGGAGATTGTGTATATATCTTTGGCTAACTGTTCCTCTGTCCAATTTAAATGTTCTGTTAATTGCTTTAGAGTATGTCTAAGTTCAAATCTATATTGTATTTCTTCGTAAAGCCAACTATATCTTAGTCTTATTCTCCGAATATATTCAAGAGACATATATATTATCCAAAAGGTATAGATTTAAGTATTATCCTAACTGACAAGCTTCCTTTTTTAAGCTTCTATGTATCCAATCTATTCTTTTATCGCACCAGGTTATATCGCTGTCGTAACTTATTATTTCCCACCTTGTATTATTAAGGAATTCTGGATCAATTAGTTTATCTAAATTTTCTAGTCTTAATATTATATTTCTTTTCTAGCTGTCGTTTCTTTTTTACCGCGAATCTTCTGATATTATATTTCTAAATGAAGGATGTTTTTTCATAAACTAATTTTATCCCAAAAACTTCTCTCTTTGATACCAAATATAAATAGGCTTAGATAAAAAGTTTATTTCGATAGGTTAAAGAATTAATTTAAAGTTGTAAATCCTACTCAGTACTCCCTCTCTCATTGAGTTGATCATGTTCATCTATGATATAAATCCCTAATTTCCCCATTTTTACTTTTTATTTTTATTTTTATTTATTTATTTATTTATTTATTTATTTATTTATTTTAACCCTATTCATCACTTCCTCTTAACCTATATTCTTAACAACTTCATCTTTAACCACACCCCGGATATAAATCTGGCAACAAATTCATCCTTTGTTCATTAAGCGAACTATCAAGGCCAAGAATCCTAGGAATTTACAGGTTAATCCATAGACGTTATTAAGAAATTAAGAGATTAACCATATACTAAGGGTAATCATTTATCACATATACATCAATTTACATGAATTTAAAAATAGTAAGATAAAAGAATAACATATTTTTTAGGGGAATTTTGGGAGATTAACATTATAAACTTACATGATAAACCGAGAGAGGTTTCCCTTTTGGGAACCCCTGAAGAACTTTGAAAACCTTGATACTTAGTACTCAACAACACTTATTATTACACAAACTTTTTAATATACAACAGAGGGTTCTGGGTAGAAGATAATAAACATAGAGAAGATTGGAGGTAAGTAAGAGGTTTTTCTAAATTTTTTTTTTACCTGTACCTCTCGACTCGACTTGCATTATTAAAAGAATCTTATCAAGTTGTCGGCCATCAATACGTGATGCCACGTAGAGAATTTAAAACCGTTCTTTATTTTCTCCTCCGTCTATATAAGAAAGGAGGATGAGAGTTCAAGGCAAAGAGTCGAGAAGTACAAGTAAGAAAATTTTTTTTAGAAAAACCTCTTACTTACCTCCAATCTTCTCTATGTTTATTATCTTCTACCCATAATCCTCTGTTGTATATTAAAAAAGTTTGTGTAATAATAAGTGTGGTTGAGTACTAAGTATAGAGTTTTTTCAAAGTTCTTCAGGGGTTCCCGAAAGGGAAACCTCTCTCAGTTTATCATGTAAGTTTATGATGTTAATCTCCCAAAATCCCCCTAAAAAATATGTTATTCTTTTATCTTACTATTTTTAAATTCATGTAAATTGTTGTATATGTGATAAATGATTACCCTTAGTATATGGTTAATCTCTTAATTTCTTAATAACGACTATGGATTAACCTGTAAATTTCTAGGATTCTTGGCCTTGATAGTCCACTTAATGAACAAAGGACGAATTTGTTGCTAGATTTATATCCGGGGTGTGGTTAAAGATGAAGTTGTTAAGAATATAGGTTAAGAGGGAGAGATGAACAGGGTAAAATTAAATTAATAAAAAAAAGAAAAAAAAAGAGTAAAAATGGGGAAATTAGGGATTTATATCATAGATGAACATGATCAACTCAATAACAGAGGGAGTACTGAGTAGGATTTATATATATGTATATATATATATATTACCTTCAAAATATGAACTTCTAACTTAAATGTTAAATTACTACAACATCCCTAACTTAGGTTGTGACTTTTTCGATGACTTGTGACTTTTCTGATAAGATGTGACTTTTTTCAAATGGTTGTGATTTTTTGATGAGTTGTGACTTTTTCAATAAATTGTGACTTTTTCCAAGAGTTGCGACTTTTTCAAAAAATTGTGACTTTTCCAAAGTGTTGTGACTTCTCGGAAAGGTCATGATTTTTCAGATAAGACACAAAAAAACATTTGTTCATACTACTCTTTTTTGACTATAAATAGAGGGACTTCCTCTCATTTTTCAACCACATTTTTTCTAATCTTCTACTCTTCTTCTTCTACTTCTTCTTGCATTTTAATTTTTTTTTTGTGTGATTTATTGTCGTTGAGTGAGTTCAAAGTTTAGCAGAATATGAGGTACTACTATTCTGATGAAATAAATCGTTCTATAAGGGTTTATTCCATTACCTCGACCTCGAGTACTTGAGGAAATATAATTTTTATGATATAATAATTAGTTTTTTATCTTAATATATACATTAGTATGTAATGTTCCAATATATGAAGTTAACATGATGTAGTCTAAATTCATTTGATTTTGTTGACAATTTCTCTTGTGATGTAGATATATGCTTCTAAATATCTTTTTTCAAACTTTAGAGAATTGTGACGATTTGTTTTTGATGCTCAAGACAAAAGAATTATTTTATTTATCAATGCTACTTATATGATTTAGACTCTCAAGTTTGCTTCAAAATATTTATTACTATATAAACATTGCCCTTTTGTTTGTTTTACTTATTAATAGTTATTCATATTTCAGTATTTTAGACGAAGAAAAGTTCATATGACTTGTAATAATGCCAGTTGAAGTTTGTATTAGTTTAATTTTTATTATTTATTTAATAGCTAATTTTATGAGATAAATATGTTTATTAATGCACATATATATTTATTAGTTCACCTGCTTTCATATAGTCCCCTGGCAATGGTAAACACATATTTTACACCACTAATCAACTTTGTTTCTTCCCTGTGAAACATTACTTATAAAGCCTATTATTGATTCACCTGCTCATATACAGTCCCTTGGCAATTTTAAACACATACTTACACATATATGTTACTTGTAACCTTATTTTAGCCGCACTTTACATCTTAATGATACCCTCTTTTATGCATCAAATCCCTGCCTAATCATGCAGATTTCGACCATTTGCCGCCCTCATCAATGGTACTAATACACAATAACGCCTAGAATTAACATTGTCGCTCTCATCTCCCAATAGTAGTCATCAAGCTCCAGCCCACATGACGTCTGAAATTGAACTAACAAAATGGAATGTACCGATAAATAAGATAAAAAAAAATTGTTCGTTAATTCGTTGATGAGAGTCTTAGTGATTTGAAGGGGTTCAATAATACCTTACAAGAATTCAAGGCATGAAGGGACTTTCAGAACAATAATATTAGTTAACGAAGAGGTAATAACATTGACACTTTTACACCTTATTATTTTATCGTTCATGTTTATTGTACTTATACCCACCCCTTTGCACAATATTAGGTACAAAAATTCAAGAAACACTATTTAATAAACATATCGAAACATGAAAGGACTCCTTGAAACCAAATAAGAGTTACTACATTACTAAAGGACGCTTAGATCACGTCAACCCCAACTACTATTTCGTACATAAAGAAGTTGAATTGACATTTACAGATAACACAATCATAAAGACGACTGATAGTGAGGTTTCAACACACAGATTCTCTGTTCGCTTTGTATCATTGGATCATGTAAATAAATTACCTAATGGTGCTATTCTAGGTAACTATCCACCCAAATAATTTGTTATTTAATTTCATGCTCTATTACGTAATCGCTATCACTAATTTACATTACCTATTCTAAGATTTGATTTGTGTTTTAGTTTCAATGAATCCCCTCATTGAAAAAGAATATAGCAAGAAATGGGAGATAGTTGTTACAAATGAGCAGTATGTTTAGAAGATGCCTAAACTATCATCAATATAGAGCTATGGTGAAGTATTGACATTTTGCTTCTAATTGATAACCCAGCATAGAGAATAAAATTGTTACTCTATGAGAAGATTTTGCAGAAAATGACGGTGCTTTTCTAGAAATGATGAAAGATTATAAACCTATACTTGGCTTATGTGACATTAGAATCCTAATCTATAAAAGTATTGGACATACTACTGTATGCTTTTATAATAAATTGAGTATAATTGTTGTTTCAAATTTGAAATAAGCTCTTGTCACACTAGGCACTTTTGAAATATCTACTATTTTCATGAGTAGCGTCTTGATCAATCCATAGTTTCAAAAATCCACGGACCTAGTACATTACATTAATCACACATATGTTCTGCAATGTTATTTAAACCCGATTGTTATAACTAATTGTACATACTATACTTTAGCATTGTAGGTAGGTTACTTTTAAAGTTTCTATAACAGGACACAATTATTCTATTATCATTGTTGGGTAATTCCATACTAAAATTTCTAAGTTCCCAAAACCTTTGCAACGAGCACATCTCACTTAAAATGGGTGATACAGTTAACTAATCTCATCGAAAATACAGGCGTGAAATGGTAAAGGTCGAAAATAAGGATTTTATGGTAACACCAAGTACAGAAATGAGAAGAGCCATAGAAGTTCCATTGGTATATATTATGGATGGACTGCTAGCTGATTTACAAGTACATACTAGCCTATACTTGTACTCTCTAAAAATAGAAACCATTTTAATATCCAAAATATAATCACAAAAATGATATATTGGCGATGTGCAGGATTGTTTGTACAAGTTCAAAGAAACAATTGTAGACATATTGAATAAAGATGAGCCATGATATTCGTCTTGCAAAAAGTGAAGCAAAAAAGTAAGAGTTATAGAACATATTGTATCTTGTAACAACTGCAATAGTGAGAATGTAGAATATGAAATGAGGTTAGACTCCGTAAAAACTCGATTCTACATTTACTAATTAGAAAACAAATTAGCTTTAACTTTTAAATGACTCCCCTTTTTAAACAGATACTGCTTACGACTTGAAGTGTGTGGTGGAGAACAACGTGCCCGGGTTATATTATTTGAAGCAGCTAAATATTTACTAGGTTGCAGCGTGCAAGATTACATAGAATCAACCTCAATAAAGATATGAACTGTATTTATACCTAAACACCTTAACGCCCAATGGACTCTGCCGCATAGGTACATTATCTAATCCATCTTAACTTTTACAGCTATCTTATTGTGATACTTCATAGCACAAAAGAGAAGAAAAGAATTACACTATTAGATAGACATAACATTTGATGATTCTTTTAATTTTACATAGTAGGTTAGTTTTGAAAGAAAATGTGCCCATCATGCTGCTAAGAAAACTGGATGCCTCAAATGGCTTATGCAATGGGACATAGTTGATTTGTAGAGGCTTTGATGAGAATGTCACACATGCAGAAAAAACAACAGGTCAATATGCTACAAACCAGATGTTTACTCCAACAATACAACTATAACCACCTCCCTTCCCTTTTTTAAAAAGATACTGCTTACGACTTGAAGTGTGTGGTGGAGACCAACGTGCCCGAGTTATACTATTTGAAGTGGCTAAATATTTACTAGGTTGCAGCGTGCAAGACTACATAGAATCGACCTCAGTAAAGATATGATCTGTATTTATACCTAAACACCTTAATGCCCTATGAACTCCGCCGCATAGGTACGCTGTCTAATCCATCCTAACTTTTACAGTTATATATTGTGCTAGTTCATAGCACACAAGAGAAGAAAAGAATTACACGATTACATATACATAAAAATTGAAGATTCTTTTAATTGTATACATTAGGTTTGTTTTGAAAGAAAATGTGCCCATCATGCTGCTGAGAAAACTGAACCCCTCAAATGGCTTATGCAATGGGACATGGTTGATTTGTAAAGGCTTTAACGAGAACGTCATACATGCAGAAAAAATAACAGGTCAATATGCCACAAATTAGGTGTTTACTCCAATAATACAACTATCACACACCCCTGCCTCCCCGCGAAAATGAAGGATACCCTTTCAAATTTATTCGAAAACAATTTTCAATACGTCTATGTTTTTGCAATGATGATAAATAAAGCTAAAGGTCAAACATTATCAAATGTAGGAGTATACCTACCACAACATGCTTTCTCGCATGGCAAACTATACGTTGCACTATTTAGAGGAATATCTATGCCAACAAAAAAAATGCAGGTCATGACTGAACAACCAGATTGATGCACCGGGACATACACAAAAAATATTGTCTACAAGAAAGTATTAGGTGAGATTTGATTAATACCAAAATTGTGAGAAATCAAACAGGAAAAAAGCACACACCACACATGTAGCTAATGAAAATTATATTGGACGAATTCTTAGGTTTGGTGGAAGAGGAGACGATATGAAAAATACCAGACAACTACCATATAAAGACATTACTTTTGTGTATATAAAGTTATTCAAATACAGGGTACGCTGAATTTCAAATATTAAAAGGGAACATACAATTCATGACACGACATAACTAAGAGGACAAACTATTAATTCGTGCACAATTCCTTACTAACAAATTGGCTAATAACAATTTAAGAATACGACGTTCGTCACTACATGCCCAACAAGCAAGAAGGCAAATAGATTGACCATTCAGTTAGTATGACATAGTGCAATATTAAATACATATTGATATGTTGAAAGCCTAAAATATACATAAAAGATAAAATATCTCGTGTATAGAAATCTCAAAACTTAACCTATACGTGCAACACACGTACAGTGAATCTAGTATATATATATATATATATATGCTTTCAACTTCAATTACATTATTAATTAGGATTGCTTACAACTTCTTCCGCACCCACTCCTGTTGCTGTTAGTTTATTACTTCTGATTATCCATTCTGGTCTATTCGTGTTTAGGCCACACCTCAATTTCCTTCATACTCCATTCAATAACACCATTATATTATATTACCCTCTACACCAAACATTCAGTAAGGCCCACCCACGTAATCAACCCTTTCTATACAGGTAGCTTTAATTTGTCTCAAACTGCTCCCAATTTATATCAACTACTACTTTTTTTATTAGTTCATTCCAAAAAGAATGTCATATTTTTATATTAACTACTAATTTAACTTTTAAATGTTCATTCTATTCTTAATGAAATAATTTATAGTCACACAAATTTTTATTACTTATTTTATACCACAAATTTAAAAAATTTCCTTTCTTTCTTAAACTTTGTGTCGAGTCAAACTAACTAATAAAAAATGAAATTGAGGGAGTATTATAATGAGTTATATATATATATATATATATATATATATATATATATATATATACACACACGTAATTTGATATTTGACGTTTAGATTTCTTATAGAGCTATTTTAAATAAAAATATGCAAAATTAATTTTTTTTTTGTACTTTTTATGTTATAAACGTAAACAAAATACTTGTTAAATTTAAAACTTCAATTGATTTTCATATTTCGTTAATTAAGAATAAAAAGAATAATATATTAGTGGTAAATCCATAACTAAAGTAATATGGTACTAACAAAGAATTAAAATTTAAGAAAATATATGCATTTAAAATTTTAAAATAAATTAAGTTTTATGTTAGAATTCTATAATGGTAGGTTGTTTCGTAAATTTCAATCTGTTAATAATAATATAATACTTTGAATTGATGAATATTTTTGTCCAAACTTTCAGCAAATGGGTATTCAATATACCCTTTTTCATTGAAAATTGTCTAAGAGCTTTCTTCTATATGTCTCACCCAAGTAGCAGGTGGTTAAGGCTCTTCATCCGAACTTCCATATTCATCTTCGGCATCTCATGCTATTGAATGAAATAACCGTAAAAAATGCAAATATTAGTAGTCTTTCCTTGTGAAATTGGATTATGATTATGATTCATGGATATCACTTAAATACAATGTTTTTTTTTTTTTTGAAATTTAATATGTACGTGTTATCGTTAATATTTATTTTATACATAATATATTTCTTATAAAATACTAGTATTACACAATATTTGAGTGGAGTAATTTTACTCCTATAATGAAACTCATTATTGTTATAGAAAAGTAAAATACAGTTATAAAGAGAATTACCATTATAGCGAATGATGGTTATTTATCAAAGTAGCTAGAGTGCTTTCAAGAAAATTCTCACCCAATCCTTAATCCCTAAGAAAATTAGCTCAAAAACACATTCACAAAATGTAAAAACAAACAGTTCGAATTGGCAAGTCAAAAGGCCTGATCCCTCCACACATTTTATCATCTTCTTGAATCTAATATACATCACAAGCCACAACAAACTCAGGTTTTTCCTAAACAGATTCAATTATAGAATAACCAAAATCAGAATTTTCAACAAAGAACAAAACGAAATTAAAAAAAAAAGACAATTCATAACGTTTATCGCAGAATAGATGATTAGAGATTACAAATATTTGAGACTAATTCTCTATCAGAGAAAAGTGTACCACTTTACCATATGTTTAACTGACAGACAGTATATATCAAAATGGAGACACTACACATTAAAAAACAAACATCAAGCTCTTCTTTCAATTTATTGTTATACAGGGACAATTTTTGAACTTTTCTCATCCTAAACCTTTCACTAAAGCATTTACACATTAAATAAACTAAATTACCATTAAGAGGGTAACCATGCAGCAATACTAAACTACCACAACCACATAGAAAAACAAATCACCCAGGGGCAGACCTAGGTGGACCGGAGGGGTTCACCCGAACCCCATTTTATGTGTATATATATTAAAATGAACCTCCTAAAAACAAAGTACAGCCTTGACTCAGTGGATAAGTGGTTCAATAAATGCCCCTAGTTCACTGGTTTGATTCCCATTGACAACTTTTTTTACTTCCTTTAAATGCTTTGGATAATGGAACTTTTTGGGCTTAGACTTTCTTCTTCTTTTTCATTATTTTTTCCTTTTGTTCTATTTCTTCTTTTTAATTTGTTTTTCTTTAAATTTATTAGACACATTGTTTTTATTTTTATTTTTTATTCTTTTTATATCTATTATTTATTTTGTTTTAACGTAACTCTTTTTTCATATACCAACTTAAATAACTCTTTTAAAAAATGAAGAATTATATTTAACTAGAAATCGATGAGATAGAAATATAATTTATTTAAAAAAGAAATAAGTAAATTAGATGTAATTGAATGAACAAACTTAAATATAGTCAACATCCTTTCAAAAATATTAATTTATAAAATTCATGAAATTTCTTTTATATTTTAATTCTATTTTAGAGAGATGAAAACTAAACATATTTGATTTATCACCTAGACATAACCAAACTGGTCAATGGGGAAACTGCCGAAAAGCCACTAATGTATTTGCAATTGTCATGATCAACTTTCACAGCCGGGAAAACAAAATTCTTGCTACTCCCCATTATCAATTCTCTACTATTTTGACTTTTATTGACACCATAATAAACCTTATGGACATGGCTTCTGCAATGTCTTCTTTTGTCAGATGAGTTCCACTGTAACTGAGCAAGTACATTATCCTTTGAAAGATTTTTGACTACTCATGGCTCTTCCATCTTCTTCTCTTACCCATCCACCAGCCTTGTAATAATACTGTTCGAAATATTTTTACAAGGATCAGAGAGCTCATGGCCATCAGAAATTGAAGTTTGCTCTTGTTCATTATAACATAACTCATCTATCACCTGATTAAACTTAAAAGCTACCAATGCCGATACAAGCTCAGGCCTTCCCTTCAAATTCCCCCACCCATCTCCTAACCATTCCTGTGAATGGCGCAAATCACCTCGACCAAAGATCTCTCTCGTTTTTCTCCTGTAGCGGAAATATCAATGGCATATATGAACTTATGCACGAAAAACGCAGGAACAATTTTAGCAAAAGTAATCTTTATGAGCCAACACAATATTTGATATCGTTATATCAACTTATCAAATTCTTGAGCCAGGTCATACTATTCATACTTTATTTTATTGTTTTTCTTGAAAATTCGTTATTGTTGATATTCTTAATTTATAAGTATATATATATAATTTTTTTTTTCTTTAGTTATTATTAAATTTATTCTATTTAAATATGTCAACTAGAAAAAATAATTCCTATTTTACAAATGGAGAGAAAAAGAAAAAACTTGAAGAATTAAATAAATATCAAAATGAGATCCTGATAGTTTTCCAAGTTAAAAAGACTTGATTATTTTTTCAAATACATATATTGCTTATAGATAATGTTTATAGTTCCTGTAATTGTTGCCTCAGCTAAAAGATTTTTTTTTGACTCTAACATTGATAAAATCTTATCTTAGATCAACAAAGTCTTAAAAGAGATTGAATGAATTAGCTATACTAATAATTGAAAAGGAGTTATTAAGAAAAATCAATTATAAAATAGTAATTAGTGACTTTGCATATAAAAATGCTAGAAAAGAATATTTTTTAAAAAAGTATATATGATGATCTTTCTGCTTTTTTTTTTCTCCAAAAAATATCAAGGCTCCTTTCTAAAGTTTATCTTTAGGCCTCCAATTTTTTTGAATCGGTCCTTCTTGCACCGGAAGTGATGCCCTTCAGAGCGTCGATCTACTGGAGCTGATAATGTAGTGGAGTGAGTTATGTTACCCATACTACCAAGTGTCACAACCCAAGAGTACCCACTAGACATGACATGGTACTTAGAATCCTGAGAGACTCTAAGAAAACCACATGTCATAGCATCACACTAGGATAACATACAAAATTGAAAAAAAGAGATAATTGGAATCACTCTCAAATGGAAAGCTCAATATATCATGAAATCTAAGTACAAAGACATAATTGCAGAAATACTAATGTGTGAAAACAAACCTCTACTACATAATGAGTGGCTAGGACAAGTCCTAGCTCACTTGAACAATCTGGAAACTGAAATAATTCTGAATGACATAAAAGAAACATAAATGTGGCAATGTCCCTGGACCATGAGGATTCACCAAATGTGAGAAATTCTAATAGGATCTAATGCTAACCGCGACCGGAAGGATGTGCGTTAGAAACTATATTATAAAACAATATAGGCATAAGAGATCGATGTATGCAGTCAGTACTTGGAATATATTGAATATTGTAAAGGATGAATGAACATAACATGATAGCATAACAAGTATGAAACATGATAATGTAGTGACCACTGGTCATATGATTTCATAAAACATAGTACAAGGTCATGCATTCTTCTTTAAATAATAATCATAGTAATAACATATGTCTTTTGTGAAATTCATAAACCTTTGTGAGAGATACCGTTAACCGACCTAAACAATGTGAGCTATAATATGGAGAGCGATGTACTTCTCCCACACTAAAAAGAGAGTGTCCTACTTTCCAAGGTAAGACCATAACCATGAGTTTAGGTTGATCCACTAGCTATAGTCAATTAATTAGATTAAGTCTTACGGGACACGTAGTTCTGGGACAAGGGGATTGCTTCTAAAGGTCTCAAGCCTCTACTAATAGGTTAACCTTCAACCCAAGGTCCACTCAGTGCGAAGTAAACTCCTAATGAAAAAAATGCATAATCATATCATATTCATATTCATAATCTTTGAAATGGTAAGAATCTAGTAATGCTGAATCATTCATGCATAACCTCATAGTCATAATATAGCTCCTTTAAAATTAAGATTTCATAAATAATCTTAAGACAATTATCTAAAATATCTATATCATGATATTCATTCATAATGAGAGATACTGCAATCAGAAGCATAAACTTTTCATAAAACTTGATTGATATTTTATCTAAAAGCATATTTGATTCAAAAAATCTTTCATATCATAATGCATTAATATCAACATAGCTTGAATTATTTCATAAAATACTTGCATGGTATGTGTTCATGAAAATATCATTGAAAATATTGAAATATGATTGTATGATGCATAATAATATCAATCATGATGAATAAACTTAAAATCAATTGAACCCATTAGAAATCATGAAAACCCTAGAATTGGATTAAAATCATAAATGGAGAATTGAGGTTTCTTTTTGACTCAATGGGTGAAGAGGAACCCATTCATGAATTTTCTACATACCTTAATAGAAACTCTATGTGAATCCTTCAAGGGGGGCTTGAAGATCCTTGTAACCCTAGCTTGCTTGGAGAATAAGTCTTGAGAGAAGTTTTTGGAATTTGAGAGAATGAGAGTAAATGGGGAGGGGTTAGGGTCTTAAAATTAGTTATAGGTCCTCAATTTAGGCCTAAAATGTCATTTTATAGGAATTAAAATAGTAGGAAAAGATCCAATTAACCTTGACAAATAATAGTAGGACCAACTACATGGATCCCATCTACAGTCCGTACAATGAACTACAGAACATACTTGCTCTTTGTGAATCATTTTCTTGATATTTAAATCTCTGATGAAGGACCATGACCTGTCAAACCTTATACGTCCCATATACACCCTCCATAGACTAAATGTTGAACTTAGGCCTGGATCCTCAGGCCTCAAACCACGAATGCCAAGTACAGACCATGTCCCCTTTTACGACCTGTATTGGCAAATTAAATACCACTTTACTAGAAACACAAGTTTCTTAATGATATCTATGACTGCCCTTCCATGATCCGTGGAACCATGTACAACTTATACATTCCACTCATGAAACATTGCACCAACAAGCTTTGCACCAAATTTGTCCACCTTTCAACTTCCAATAGACTTTTACACTTACATCTCCCCTTTGGTAACATTCATCCTCGAATGAGATTCAACTATGCATTAATAGAGTAGGTAAAGATGTAACAATCTATAATGAATTAAAACACACAAAAATTCATAAAACATAAGAAGTAATTGACTCCAAGATAAAACGTGAAGTTTAAAACTGATTCCATGAACATGTATGCATAGGAGAAATATGAACATAACTAAAGTGAATGAATCTGAAAGAGGATATAGGAGGAACTAATACCTCAAACTATAGCTGAATCAGTGGAAAAAATGTAGGGGTACTAGGACAGAATATCTATTTTGGCCTCCCAAGTAACATCGTCAACTAACTAATTCCTCAAAAGAACTTTTACGGAAGCAATTTCTTTATTTTTCAACTTCCAAACTTGATGGTCTAAAATCTCAACTATAACTTCTTCAAAAGAGAGACTTCTTTAATGCCAACACTCTCTAATGGCACAATTGAAGTTGGATCACCAATACACTTTTCAACAAGGAAATATGAAAGATCGGATGCACCGATGTTAAGTCTGAAGGAAAATCTAACTCATAGTTTACCTTATCGAAATGCTTCGAAATTTGATATGAGCCTAAATAACGGGGACTAAGTTTTGTTTCTTACCAAACCTCATTACACCCTTCATGGGTGAAATTTTCAGATAAATCCAATTATCAACGGTGAATTCAAGTTCTATTCTTCTCAGATTCGCATAAGTTTTTTGTCGACTCTGAGCCATTCTCAACCTATCCCTGATAAGTCAAAATTTCTCCATCGCCTCATGAACAAACTCAGGCCCTATCACAGTGACCTCACAAACTTCAAACCAGCCATTAGAAGTTCTACACCTCCTATTATAGAAAGCCTCAAATGGAGCCGTTTGAATACTGGAGTGATAACTATGATTATAAGCAAACTCAATCAAAGGCAAAGGATCATCCCAATTACATGTAAAGTCAATCACACAAGTTCTCAACATATCTTCTAAAGTTTGAATAGTCCTTTAAGCCTGACTGGTCTGCAGGTGAAAAACTGTGTTAAGCATTATTTGAGTACCAAGTCCTTTCTTAAATGATCTCCAAAACTGAGAAGTGACCTAGGTACCTTTGTGTGAAATTATTGATAAGGGCAATCCCTACAACTTAACCATCTTTGGAAAATAGATCCTAACATAGTATTCAGCTGAATAAGAGATGTTCATGGAAAAAATACACTGACTTAGTCATTTATTCTACTACAACCTAAATAGAAACATGTTGTCAATGAGTCTGAGGTAAACCCATAATGAAATCCATATTCAAATCTCCCCACTTACTGGTGGGAATGTTAATATATTGGGTTATACCTCTTGGTTTTTGATTCTCAACCTTCAATTGTCGGCAATTCGTACACAACCACAAATTCTGTAGTATCTTTATTCATCCCATTCACCAATAGGCTTCCTGTAGATCACAATACATCTAAGTGGCTCTAGAGTGAATAGAATACAAAGAACTATGAGCTTTTAATGAGATATGTTACCCCAACTCATCAACACTCAAAACACACAAATGACCATGATAACGAAGCACACCATCTCCCCCTTTGGATAAAGGTTCACTAGCTTTTTCTGAGATCGTTTTCTTTAATTCAACAAAAGTTAGATCATTATATTTCTTTGCCTCAAGATCCAATATGAGAGACGATTTTGAACCATTTTGCACAATAACACCACAATCCTCTAAAACAACCAAATGGACTCCTAAATGGGCTAATCTATGCACATTACGAACCAACTCCTTTTTATCATCCTCAATATGAGCAACACTATGCATGCATGGACAATCTACTAAGAGTATCAGCAACCATATTTGCCTTATTCATATCATAAAGAACACTCATATCATAAACCTTCAATAGTTCAAGCCACCTCTCTTTTGGTGAAGATTTAAATCCTTTTAGCTAATCACATATTTAATGCTCTTATGAACGGTGAACACGTCCATATGAACACCATAGAGATAGTGTCTCTATATCTTCAAGGCAAAAACAACCACCGCCAACTCAAAATCGTGAGTGAGGTATTCTTTTCATAAACTTTAAGTTTTATAGAAGCATAGGCTATGACCTTACCATTTTGCATCAAAACACAATGAAGACCAATTCTAAAACCATCACAATACACAAGAAAACCATCGGAACCTTCCGATAAAGTCAAAATTAGGGCTGAAGTAAGTTGAGTCTTCAACTCTTGGAAACTCTTCTCATAAGCTTTGGACAACTAAAATTTTACTTTCTTCTGAGTCAAAGTAGTCAAATGAGAAGTAATAGAGGAAAAACCTTCCACAAACCGTATTTAATTACCAACTAATCCCAAAAAACTCCAAATATCTAAGGGAGAAAGAGTTCTAGGCAAGTTATTAACAACCTTGATCATTTTAGGATTAACTTGAATACCTTCTCCTCAAACAATATGACCAAGGAATTTTATTGATCTGAACTAAAATTCACAATCACTAATCTTAGCATACAAATGAGGATCCTTGAGAACTTACAAGATAATCATCAAATGATCAACATGATCATCCTCACTCCAAAAATAGATCAAGATGTCATCAATGAATACAATAAAGAATATTTCCAAGTATTGCTTGTATACCATATTCATCAAGTGTATAAAAGATGCATGAGCATTTGTTAGTCCAAAAAATATAATTGAGAATTCATAGCGACCATACCGAGTTTGAAGGCAATTTTCGGAATATCACATCCTCTCACTCTAAGCTAGTGATAGCCTGAGGTCAATCTTGGAGAAGAAAATATCCCCTAAGGCTAATCAAACAAGTCATCAATCATTAGTATAACGTATATTCTTGATTGTAACCATTTTCAACAATTGATAATCAATGCACATTTGGAGAAAACCATCATTCTTATGAACAAGTAGGACTGAAGCACCCTATGAACAAATACTCAGCCTAACAAGACCCTTATCCAAGAGGTCCTTTAACTGATCCTTAAACTCTATAAGTTCTATCGGAGCCATTTTATAAGGAGGAATATAGATATTCAAAAGAAGGTCAATTCCAAAGTCATACCCCTTTCAAGAGGGACTTTAGGAAGATCATTAGGGAACATTTATGGAAATTCACGCACAACATGAACCGACTCAAGATTAGGGGTTTCAAAATTTGTATGCCGAACCCAAACTAGATAATAGATGCAACCAATAGAAATGATCTTTCATGTTATATGGCACGAGATAAACAAACCTATATGTGCTGAATTACTACCTTTCCACTATATGAATTGTTCATTTGGAAACTTAAACTTAAAAACCTTAGTTCTATAGTAAATAGAAGCATAACAATCATGAAACCAATTCATACCAATAATAACATTTTTGAAATCAAGCTTATCTAACTCTATGGATCAACTAAGGTAATTTTCTAAAATATTGAGAACGAGTAATTTTTGAAAACCCATTTAGCTAAATCTGAATCACCAATAGGAGTAGAGATTAAGAAGGGTTCTAAGAGGATTTTGTGACTAAAATAAAACTTCATTACATATAGAAAATATACACTGCTTCCCACCACTTTCAATAGCCTGAGCCAATCTACTAGTCATTAATGGAACTCCTTGGTAGGTCCCTAATAAGCTAGAGAAAAAGGATCACAACCCTCATGCAACTGAGCCTACAAGTACCTATGGCCCTTTTGCTTCTAACATTCCTAGTTCTTCTGCTGCACCCCCTCTCACTATATCTACTGATATTGCTACTACCTCCCAACCCTCTATCACCCAAGACATGCTTTAAAAGATTGGCCATCTAGCCCATTCTACCAATGTGAATGACTCTCAAGTTGAGGCTGTTATGCGTGGGCTGATAGAGCGGGCGACTTCTGTTGTCTTGGCTCCGATCCGAGATGAGATAAAGGAGCATACAGAGGTGATTAAGGGCCACAATTTGGCATTGTATTCCCTTAGGGTGAGGGTGGAGGAGTGTGAGCAGTGACAAGGTGCTGCTGATATTGTGACGGCTTTGAAGGCCAATATTATTAGGTTGAGGAAGGATGTGGACTAGCTAATGTCCACAAATCTATTGATGTTGTTTGGGACGATGGAGATCCCTAATAATCCAAACGCTGATATTCCAGCCAGTTCTGATATTCTTTTAGCTACTACGATCGGAGATGATCTTAGGGCTAATGAGGCAGATGCCGAGTTTGAGGCAGGGATAGATGAGGAGCAGCTGGGTGTTACAGAAGAGGACGTGTATGATGATTTGGCAGACCTGGAGGGTGCCATGATTGAGATAGTTGTGTAGGACTCCTTGAGGGACACTTCTATGGTAGCTTCAGTAGAGCCAAGGATGCTGATGAGCTGAGCACTGATGCCTAGACAGAGGGAGTGACCAATATGTAGACTTCACCCCAAGCCTAGCCTGGCATGATGAATATTTTGCCTCCCTTTCTATTATTCTATAGACTTTATTATTTCTTTTCATTTGAGGACAATTGCTATTTTTATTGGCGGGGTGAGGTACTTCTATACCCACCTCTTTTGGGTTCTTTTTATGGATATTGTTTTATTTTTATTTTGTGAATGTTGGTTTTGTGAATATTGGATCTGATTTTATGTTCATATATATATATATATATATATATATATATATATATATATATATATATATATATCTTTTTTGATCCATAGTGGTCCATTGATTTTAATGTGCAAATGGTTTCGAACCAATTTTAAAATTTGCCTCCTCTTGATATGTGTGAAAGTTGTTGTTCTCTTGCAATTTTGTATGTCGCTTGTAATCAATATCGATGACTTGAATATTGCTCTTGTGTGAACAACATGTATGTGCAAATCCGATGAGGCGAATTGAGCTACATTAGTCATATGTGAACTTGTAGCATCTCATTGTGACTATGCGATTTGTTGAGTAGGGCTCTTGCGATGATCGGTGCACGCGTACGAAAATGGTAGAGCCTTGTTTGATGATTGTGTTGAATGTTGTGTGTGGTGAGGTTGACTTGAAATGTGTGCTTAATTATACCTAGAACTTACCCCGTTGGTCCAATTGGATAGTGTGAGCGAACGACCGAAATGATCTTAGGCAATTTGTGAAGAGTGAGCCAATTTCGCCATTATACCTCTCTGTGGCCTTCTTGTGAGAGTGTGAACCTAGATCGACACCACTTGATCCTACCCCTTTTCTTTGGAAGAAACATGAAAACATGTGACCCCTTTTCTTTCCCCCCCCCCCCTCTTCTATTTTAAAGATTGAGTTGAGAAAAATGAAAGCCCTCCATATATTAAAAAAGGAGAGAAAAAGAGAAATGAAAATAAGAAAAAGATCGAAAAAAGAAAAGAATTGTTGAAATAAAGTGTGAGCAATGAGAAAATGAAATGGGGTATCCAATGAAGTTTGATTGAAATAATAGGGTGTGGATTTTGAAAATAAAAAAGTGTTATAGGGAAGGTGAAAGATTGAAATGCAGGTCATGCTTCATGAAGGTAGAAGTCACTAAGCCTAAATGATCATACCATTACCCTCAGCCCTGTTACAAAACTTGAAAGACCTTTGTGATCTTGAACGAGCTTATTATCTTATTGATTAGAAAATACGGGCAAGCCTATGGGAAATGATCATGCATGTGTTTGTTTTTGAGAGGGTGAGAGTTGTTGATGATTCCTACATTCTGAAACATTTGATGCTCTTTGTGTGAAGATGGGATCGTTCTTGTTGTGAGGGCATTCAAATGCTTTTATTGAGCTTGAACTTGCATTTGAGGTAAGCATTGTGAGCTTGAGTCCATTTGATGATGGTTAGTCACAATTTGAAACTTAGGGTGTGTTTGGTATGAAGGAAAACATTTTTCCTATTTTCTCATGTTTGGTTGGGTTAAATATTTTGGAAAGTGTTTTTCAAATCAACTCATTTCCTCAAATTTAAGAAAAATGACTTCCCTTCAAAACTTAAGAAAAACATTTTCCAAAACTCTCTTCCAACTTCAAATTACAATAATTTTTGTTAAAAAAATCAATGTATTTTTGTCCCTACCCTCAAACTAGCTCTCCAACCACCCCCCCAAAATAAATGTTAAGCATGTTTTTAAAAACTATTTTTAACTTCAATTTTTTTACCCCACCCTCATCCCTATCCCCAGCCCCTTACCACAACACCCCCCAAGAAAAAAAAATATTAAAAGTCATTTTTAAAAGATATTTCTAATTTCAATTTTTTATTTTTTTACTCCCCCACACCCTACCCTCGCCCCCCCGCCCCCTAATCAGCCCCCTCAGCCCCCTCAGCCCCCCACCCCCTTCAAAAAAATAATAATTTAAGTTTGTTTTTAAGAAGTATTTTCTACTTCAAGTTTTTATTTTTTCACCCCTACCCTCGACCCTCCCCCGCCACGGCCCACCCCCCCCCCCAATTTTTTTTTTTAAGTTTGTTTTTTAAAAAATATTTTCAACTTCAAAATTTTATTTTTTCACTCCGATCCTCGATCCCTACCACCCCCCCCCTAAAAAAAATAAATAAATTTGAGTTTATTTTTAAAAAATATTTTCAACTTCAAAATTTCATTTTTCACCCCTATCCTCGACCCACCCACTCCCCTATCAGCTACCCAATACCCCCAAAAAAATTTAAGTTTTTTTTTTTTTTAAAAAAAAATTCAACTTCAAAATTTCATTTTTTCACCCCTACCCTCGACCCTCCCACACCCCCTGCCCCCACCCCCTGACCCACCCACCCCTACTAGCCCCCCAATCCCCTAAAAAAAATTTCAAGTTTGTTTTTAAAAAAATATTTTCAACTTCAAAATTTCATTTTTTCACCCCTACCCTCGACCCCCCACTAGGCCCCCCTCTACCAGCCCCCAACCCCCCAAAAAAGAATTTTAAGTTTGTTTTTAAAATATATTTTCAACTTCAAAATTTCATTTTTTTTCACCCCTACCCTCGACCACCACCCAGCCCTCCACCCCCCAAAAAAATTTTTAAGTTTGTTTATAAAAAATATTTTCAACTTCAAATTTTTATGTTTTCACCCATACCCTAGACCCCTACCTCCCTACCACCCACCCCCACCCTCCATCCCCAAAAAAATATTTTAGTTTGTTTCTAAAAAATATTTTCAATTTCAAAAATTATTTTCTACTCTAGTAAAACTAAAATATATTTCTCAAAAATATTTTTAATTCATAAATCAAACACTAAAATCTTTTTGGAAAATATTTCTACTCACCAACTAAACATGAGAAAATAAGAAAAAATCTACTTGTTTTCTAGGAAAACATTTTCCTTCATACCAAACATACACTTAGAGTGCAAAATTGAACATTGCATGTGTAGTTTGAACCTCTTGTGTGCATGTATGTTGAGTCTTGAGTAACGCTGATTGTAGACATTCTTGTTGAACTGATTGATCTTAACTTTACTTGAGGAGAAACAAAAGTTTAAGTTGGAGGTGTTGATTAGTCCGAGATTTCAACTTATTTAGGGCTTTCTTTTGATAGTTTATTGTCCTCAAATGTCTAATTTATACTCCGAACTGATGTTAAAATGTTGATTTGCAGCAAAGAAGGCAAAAGGAGTAAGGAAAGGACATTAGCGGGTGAAAAGGAGCTAAAAAACTTGAAAAAGACTGAAGATAGCAAAAGCTGAGAATTGCCAAAGCCACTCGGCGACTCACCGAGTGGCACTTTAGCTCGCCTAAAGTTCCAGACTGCTAGCCTTGGTGAGAAGCCAAATTTGTGATGGATTTGGACATATGGCGAACCACCAACGGATTGGCGACACTAAATGGGATCGTCTAAAGTCACAGAACTCTGAGGATAAAAGGTCAAGGCAAACTGGCTATATAATGGAGCAAAAGGCGTGTCACAAACTTGGTCGGGGATGCTCGACTTACTTTACCTAATGGTCCGGAAGGCCAATATTTTTGAAACATTAAATTGAATAGGATAAAAGGTCAAGGCAAACTATAAAGTTGCTAATTGACAAACCAATTCCCTCACCTGACATTTGTATCACCCTTTCGATTTCTCTAAATGTTTTCGATAATTACTATTCCTAAAATCGATTTTTCGCGTTTATAACTTCGTAACTGAATTCGAACTCGTACTGCTCCCTGTGGGTTCAACCCCCGCTCATTTTTTGGGTTTTATACTAGATTACGATCGCCTACACCTAGCATTGAATGAGGTGTAGTTGAGTGTTTATAAGATCCAAATGCTCACTACTGAGGGTGGCTCAAACTGGTAGCTGCATCAGAAAAGTTGTAGAAGTGTAGTTTGAGTACCAAACAAGTGGTACGTAGTAGGCATTATAGGCCGACTGAGCTCAGAAAGATGAAATATAAATAAGAAGCACAATGAAACTAACAAGGCAAGGGAAAACTAATGCATAATCAAACTAATAAAGGAGAAGTAAGATAATATCAACAACCAACAAGAATAAACACAAACTAAAAATCCAACACACTTAAAGGCAACTGACACAATGCTACAATGTCAAACTCCAAATAACAATATATGAAACGACCGAAAGAAACATAGAGCCGCCTTAAATGATATCTCAAACATAACTATAAGACAATATCCAATATATAGGTATCAACGGACCGCCTAGTATTGCACGTCGAGCTTACCCATAACCCAGATATTTGGATCTATGGGCTGCCCTAAATGATGCTTCGAGCTCATCTACAACATAATGCAAAAGTAAACTATAGCCCATCCAAGCTATTGGGCCACCTAGAATGATACATCTAGCTAATGAGAGTATAATTAGCTAAAAGGTGCAATAAAATCAAGGAAAGGGCCATTTTACAATGTTTTTATTCAACACAATTCTCAAGGACTTCCAATTCATCATTGTTAACTTCCTTTTGTAATCTCCAAACTCAAGAAAATAGAAGCTCCACTTAAGAAGAATCACAATCAAGTCATGGGAATCATATAAAATCATAAAGAATACTCGTCACACCACAAGAGTACTAAATTAGGACACCTGCTAATCCAAGATCATGTCCTTAGGCCTAATAATTTAATAAAAAACAATGATGAAGCACAGCTCACAAAAATCCATACTATCAGTCAAACCAATCAAAACCAATCAAATACCACATAAACCTATGTTTCACACCATCTAGAACCAAGGTCTAACGATACTACTCACACAAGGATTACCTGAATTGAGGCCTCTTCGACTAAACTTAGCTAAACCACCCATTTTATGGACATAACTACTCAAGGTCCAATAAATCTCAACAAACCTAAGGGTTCAGCCTACATCATGTCGTACTACCAAAATATACTTAATCAAACCAAGCCAAGTCTAAGAAAGGAAGCCAAAACCTATCTTAAGGTTGAAAAATGCACTTGACTAGTGCTTTTCCCTTCTGGGGAGCCACATATTGCTGCCAAGCTATCAAGAACACAACGAGCAAGTTATTACGAGTCCAACGATACCCATATCACAAACTCAAAAAATAGACCAGAAATTGGGCCTTAATAGCCCACAAACCAACACCACCCAATCACGAAATGAAAACCATCATAGTGTCCTTTTTGGGACAAGGATCACATGCCTGAAAGATGGGCGCAAATATGACTCAATTAAGACCTAAACTGGCTTCATTATGTTACTTCAAGTTTAGAAATCAAGGGATTTGGGGTCAGAAAAGAAATGGAATTATGAAATTGAAGTCATCAAAGTGTAGTGTATAGGAGAAGGAAGCATAGAAATTGGCCAGGAACTTCTCCAAATTTCTTTAATTTGAGCTCCAACTCAAATGGGTTCTTCTTTGGAATAAAAGCTGAAAATAGGAATTTAATCCCACCATTTATGATTTTTTTCTACTTGAGAGACAATGTCATTTTGAGACTTACGTATAGTGTTTCAATTATATTATATTATATTATATTATAGGCTTGTGCACGTGACAACCAGATTTTGAGGATTTAGCTAAGTTGACTTATTATCCACATTATAAATTGTTATTAATTTTTTTGTTAGAGTTTATTTCCGCTCTTTATCGTATTAGGTTGGGTTTTAGGCTAACTTGTCTTGGTGGGATAAGACGAGTGCCATCACATCCATTTTTGAGTCGTGACAAAATAATAATATATTTGTTATAAAACTATATAAAAAAAGAAGAAGAATAAAGTAGGGAGAAGGGATAAGACTTCTTATTCCTCTTGAATGATATTTTGGAATTCACAAATCTGATTTACAGTGAAGAAAAACTCCTTTATTTATAGGGGAAGTCTTACTTGGTCTCCAAGTAGGATTCAACACCTCTGGTCCAAGGAGATGAGAAATTTCAGTTTGTTCACATGCCTGGTGCCAGCACAGATGACACCACCCACGGTCTGTAGCTGGGACAATGGTCCATAGATGGGGTCCCATCCTAGGGGTCCAAGATTTCGTGGTCTTTGATCTAACCCACTATAACACCTTGTAAACTAATAGGCTAAAGAAGAGCTTAACATGAGTGTTAGAGTCTTGAATGTAACTCCCCGTACTTAAAAATAGAGGGTTTCATGTTAGAACGTCAAGGTACGACCCCTAAGGACCAACAATGGGTCCTTGACGAGGGCCCTAGAAACTGCCCTTGTCACGACCCAGGGGTACCCCCTACATGTAACATGGCGTATAGAACCCTGAAAGACTCCATACAAGCCACTTAGCATATCATAACATAAGCAATAAAATAATAGAGTAAAACACATTTCAAGTCTAAAATTTTCATAAAAGCGGGAGTTTAGACGCTAAATCTCAACATAGCCATCTATTACAATATTCAAAGTTAAAAGGGACACAACTCATACAACATAGTCCTAAAAGGAAATACAAGAAATGAACTACAATGAGATAACATTTGTCCTTGAATCATGAGGACTCACCAACAAGTTAGGAGAATAAGACATTCCAAGCTGTAGCCACAACGATGATCACCTTGAGAACCGGACCCTACACTTGGGGAAAATGTAGGAAAAGTAGGTGTTAGTACAACAATGCACTAAGTATGATAGCCACACATAAAAACATTAAACGCATGCTAAAAGGGACATTTTGTTTGAATGCATGCAATTTACTAAGTTGGAACATCATCATGAAGATAGTGGAAAAACATAAGCCATAAACATAGTCATTCCATAGATCATCATAACGTAAGAGAAACACTTCACAAATACCCTCAAAATATACTTGGGCAATGCATCAATGAGACCCCATAAATCTCACCCATGCTAAGTAAACCTCTTTAGGCCTATATTCATATTCATCACCTTTAAGACCTTGAAGACTCATATCAAAGCTTCTTGATTAGCCATAGTTCATAATTCATATTCTTGTTCATATTGTTGTTGTGGGAATAATCCTTAACCGACATAGACCATGTGAGCTTAACATGGAATCCGGTGTTACGCACACAGAAAAGGGTTGTCCTACTTGCCTAAGGTAGAACCATACTCTTAGCTTAGGTGGATCCACTACCTAAATAACCTACGAGGACATATAGTTAATGGGATAAGGAGACTGCTACTAGAAACTCAGACTCAACTAAGGTAGAAGGTCTCCATCTCATGAGACATACTTTGGGAACCCAGACTCAACTAGTGTAAAAGGTCCCATTGGGAAGCTGGACTCAACTAATGTAAAAGCTTCTATCTCATATTCAATATCCACTCGGTGCTAAGCATTACTTCCCATGAAGTTCATATTAAGTCTTGACTTAAGTTCATATTCATGGAAGAATGTCTTGACACTTAATCTTACATAATTCATAAGATAGCTCATTAGATCATGCGTGAGAATAACCTTTCACCGTCCATGTCTACATTTATATTCAATAGGTGAGAAAGCCTTTCAACCCTAGAATTATCATATTGTGAGAAAACCTTTCACATCATATCATAATCATACATAAGTGTGTATATGAGAATAACCTTTCAACAGCACAACAACTAGATCATAATCATATTTACTTCACTCTCAAAGTGTTCTTAAAGCATATACAAAGACTTAATTAACATGCATAAAATCATAATTTTCCCTTTCAAGGATCAAAGCTCATATTTAATAACCACATCTATAATTCACTACATTAGAAATGAATATTATCATAATTTATGCAACCCAATTACTACAAGCATAATCTCATAATATTTTTCTTTCATTCACAAACCCACACACAAGATCATAATTGGGAAATATGGAGATTTCATGGTTTTTTGGGGATTTCAACATAAAAAACATAATAAATCATCAATTCAATCATAATAAAAAGTAATTTAAGTATTAGAATCATTTTTGAAAGGAACCCATGATTTTGGAATCAAACCCTAGCTTTTTGCGATTTCTATCTTTGCAATTGGGGTTTTGAAGGGGCTCCATGGATGATTTCTATCTATGAATGAATAGATACCATACCTTAGCAATGAAACCCAATGAATTTAAGAAGAAAACCTTGCTCCTTGAACTCTATCTCTAATTTCTTTCTTTTTCTTCCTTGAAGTTCCAAAAAGAGAATTTCTTTGGTGAGCATGAAGTTTTGGGAGTAGTTTTGGGTTTTAGAAATAATGAGGTTAATGGCTCAATTTAGGGATATAAAATCCTTATATAGGTGATCTAATTTAGTCTAAAACGACCTGCCTTAATATTAATTAAAACCAAAAAACCCCAAAGTGCCCCTAAACTAACTCCCAAAAATAGTTTCCAGGTGACCACCCACGACCCTCACAGACGGAACGTGGTTTGACCCACGGCCCGTGCTGGTAAAGCATGGGTTGGGCTCACAGACTTGGTTTTTAGGGCTTTACCTATGTTCCCTCACCTATGAGTCGTGGACCTACCCATGGGGCGTGGGTCCTGCCGTGGTCTACTGCTGTAGGGTAGTTTCTAGGGCCCTTCTCAAGGACCCATGATTGGTCCTTGGGGATCGTAGATTGATGTTCTAATACGAAACCCTCTATTTTTAAGTTTATTTATGACTCTAACCCTCATGTTAAGCTCTAGTTTAGCCTACTAGTTTTTAGGGTGTTACAATATCTCCCCCTTAGGAAAATTCATCCTCGAATGACGATGTAGACACCTTACAAAAATAAAGACTCAAGACTAGCAGCCCATCAAGCATGAAACAAATAATGCACAATTCAAATGAGGAAACATCAACTCCATCTCAAACATAATCAATGCATCAAAAGGGAGTAGGAACTTAATCTAACAACCTATTCTCCATGAAATTTCAACATTTCTCATATTCATAGGAGGAACTACCTTCTCCAATCTTTAAAGATGCTCAAAACAATCTAATGAAACCATTAGGCCATTTACTCAAGAAAACATATGCAGAAAAAGCATGTTCATCAATTGATTTCATGAAGTCAAATAGGAAACTCATACTCAATGCACAACAACATGAGGAACATCAATCATAAAAACTCATTTTCTTACTAAACATGAATTTCTCAAGAACATGCATAACATAAGGAAATCATGAAAAAACACATAAATCACACATGACTCCAATAAAACTCAAGAGGAACTACTTACTTCAAGTTTGAATAGGAGAAGAAGCAAAAAGATGAGGATGTTGGAATATCATATCAGCCTAGGCCTCCCAATTGGCACCCTCAACTAAGTGACTCCTCCACAATACCTTCACGGAGGAAACTTCTTTGTTTCTCAACCTCTTGACTCACCGGTCTAAGATTTCAACCCATACCTCTTCATAAGCAAGATTCTCCTTAATCTCTAAACCCTCTAAGGGAACTATGGTTGATGGATCCCCAATACATTTTTTCAACATTGAGAGGTAGAACACTGGATGCACCAATGCCAACTCATTTGGAAAATCTATCTCATATGCAACCTTGCCGACACGCCTCAAAATCTCAGAAAGACCCACAAACTGGGGACTAGATTTCCCCTTCTTTCTAAACCTCATAACACCGTTCATGGGTGAGATTTTCAAATAAACCCAATCATGCACATCAAATTCGAGATATCTCCTTCTAACATCGGCATAGGACTTTTGCCTATTTTGGGCCGTTCTCAACCTCTCTCTAATAAACCGAATCTTCTCAATGGCCTCATGCACCAATTTTGAGCCTAGGAGAGCAACTTACCCTACCTCAAACACCTACATCTCCTACCATAAAGAGCCTCAAAGGGAGCCATGTCGATACTCGAATTATAATTGTTATTGTACGAAACTCAACTAACGACACATGGTTATCCTAATTGCCCTTAAAATCTATCATGCATGCCCTCAACATGTCCTCTAAAGTTTGAATGGTGCGTTCCACTTGACCATCCATTTGAGGGTGAAAAGTTGTGCTAAGATTCACTGTGGTACCTAGCCCCCTTTGGAAAGACCTAAAAAATTATTAAGTAAATCAGGGAACTCGATCCGAAATTATAGACAAGGGTACTCCATGTAACCTTACTATCTCCCTCACATACAAATTAGCATACTATTCCACCGAGTAGGAAACTTTGATGAAAATAAAATTACCGGACTTAGTCATTCAGTCCACTATGACCCATATCGAATCATGTTGCCACCGAGTATGTAACACCTGGTAAAACTAGTAAGACTAAACTAGAGCCTAACATAAAACTAGTGACCTATTTGGGGTTTAGCGTAATGATTAGAGTCATAAACTAACGACCGAGACTTGGTATAAACATTTTTGGGTGTAAACGTCAAGGTACGACCCCCCAAGGAAAAACCAAGGACCCTTGAGGGGGACCTTGAGGCACCTCCAAAACCTATAAAAAAATAGATTGAGCTACGGTTGGGCACCCACTAGCCGTGGGTGGACCCACACCTCGTAGGTGGGGGTTGTGGGTTGAGGCTAAACCTCCCCCGTTCCTCCCAATTTTTAATCACAAACTATGGAATGCCAGTACAACCGTGACCCCACCCGAGGTCCGTGGGTGGGGGTTTCATGGGTTACACCAGATTTTGGTCTTTAGTTTTTTGAAGTAGGGATTAAGGGAGGGGTTAAGGGTTAACCAAGTAACTTAGTAGGGTCATGTAATATTATTTAAGACACCTATAAATAGTTAATAAGAACCCTAAACTAAAAAAACTAACTCATTCTCACAAGACCCAAATCAAAAGCTCTCCACTCCAATATTTCTCTCACTAGATTCTACCATTGAAGAAGAAGAAGAACTAGGAGACTAAGGCTCAAGAACACGTCTTTCCTCTACAATTTCATGATGTATTTCCAATAAAGTTATGGTAGTTTTTATTTATGGATAGTTTCCTTCCATAAAGTCCTTCAAAACTCTATTTCTCAAAGTTGAATTTCTCCAAAACCTAGGGTTTTCAATCTATGGCATGGATTCAATTTCAAAACGATTTCAATGTGTTTATTGTCTTATATTATGATCAATTGATGAATTAATACTGTTTTACTAAGGAATTATTGAAGAATCCATGAATTTATAGGTTTCCCTAAATTGGAACTTGAAGCATGAATATGGGTCTTTGTTAGTAGATTGTGTTCCAATTATGAATGTGATGGATCGATTACTTGAATTAGGTTATTATACATGTTCAATGAAGTAATTCTAGAGATATTGATGCATAGTTATCTATAGCCCTTGAAGAAAAAAGCATGGGAACTAGCTATACGTATGAGACTTGTGTGCATTCAATTAGACTACTTTGAGAATAAAGTACTTCTATTATGATATAATTGTGATATTGGTTGGATGATTATCCTTATGCACATACTTAGGTATGAGTATCATATAATGTGAAAGGTTTGTCACATATAGTGGTTCTAAGGGTTGAAGACTAGTCTTCCCTAATGAATCTAGGAGCTATAGAATGAGTTGTGGATTGAGTGTCAAGATATTCTTTCCTAATTATCAACTTGAGTCAAGACTTAATATAAACTCAAAAAGGGAATGAATGCTTAGCACTGAGAGGATATGACTATAAGATGGAATCCTGTACACTAGTTGAGTCCAGCTTCCCAAATGGGTTCCTTTTACACTAGTTGAGTCCGGGTTACCAAAGTAGTTGTTTCATGAGATGGAAACCTTCTAATATAGTTGAGTCTAGGTTTATAGAAGAAATCTCCATATCCCATAAACTATGGGCTCACATAGTTCTTTAGTTAGTAGATCCACATACGCTAAGAGTTTTAGTTCTACCTTAGGCAAGTAGGACAACCCCTTTTCAGTATGGGGTAGACATCAGATTCCATGATTAAGCTCTCACGGTCTATGTCAGTTAAAGATAATCCCATTATGATAGAATGAACTAGAGTTGGAGTTATGAACTATAATCACTTAATGAGTTTTCCTTAGTGTGGATAGGGGTATGGGACCTTATCCATACATTGCACAAGTTTGCTTTGATGGTTCTTATGGTTTGTTTCCTTTATGTTAAGATGATCAATATGTTGAATATGCATGTATCTTATGCTTTTGCAGTTGTTTCTATGATAGTTCATAAACTTATTCAAGTGCATAGTTTTTTCAACTAAATGTCCCTTTTTAGCATCTTAAATGGTTTTCATGCATAGCTACCATACTTAGTGCAATAATTTTACTAACTCATATTCTTTCTATATTTCTACTAATTGTAGGTTCCGGCGTCTAAGGCGATTCCTTCTAGTTCAAGCTTGGGTTGACTACTCTTCAAGCTTGTGGTATGTCTTCATGGATCCGAGGACAAAAGCTTTTATTGTTGTTTCATTTCTTTAGTTGTACTAGACATTTTCATATTCTCTATTGTAAGGGTTATGACCCTAGTATTTTGAGACTCTGATTGTAGTAGATGGCTTATTGAGACTATGTCTAGACTACCGCTTTACTTTTATGAAAGATTTCTTAAAGACTTGAAATTGTGTTTTATTATTTATTATTCTATACTTGTGTGATGATGATAGGCTAAGTGGCTTACTTGGGTCCCTTTCGGGTTTCCATGTGCCATGTTATGTCTAGGGGATACCCTTGGGTCATGACAAACCTGGTAATCAGAGCAAAAGGTTTAGAATGATTCTACCATTATGTCTCATAAGACACGTCTAGTAGAGTCTTGTTCATAATGTGTAGCGCGCCACATTTATGAGTGAGAGGCTAGAAGATGTTAGGAACTTACACTTCTTTCATTACTTTCAAGTCGTGCCGTAGAGTTTAACTCTATAGAGTCTTCCTTTTGATCCTTCTCTTGTGTCTTCAGGAAATGAATACATGAAGGGCCAACGCTTGAAGAGTGGAAGAGGAGAATGTGAATCAAGGAGTTCCTCAAGGGAATCAAGCTCCTCTAGATGAGAAAGCTCCGGTTCATCTAGTAAATGTGACACAAGTAGAATTTAAGGCAATTATGCAAATGATAACTCAAGCTATGACGGCCCAAGCTCAAGCCGTAACAACTCATCTCAAGCCATGATAACCTAAGCCCAAGCTATAACGGCTCAAGTTAATAGGGATGTTGGGAGTAATGTGAACCCTAATATGAACTCCGTAGATTCAAGGTTGAGAGACTTCACAAGAATGAATCCCCCTATGTTCTTTGGTTCTAAAGTGGGTGAAGATCTCCAAGAGTTTGTGGATGAGATCTTCAAGATAATTGATGCTATGGAGGTGACTTCTGTGGATAAAGTGGAATTAGCCGCCTATCAATTGAAAGGAGTGGGCCAAGTATGGTATACTCAATGGAAGAGGAATAGGTCGAAAGGAGCGGGTCCCATAGGTTGGGTGGTATTCAAGAAAGTATTCCTTGATAGGTTCTTTCCCTGAGAGAAGAAGCAAGCTAAGGTGGAGGAATATATCAACCTTCGTCAAGGAATTATGAGTGTTGAAAACTATTCTCTAAAGTTTACCGAATTGTCTAAGTATGCTCCATCTATGGTGGCAGACCCAAGAGATGAGATGAGTAGGTATGTCACGGGTATATCCAAGGTGGTAAGAAAAGAATGCTGTATGACGATGCTTCTTCATGAGATGGATCTCTCAAGTCTTATGGTGTATGCCAAAAAAATGGAGAGTGAGAAACTCTAAGGCAATAGGGAGGTGAAAAGACCTAGAATTGGTGAAGGGAAATGCTAAGTTCGATGGGCAAGATCGGCAAGGGTTCAAGCAAAGATTCTCCAATCAAGGCTCCTCTAGTACTCCAAGGGTTGACAAGGATAGGGTTTCCAACCCTAAACCTCAAGGGGGCAATAGTGGTGGTTCATATGTTGCTATGCCTAATTGCGCTAAATGTGGTAGAAAACATGAAGGCAAATGCTTAGTGGGCTCGGATGGGTGCTATAGTTGTGGGAAGAGTGGCCACAAAATAAGAGATTTTCCCATGCTCAAGGTAAAGGGGAGAGAAGATAAGGAAGCTCATCCAAGTGGTTCCAACTCCTATGCTCAAAAGCAAAACCGCTTGTATGCTCTTCAATCACGAGGTGACCAAGAGAGTTCTCCGGATATGGTGATCGGTATGTTGCAAGTCTTTTCTATTGATGTTTATGCTTTATTAGATCCCGGTGCCACTTTGTCCTTTGTTACACCTTTTGTGGCTGTGAACTTTGAAATACTCAACGAAATATTAGTAGAGCCTTTTTCGGTTTCCACCCTAGTTGGTGACTCAGTAGTGGCAAAAAGAGTCTATAGAAGTTGTCCTATTTCTTTGTCATACAGAGTTACCTTGGTGGATTTGGTAAAGTTAGACATACTTGATTTTGATGTAATTTTGGGCATGGATTGGTTGCATGCGTGTTATGCTTCAATAGATTGTAGGACCTAGGTGGTCAAATTTCAATTTAAAAAAGAGCTAACTTTAGAGTGGAAAGGGGGGAATTCTATTCCGAGAGCTCAATTTGTGTCTTGTCTCAAAGCTAGGAAAATGATCTCCACGGGGTACATTTATCATATTGTTAGGGTGATGGATGTAGAGTCCAATGTCTCTTCTTTAGAGTCGGTCCCCGTGGTGAGTGAGTTTTCGGAAGTCTTTCCGATGACTTGCCCGACATTCCTCCCGAACGGGAAATAGTCTTTGGCATTGATCTTTTGCCGGATACACAACCCATATCCATCCCACCATATGGAATGGCTTTGACCAAATTGAAAGAGTTAAAGGAACAACTAAAGGATTTGCTAGACAAGGGTTTTATTCAACCGAGTATCTCTCATTGGGGTGCTCCGGTATTGTTTGTGAAAAAGAAGGATGGGTCCCTTAGAATGTGTATTGACTACCACCAATTGAACAAGGTGACTATAAAGAATAAGTATACCCTTCCTAGAATTGACGATTTATTTGACCAACTCCAAGGGGCTAGTTACTTTTCAAAGATTGATCTACGTTCGGGCTATCACCAACTAAGGGTGAGGGGGGTTGACATTCCCAAGACAGCCTTCCGAACAAGATATGGTCACTATGAATTCCTAGTAATGTCTTTTGGTCTAACTAATTCCCCGGCGGCATTCATGGATCTAATGAATAAGGTGTTTAGACAATACCTTGATATGTTCGTGATTGTTTTTATCGATGATATTTTGATCTATTCAAGGAGTGAGGTTGGTCATATGAGTCATTTGAGGATTGTGTTGCAAGTCCTTAAAGACCACCAATTATATGCAAAGTTTAGTAAATGTTAGTTTTCGTTGAGATCGGTATCTTTCTTGGCCATTGTGTCTAGCAAGGGTATTGAGGTAGATCCTAAAAAGATGGATGCGGTCAAGGGTTAGCCTATACCTTTAACTCCTACTAATATTAGAAGATTTTTGGGTTTGGCCGGTTATTATAGAAGATTTGTTGAGGGTTTTTCCTCTATTGCTTCTCCATTGATGGATTTGACTCAAAAGAAAGCTAAGTTTGTGTGGTCGAAGGCTTGTGAGAAAAGCTTCCAAGAGTTGAAAGATAGACTTACTTCCGCTCTGGTGTTGACCTTACTAGAGGGTACCGTTGGGTTTGTGGTATATTGTGACGCTTCGAGAGCAGGGTTGGGGTGTGTACTCATGCAACACGGTAAAGTGGTTGCCTATGCTTCAAGGCAACTCAAGGTACATGAGAATACCTATCCGACTCATGATCTTGAACTAGCGGTGGTGGTATTTGCTTTTAAAATATAGAGACATTACTTGTATGGGGTCTATGTAGATGTTTTCACCGATCACAAAAGTCTCCAATATGTGTTTACCCAAAAGGACTTGAATCTCCGACAATGAAGGTGGTTAGAACTTTTAAAGGATTATGACATGAGTGTCCTTTACCACCCCAACAAAGCTAATGTTATGGTGGATGCACTTAGTAGACTATCCATGGGTAGTGTGACTCACACAAAGGATGACAAGAAAGAGTTAGTCTGTGATGTGCATAGATTAGCTCGATTAGGTGTCAAACTAGTAGTTTCTCCCAAAGGAGGTTTCACGGTTCATAATAGCTCCGAATCTTCTTTTGAGGTAGATGTGAAGTCTAAGCAACACCTTGATCCTATATTGATGGAGTTGAAAGAATCGGTACTCGAGAAATCCGTAGAGGCTTTCTCCCAAGGGGGAGATGGGGTACTTAGATACCAAGGTAGATTATGTGTTCCGGATGTGGATGGGCTAAGGGAGCAAATTCTAGAAAAGGCTCATTGTTCTAGATATTCTATTCATCCACGAGCCACCAAGATGTATCGTGATGTATGGGAATTCTATTGGCGGAATGGTATGAAAAAGGATATTGCGGGATTTGTTTCCAAATGTCCTAATTGTCAACAAGTTAAGGTTGAGCACCGAAGGCCGGGAGGCTTTTTTCAAGATATGCCAATTACCACTTGGAAGTGGAAAGAGGTGAATATGGATTTTATTGTGGGTTTGCCCCATACTAGAAAGCAATATGATTCTATTTAGGTCATTGTTGATAGGATGACCAAATCAGCCCACTTCATTCTCGTCAAGGCATCTTACTTGGCGGAAGACTATGCCAAGTTGTATATAAGAGAGATAGTAAAGTTGCATGGGGTTCCTCTATTTATCATTTGGTATCGGGGTCCTCAATTTACTTCTCACTTTTGGAAGTCATTCCAAAAAGGGCTTAGCACTAAGGTGAAGCTAAGCACCACTTTCCATCCTCAAACAGATGGTCAAGTGGAACATACCATTCAAACCTTAGAGGATATGTTGTTGGCGTGTGTTATATATTTTAAAGGTAATTGGGATGACCACTTGCCCTTGGTAGAATTTGCCTATAATAATAGTCACCACAATATCGATATGGCTCCTTTTGAAGCTTTGTATGGTAGGAGATATAGATATCTGGTTGGTTGGTTTGAAGTAGGTGACATTGCTCTTATTAGGCCCGAGTCGATTTATGAAGCTATTGAGAAAGTTTGACTAATTAGAGAGAGGTTGAAAGCGGCTCAAAGTAGGCAAAAGTCTTATGCCAATGTGAGGAGAAGGGAGTTTGAATTTGAAGTTGGTGATTGGGTTTATTTGAAAATCTTACCCATGAAGGGTGTGATGAGGTTTGGCAAGAAAGGGAAACTTAGTCCCCGGTTTGTAGGTCCTTACCAAATATTGGAACGTTTCAGGAAAGTTGCCTATGAATTGGACTTTCCAAATGATTCCGCCCCGATTCACCCAATATTTCATGTTTCTATGCTCAAAAAGTGTATTGGGGACCCGGTGTCCATTATTCCTCTTGAAGGGTTGGGAGTTGATGAAAGCCTTTCTTATGAAGAGGTTCCGGTATAGATCCTTGACCGGCAAGTCAAAAAGTTGAGAAACAAGGAAGTAGCTTCCGTTAAGGTTTTATGGAGAAATCATCTAGTTGAGGGTGCTACTTGGGAGGTCGAGACCAATATGAAGACCCAATACCTTCATCTTTTTCCTTCTAATCCTAGTCAAGCTTGAGGTAAATAGTCCCTTTCAAATTTTACTGTTTTGGGAGTCATGTGTGTAAATGAGTCTTTCCATGATTTCCTTATGCTATGCATGTTCTTGATGAAATTCATGATTTGAGAGAAAATGAGTTTTCATAATTATGTTCCTCATGTGTTGTGCATTTAGTGCGCATTGCTGATTTGAATTCATGAGAAGTTGATGAACATGCTTTAGTGTGCTTTTGAGAGTATTGGAATATTGGCTCCATGATGTTGTTTTGTGCATTATTTAGTTGGGGAAAAGTTAGTTCCTCTTATGAATATGAGAATTATTAAGTTTCATGCATATTGGGTTGTTAGATGTAATTCCTACTTCCTTGTATTGCATTGTTTATGTTTTGAGATAGAGTTGATGTTCCTTTCTTGAATTTTACATTATTTTGATGTTTCAAGTATGATGGGCTACAAGTCTTGAGTCGTTAGTCCGGTTAGGTGCCTAGATCATTATTCGAGGACAAATGCCCCAAGGGGGAGATAATGTAACACTGGGTAAAACTAGTACGAATAAACTAGAGCCTCACATAAACCTAGTGACCTATTTGGGGGTTTAGCGTAATGATTAGAGTCTTAAAATAACCTCTGAGACTTGGTATAAACATTTTTGGGTGTAAACGTCAAGGTACGACCCCCAAGGACCAACCAAGGACCCTTGAGGCAGCCCCCAAAACCTGTCAGAAAAACTTGACATCTACGGAATGCCAGTACTGCTCGTTGGTCGAGGCCTCCCAAGTTTCAGTCACAAACTATGGAATGCCATTACTGCTCGTGACCCTACCCAAGATTCGTGGGTTGGGGTTTCGTGGGTCACACCAGATTTTAGTCTTTTATTTTTAAAGTAGGGATTAAGGGAGGGGTTAAGGGTTAACTAAGTAACTAAGTAGGGTCGTTTAATATTATTTAAGAGACCTATAAATACTTAATAAGACCCCTAAACTAAACAAACTAACTCATTCTCACAAGACCCAAATCAAAAGCTCTCCCTTCCAATATTTCTGTCACTATAAACTACCATTGAAGAAGAAGAAGAACTAGGATACTAAGGCTCGAGAACACATCTTTCCTCTTCAATTTCATGATGGATTTCCAATCAGAGTATGGTAGTTTTGATTTATGGATAGTTTCCTTCCATAAATCCCTTCAAAATTCTATTTCTCAAAGTTGAATTTCTCCAAAACCTAGGGTTTTCAATCTATGGCATGGATTCACTTTCAAAACGATTTCAATGTGTTTATTGTCTTAGATTATGATCAATTTTATGAATTACTACTGTTTTCTTAAGGAATTATCAAAGAATCCATGAATTTCTAAGTTTCCCTAAATTGGATCTTTAAGCATGAATATGGGTCTTTGTTTGTAAATTGTGTTCGAATTATGAATGTGATGGATTGCTTACTTGTATTAGGTTATTTTACATGTTCAATGAAGTAATTCTAGAGATATTGATGCATAGTGATCTATAGCCCTTGAAGGGCAAAGCATGGGAACTAGCTATATGTATGAGACTTGTGTTCATTCAATTAGATTGCTTTGAGAGTAAAGTACTTCTATTATGATCTAATTGTGATATTGGTTGGATGATTATCCTTATGCACACACTTAGGTATGAGTATCATATAATGTGAAAGGTTTGTCACATATAGTGGTTCTAAGGGTTGAAGACTAGTCTTCCCTATTGAATCTAAGAGCTATAGAATGAGTTGTGGATTGAGTGTCAAGATATTCTTTCCTAATTATAAACTTAAGTCGAGACTTAATATAAACTCAAAAAGGGAATTAATCCTTAGCACCAAGAGGATATGACTATGAGATTGAAGCTTTTACACTAGTTGAGTCCAGCTTTCCAAATGGGTTCCTTTTACACTATTTGAGTCCGGGTTCCCAAAGTAGTTGTCTCATGAGATGAAAACCTTCTACCATTGTTGAGTATGGGTTTCTAGAAGCAATCTCCATATCCCATAAACTATGTGCCCACATAGGTCTTTAGCTAGTGGATCCATGTAAGCAAAAATTTTAGTTCTACCTTAGGCAAGTAGGACAACCCTTTTCGTGTAGGGTAGACATCAGATTCAATGATTAAGCTCTAATGGTCTATATTAGTTAAAGCTAATCCCACTATGATAGAATAAACTTGAGTTGGAGTTATGAACTATAATCACTTAATGAGTTTTCCTTCGTGCGGATAAGAGTATGGGACCTTATCCATACAATGCACAAGGTTGCTTTGATGGTTCTTATGGTTTGTTTCCTTTATGTAGAGATGATCAATATGTTTAATATGCATGTATCTTATGCTTTTGCACTTGTTTCTATGATAGTTCGTAAACTTGATCAAATGCATAGTTTTTCAACTAAATGTCCCTTTTTAGCATCTTAAATGGTTTTCATGCGTAGCTACCATACTTAGTGCAATAATTGTACTAACCTATATTCCTTATTTATTTCTACTAAGTGTAGGTTCCGGCGTCTATGGTGATTCCTTCTAGTTCAAGCTTGGGTTGACTACTCTTCAAGCTTGTGGTATGTCCTCATGGATCCGAGGACAAGAGCTTTATTGTTGTTTCATTTCTTTAGTTGTACTAGACATTTTCATAATCTCTATTGTAAGGGCTGTGACCCTAGTATTTTGAGACTCCGATTATAGTAGATGGCTTATTGAGACTATATCTAGACTTCTGCTTTACTTTTATGAAAGATTTCTTAAAGACTTGAAATTGTATTTTATTATTTATTATTCTAAACTTATCTGATGATGATAAGAGAAGTGGTTTACTTGGATCCCTTTCGGGTTTCCATGTGCCATGTTACATCTAGAGGGTACCCTTGGGTTATGACAGAGTACGTGGCAAGCCTACAATAAAATCCATGTTGACATCTTCCCACTTCCAAGTAGGAATAACAATATCTTGTAACAAGCCTCCTAACATTTGGTGCTCACCCTTCTTACTTGTTGACAATTTGGACATTTGGCCATAAATTCCACGATGCCCTTTTTCATCCCATTCCACCAATAGACTTCTCGTAGGTCACCGTACATCTTGGTGGCTCTCGGGTGAATAGAATACCAAGAACTATGGGCTTTTCCTAAAATTTTCTCTATCAAGTCATCAACATTTGGAACACAGAACCTACCTTGATACCTTAGTACCCCATCTCCCCCTATTGAGAAAGCCTCAGCGGACTTTTTAAGTACCGCTTCTTTCAACTCAACCAAGATAGGATCAAGACTTTGCTTATACTTCATATCCATCACAAAGGATGACTCGAAACCATTATGAACCATGACACCACCCTTGGCTGAATCCACTAGTTGAACACCTAGTCGGGCTAACCTAAGCACATCACAAACCAACTCTTTCTTTCCATCCTCTACATAAGCCATACTACCCATCGACAACCTACAAAGAGCATCTGCTACCACATTAGCTTTGCGATTCTTTTTCCTTTGTCCTTTTTGTTTCATCATTTTCTTTTCTCTATGATCCCAATTATTATATAATAGAAACTATAAGAATCCCAAAACATCACATAATACGTATAATTAAATTAGAATTGATGATAGTCAATCCACATTCTAAGAGACTCATCCTTCTTTCTAACAAACAACACCGGAGCACCCCATTGAGAGATACTCGATCAGATGAAACCCTTATTTAGAAGATGCTTTAGTTGCTCTTTTAACTCCTTCAACTCGACCGAAGCCATTCTATAAGGAGGAATAAAGATAGGTTGCTTATCCAGTAAAAGGTCAATACCAAAATCTATTTCTCGCTCGGGAGGAATATCGAGAAAATCATTCTGAGAATTCATTCACTACTAGAACCAACTCTAGAGAAGGGGTTTCGGATTCAGCACCCCTCACCCTAACCAGGTGGTAAATACACCCTTTTGAGATCATCTTCCTAGCCTTAAGATAAGAGACAAATTGACCTCTAGGCATATAATTTCCTACATTCCACTCTAAAATAGGCTTATTTGGGAATTGGAATCTGACCACCCGAGTCTTACAATCAATAGAGGCATAACATCATGCAACTAATCCATACCCAAAATTGATTAAATGTTTCAAGGACACTTCATCTATTTCTAAGTGTCAACGATCACTAGTCAGTATAAACCCAACTAAATGAGTTATGGTCGAATCCCACAGGGAGTGGTACGTGTTTGAGAATCAATTAGGAAGTATGAACATGGTCAAATTAGTCATAGGGATATAATTTATTGAATAAAAACATAATTCAAATATGGGGGTGATACAAATGTCAAATGGAAGGGGGGTTTTGGTTTAGATTATCAACTACAAACAACGAAAATCAATACGAAGTAACAATAATGAGATGGGTTCTTGGGATATGATTCGATTATAGGCTAATATAGACAAATAGATAACTGTAACTATTAGAAAATAGCTAGATATTAGTGAGTACGCTAAGCCATAGAGATTCCAGAATTCTATGGCTCAAAGATGGATGAAGATCCTCCAGAGTTAATAGATAAGGTCTCTAGGGTGTTGAACTTTATGGGAGTAACTTTGGTAGAGAAGGTGGATTTCTCCTCTTACCAATTGAAAAATGTTTCTCTAATGTGGTTTAGTCAATGGAAAGAATAGAGGTCGGTAGAAGCAGGCCCCATAGAATAGGAAAGATTTAAGAATTGGCTCCTTGATAGGTTTTTCCCTTTAGAGATGAGATAGGCTAAGATACATGAGTTTATTAACCTTCGTCAAGGTAGGATGAGTGTTAAGGAGTATGCTCGGGTGTTCACTAGGTTGTCGAGACATGCTCCATCCATAGTGATCGACCCTTAGATGAAGATGAGTAAGTTTGTGTCGGGTGTATCCAACTTGATAGAAAAAAAATGTAGTATGGTTATGCTTGAGAATGATATGAATACTGATCGTCTTGTGATTCATGCTCCACGGTTTGAAAGGGAGAAACTTGAAGAGAGGTCTAGAGGAACAAAGAGGTCTAGATTTGATAATTATAACTCCTCTCAAGAAAGATTTTATGGTCAAAGCTTTTCTAAGTTTCTCCCAAAGGTTAGTGGGGAGAGGGTGTCTGACCCTAAGCCAAAAGAGGAAGCAATAGTGAATTGGTGTTAGTTAAGAATACTTGTAAAATATGTGGAAGGAGGCATTATGGTAGGTGTTTAGCCAGTATGGAAGGTTGTTATGGTTGTGGTATAAGTGACCACAAATAATAAATTGCCCGGTACTTACCACTAGGGGAAGAGAAAGGAAGAAAATTAGGTCCGATGCTCTTCAAGCTAGAGGTGAACAAGAGTGTCCTCCTAATGTTGCTCCCGATATGTATTTCATGCTTACTTCTATTCCAGTAGTACTTGTCTTTTATGACTTGATAAATTGGACATGATGAGCTTTTATGTTGTCCTTAGTATACATGGGTTTAATTATGGTTATATGTGTTGTTGGTAGAACCCAACAAAGCAATAATGAGTTTTATGATGTGTTGGAGAATTTAACGAATAGTGGTGTTTAAGTGATGCCTAGATATGTTGAGTGAGTAGACTCCTTTAAAAGAGGATAGAAGTGTAAATTCTCCATGGTTTAGAATCACCTTATATGATGAAGAAGAAAACATTGAGTGATGACTTGCTCCGACCTTAGAATTAGAAGAAATGTTCATAGATTGCAAGGTTGTTGAGTGGTCTAGATGTTCATGATTTGGATTAGCTCAAAATTCTCACCTTAAGAGGTGGAGTGAGTTTGAGAAGTTTTGTCCCAGTTTGGTAGGCTCATATGAGACCTTGAGTGGTGTTGGTGAGGTTGCTTGTGATCTGGAGTGGCTTAATGAGAACCTCTCTAATTTAGAAGTACCAATTGGGATGTTAGACCAGCAAGTTAAGAAATAGAAGAGTAAGGAAGTGCTTCCATGAGGATGTTGAGGAGTGGTAATTTAGTAAGGGTGTTATTTGAGGGTGCTACTTGGGAGGCCAAGGGCCAATGAGATGTCTTGATATCCTTTTGTTCCCTTCTATTCCTCCTCTAGCTTAAGATGATAAGTCATCCTTGACTCATTTCATGATTGTTAAGTCTTGGATGTTATATGTGTTCCATGATTTCCTTGTCCCATAGGGTTACTCTTATTAACCATAGTAGGGTTTGGGTGAATGGTTGATAGACCTCTATTGTTTCTAGAACATAGTAAGGTTATAATGAGTCTTGGTGATGCTTTGGGTTTGTTTGAAAGGAGTAGGATTTGAGGTTTTAGTAAAGGGGCTTACTCCCAAGGGGGAGATCATATGCTTAGATAGCAAAATTGATTGAGAGTCCCGATATCCTCATCCCTTTCTTCTATTCCTATTCTAGCTTGAGACCAAGAGTTCTATTTTTGGGCTTGTTTTAAGTTTTGGAGTCATGAATGTTTTAGAAAATTTCCATGACCTCCTTATGTTATGCATGTTCTTGAGAAAATTCTCATTTTGTATAAAAAAATGAGTTTTCATAATTTACACGTTCCTCATGTTGTTGTGCATTTTAGTATGATCATGACATATTTGACTTCATGAGATGATTTGATGAATGCTTTGTTATGCTTTTGATGAAATGTCATATTAGCTCCATAATGTTGTGTTGAACTTGCTTTTAGTTGGAAAATGAAATTCCTTCTATGATTAAGTGATTGAAGATGTTTAGATAAGTTTGTATAGGCTCACTCCCAAGGGGGAGATGGTGTGCCTAGCTAACATTGTTGTTATGTGCTTATGTGTTGCCATGACTTCTTTATATAATTCATATTCATGAAAACTTGTGTTTGAAAGAAGATGAGTCTATTTGAATTGTTTTCCTCATGTTGTAGTGCTTTGAGTAAGAAGTGCCTATTGTACTTCATAGAAGAATATATGAGCATGCTTTAGTTTGGAGTTGAGAAATTCCTCCTTGAATGGAATGCTTTTTTGAGAGTAAATTTCATATGAGCTCCATGAGGGTATGTTGAGCATATTATGACTAGGAGATGGTAATACCTCCTTGAACATGACTAGTTATGAGAATCTCATGCATAAATGGGTTGTTAGATGTAATTCATACTTCCTTGTGTTGCATTGAGTATATTGAGATAGAGTGATGTTTCCTCCTTGTTTATATGCATTTTGATGTTTCATGCATGATGAGCTGCTAGTCTTGAGTCTTTAATTCCATAAAGTGTTTAAAGAGTCATTCGAGGAAGAATGTTCCTAAGGGGGAGATAATGTAACACCCAGAAAAACTTGCAAGTGAAACTAGAGCCTCACGAGTGTGTTGTTGAGTTTGATGTGGGGTTTTAAGTTGTAAAATATGTTCTTGAGTTTAGGTTGAAGGGTTTACGGGTTAAACGTCAAGGTATGACCCCCAAGGACCAACCAAGGGTCCTCGGACACAGATTCATTTTGGTTGCCATTGACTACTTCACCAAGTCGGTGGAAGCAGCTTCGTATAAGTCGGTGACCAAGAAAATTGTAGCTAATTTTGTTCGCAACAATTTAATATATAGGTTTGGAGTATCAGAATCCATCATTACTGATAATGGACCAAATCTTAACAATTATTTGATGAGAGAGATAATGTGAAGAATTCAAGATTACTCATCGAAACTCAACCGCTTATCGTCCCCAAATGAATGGAGCTATAGAAGCTGCCAACAAGAACACAAAGAAGATTCTAAGGTAAATGATTGATAACCACATAGGTTGGCATGAGATGTTGCCATATACTTTGTTGGGATACAGAACGACCATTAGGACATCAACTGGAGCAACTCCATACTTGTTAGTATATGGAACAAAAGCAGTTATACCTGCCGAAGTTGAGATACCTTCATTGAGAATAATCCAAGAAGCTGAATTGAGTGATGCTGATTGGGTTCACAAGCGGATTTATCAGTTAACATTGATTGATGAGAAGAGAATGATCACCGTTTGTCATGGTCAGCTTTATCGACAGAGAATGATTTGTACTTTCCACAAGAAAGTAAAAGCCAGGATATTTGAAATCGGACAGTTGGTCCTTAAATGCATTTTCCCTCATCAGGATGAGTACAAAGGGAAATTTGCACCGAACTGGCAAGGACACTACATGGTTCCCAAAGTGTTATCTGGAGATGCCTTGGTCTTGTGGAAGATCGATGGCACCAAATGGCTGAAACCGATCAACTCAGATGCTGTCAAGATATATTATGTGTGAAGTCTCAGTTTGTAATCGTTCTATTTGCTTGTAATGCTGTGAATCTATCCCTTTGTAATGAACTACCTCTAACCTGAATTCTCAAGAATGAGATACGTAGGCAGCCTATGTCGGCCTCGGTCACTCCTTTATCCCATTTTAATTTGTTTCCTTTTGTACTTGAACTATGTTCGACCTGAATTCTTAAGAATGAGATACGTAGGCGGCCTATGTCGGCCTCGGTCAGTTTCTTTGTAATTTTTCCTATTTCTATTAATCATTGAGGGGGAACTACATTTGACCTAATTCCTGCCTCAAAGGGATACGTAGGCCACAACGGCTCGGTCATATTTCTTGTAAGATTTCTATTTTCCTTTACAATAGAAACTGGGACGGAATTTTTGAGAGGGACTCAAAAATTTTCAAGAAGAAGATCTCTCAAACAAAATCAAGACTGAAGTTACTTTAAGATTTGCAATTGGGACAAAATTTTTGACAAGATCTCAAAAATTCCATAATTTGCTCACGAACAGTTCGAGATACGCCAAGACAGTTAACTAGGACAAAAATTTTTGAGGATGACCTCAAAAATTTTGACAGGGTTTATCGGCGGTTTGGAACAACTTTGAATACTTCCCAGCAGATAATTGGATAGACTTCGAGGCACCAACTTCAAAGATGTTTTCTTAAGCTTGACGTGACACAACACTTGACCTTTTCCAAATATTACTTTTTGAAAATCTATTTTCCTTAAAAACTTTTCTTTCGTGTCTAAATTATTTCCCACAAAAATGTTTTGTTTTATCTATCAAGGAGCGGGAGATCGAGGAAATCAACTGAAGATAGTCAGACAAGGAGCAGACAACCGAAGAGATCGACACATAGAAGTTCATTTTTAGACTAACAATTTTTCTGTGGATACAGGTCTATAAGTTTGCCTCAAGATCAGCATATCAATCCATTCAATGAATATGGAGAAGTCAAAAGGGCAAGGAGCCCCCTAAAACTAACAATTTTTTTGTGGAAGCAGGAAATATTTTATGCTTCTTATATCAAAGAATATCATTATTTCATTCAATTCTCAGCAAGGCGAGGTCTATAATGAACATACAACTGTGTTCAGAGATGGAACAAATGAAAACCCCGAGGAAAGACATTTTACTATTTTCCATCAACTCAAGATACCGGAGTACATTATTTGCATCATATTATTTGACATGATAATATTACTACCCGGAGAGTCATTGTATCGTATTGTCGTATCAGATAATACCATTACTCTGAGGGTCATTTTTATATGTATTGTTAATTGAGATGATACCGCCACCAAGAGGATGCCTAGAAGATCACATATGTTGCTCGGTGAAGCATTATCTTCATTCTGTACCAGGGAGGCATCATCAAAAAAGTCATACATCGCAAAAGAAAGGAGTCATGTATCACAAGAGAATGAGTGATGCATCACAAGAGAAGGAGTCATGCATCGCAAGAGAAAGGGGTTATGCATTGCAAGAGAAATGATTCATGCATCGCAAGAGAAAGGAGTCATGCATCGCAAGAGAAAGGAGTCATGCATCACAATGGAAAGGAGTCATGCATCACAAGAGAAGGAAGTCATGCATCGCAAGAGAAAAGGGTCATGCATCGCAAGAGAAAGGAGTCATGTATCGCAAGAGAAATGAATTATGCATCACAAGAGAAAAAAGTCATTCATCGCAAGAGAAAGGAGTCGTGCATCGCAAGAGAAAAATGTCATGCATCGCAAGAGAATGGAGTCATGCATTGGAAGAGAAAGGAGTCGTGCATCGCAAGAGAAAGATTAACCCATCACAAGAAGATAAACATCGACTGAATAATTTTCTTTGCAAAAACGACATCAAGAGAACTATCAACATATTACACTAGCCTATTTTATTACTTTGACATCAAAGAAAGAGTACATTGAAGATTATATTGCAAATATGAGACACAAATTTATTTGCTTTACGTCAAATCCGATGAAGTTGATGTCAAATGTTCAAGGAGTGCAATTAAGTGCCAACATGGTAAAAGACGCTATCTCCCCATTTGAATTACATTTTTATACTAATGAGTTTTATCTCGGTCTTTGGCGAGAGCATCCGAAAGGATGAATTCTCTAAAACAAACTACAGGTGCGGACGACATAAAAAATGATGCAGCACAACATGGAACTTTTTCTTAGCAGGGAACTGGGACATAGTCTGAAGAGGAGTATCAAACTCTTAGGATGCGAGCTAAGGAGCCACTTTCACCACAATCAAACCACACCCCTATCAGAAGGCATGTGGGTTTATCTTAGATTCATTGGTTTCATTTTTGCTTCTAGAAAATTTTGGTTTTCACCGGAGATGGCTTTTCTATCCGAGTGATAATGCGCCAAAAGCTTTGGAAATTATGTCCGTGTAAGTTCTTAATTATGGGTGTGAAGCATGCCACATTCATGGCTAAGAGGTTGCAAGCCTCTTTTTCATACTCAATTTATTTTGTCACTCTTCCTGAACCAAAGGTTATCTGGCATAATATATTTCCTTTTCAACCGATTAAGTTAAACTACTAGCAACCTGATTCTCTAAGTTAAGGGATATGTAGGCGAGATCAGTGTTGAAAACTCAGCTGTATTTTGGCATTTACTCTTAAATTTTATTCTCGAGCACTTCGATCTCTTCATAATTATCACGACCTAGGGGTACCCCCTAGAAGTAACATGGCGTACTTGACTCATACCCTTATCATAATTATAACATAAACTAATAGAAAAGTACAAGAAAATTTAAAACTTCTTTAAAACCATATAATCGAAAACATTTTCATAAGCAAGAGGAAGACTTTACTAAAACATTGTCTCAAACCATCTATTTAAACTCATGAACAAAAGTTTTGGGATGCATTCCATATAAAGTCTAAAACATAAGAAATGACATAAAAGGGAAATATGGGCTTGTCCTCGAAGCTATGAGGAGTCGCCAAATCTTCAAGTCTTCTTGCTTCTTAGAAACCTAGCCTCCAAAGCAACTCAATCTCCAACACAATACATTTGATTAGAATGTAGGCAATATGCGTTAGTACAAAATGTACCAAGTATGAAAGCTAGCACAACATCATAAAAGCATCTCAAAATTGTTAGTCAACATAAGACATAAGCATAAGAGATAATAACATATTCATAACATAATCTCCAACATAGGCATCATATCATCACAAGTCACATAGTTAATGAGCATAGAGCTAAATCATGTTCATAGCATAGTATTAACTTAGACATTCATATTTACATACTTCAACCTTAGTCTTTCATATTACAAGAGAACTACTTCACAAGCCACCTCCAAGCATACTTGTGCAAGGAAAGAATAGCATCCCATACTACTATCCAAGCTAAGTATCTCTTTTTGGTCATTCTTGGGCATAGTTCACATTCATAGTCAAGACCTAGGTTTTCATGTCATAAGAGAACTTATACTCCTAATTGACCTCAAGGCACACTTGTGCAATGCATGAGTGGCATCCCATAATACCACTCACACGAATCATATCTTGACATCACTCAGATCATGTTTTCTAACTATTGGTGTCATTCTTGACCTGCTTTATAAAGACAAGGAACTATCATCTTGATTCAATCATATCATGGAAGGAAACTATAGCAACAATCCAAGCTAAGAAGACATCACATAAGAGGACACTTCATAAGTAGCTTCATGTCATACTTGTGCCATGTATGAATGACATCCCATACTACCACTCACTCTAAGTAATTCTTTAGTCTAGCTTACTGAATGCTAACTATTTGTCATTCACACTACTAGGCTAGACCTAACTACCATGGAAGGTACACTATCATGCAACCCAAGCTATATAAGGAAGAATACAAATATTCCAACCTAGCTACCATGCAAACATTTTAATATGATGTAAGCTACCCATAGGGGAGTATAAATCCTCAACCCTAAGCTATCCTTAGGAGAGTATGAGCCCTCTATCCTAAGCTACCATGAGATGGTCTTGGCCTAACCAAGTCAAGCTACCATGAAGGAATTCTTGCAATGCTAGTTCAAGCTACCCTTAGCAGAGCATAAGTCCTCAATCCTAAGCTACCATTCCTATCGTAATGAAATATACCATGAAAAACATCCTTGCAATACTTTTTCAAGCTACCCTTAAGAGAGTCTAATTCCTCAATCCCAAGCTACCATGAGAACTACCAACTGATGCTATCATACAAGTCATACATGAAGGGATCACATGTCCTAACTTCAAGCTATCATAGTTCATACATACTTTAGTTCATTTTAGGTAGTTAACCTTTCAAATATAACCATTCTATGTGAGGAGACCTTTCACATTCTACATACATGCGTTCATATAGTTCTAGGTAGGTCATGTGGGTAAAAGCCTTCCACCACAACTCTTTCTACTTTGTATATCAATTCTATGCAAACTATCTCATCATATTAGAATTACTCTATAATCCCTAGTGATAAAAATCATAACTTCAAGCCCTATCAAGCTTTACTCCAGAATCATCATACTAGACTAGATCACAAGACATATTAGTCATAAACCTTAATCATAGGCAATTCTATGCATAAAGTCCCATATTCAATCATTATAATTCATGGTCTATCATTCATCCATAAGCCTAGTTCAATTCATGATTTCATATTCCCATTCTTGGATAAGTTCTATTCATGGTGACAATTCTAGGAGATCTATCAAGAATCATCAATTTCTCATCAAAAGACATAAACCCACATACTTTGATTCTAGGGTAAATCATACAATTCACATAAATTCTTCATAATATCATGAATCAACACTAAATTAATCATATATAAGTATTATACAACCAATTGGAATCATACCCATCTAAAACCTACACATTGGAAGTAACCCTAGCTTAGATTGGGATTCTTCTTCACAAATTAGGGGAAATCATAGGGGAATCTATGGGTGGAAGAATCCATAGATGAAAATCTAAACATACATTAATCAATGCCCTAGCACAAGCCTTCAACAATGGTGCCTTTGTTCTTGACCTTAGCTTCTTCTTCAGTGGGGTTTTATAGAGAGAAATATTTGAGTGGAGAGGATCTTGGGGCGTTGATTTGGGTCTTTTGTAAAGTGACTTAAAATTGGGGGCTAATGACTTAAAATAGTCTAAATAGTTGAATAAAACTCATATAAGCCCACATAATACTAATTAAATAGGAATTTACTAGAGCCCCTCAACTAGGCAGCCCCGTCCAAGCACCACAGTCACTTTAACGGCTCGTCAAGGGTACCACGGCTTGTGGTGGTGCCCGTGGTCCCTTGACTAGTGGCCTTCTCAAATTTCTAAGCCCCCATGTCCTGAGGCATCTTCATGAGCAGTTCCACTGACCGTGGTCAAGACCAGTGGTCGTGAAGTGGCTCGTGGACTTAGGGCAGTAGCTTGGCCTCAACGCCTTGCCTCCTATGTGACTAAGGGGTCTTCATGGACCCCATCACTGACCGTGGTCAATACCACTGGTCATGAAGGTGGTCGTGAACCCTAGGTTGTAGCTTGCCAAGGCTGGGTAGCCTTGGCCCCTTGGCTTAGGCTTGCCTTTTTGCCTTGGCACTTGCCCTTCCCATGTTCTATCAAACTCTAAATGGTCTTCGAAGCTATGAGGTCTAACACATACCTTGAGGTTCAACTACTGAACTCCTCATTCCAAGCACGTAAAGTCTCATCTACGACTTCAATTCTCAACATCACACTCTAGAATCCTAGCTTGAGGCTCTAATTTGGTCTACTAGCTTTCGGGGTGTTACAATAATTCGATATCAGGATAGCTTTTGAGTTCTTTCAAAATTGTGCATCGAATCAACCGTATTGAACTACAAGTAGACTGAATTCTCATATTGTTTGAGATATGTACGAAACCCATTCCCGGGGTTCGACCATAATTCTTAAAGTCCGTACCAATTCCATTTTCCAAAAGATGAAGATGTGGTCGGTCAAAATTGGATTCATCAATTTCATTTTCCTTGAATTTATTTTATTAATCCAAGTAAAACGAGGGACAATTATTGACACCCAATTTTGACTCTCCCAAATAATAATTAATTTTTGAGCTTCTTGATTTTCAAACGATTTAGAATAGTTAGCTTTATAAAATACAAATAGTTTCAAAGTTATTTTAAGTAATTTCAGTCGATCTTTACAGTATTTTGAATAATAAATATATTTCATATAATTATATATGTAATTAGTATACATTTATGAATATTAGAAAATCACCTCAAAAGATTTTACATTTTAAAGTTGACTAATTTATTAATTTAGTTTAGTTTAAATTATGGTTAATTTTTAAAATTGATTGGTTTATAGTAGAATTAATTATTTTATTTTTGTTAAGATGCGAAGCTCATAAATTAATTAAATTAATTCATCTTATTTATATTTAGCCAAATTTGAAAATGAGTTCAAATTGGTTAAGTTTGTAATCTCAATTGGCCAATTACAATTCAATTTGGCTAAATTAGTAATTCACTTGGCCATCCAAGTCGGACCATTCTTTTCCCAATTTCCAGACAACCCACTATCTCTTTCAATCTAAACCCAAATTCCCTTTATTTCTTCAATCTAGTTCCTTTTTTCATTTTTCCAGCTTTATCCGACCCAGCCCACTCAATTCCCAGTCGACCCGGTCCATTCCTATTCACAAAGAGAAGATCCAGAAACATAAGCTCCAAATGCTTATAGAAAATAACAGAGTTACAGCAGCCACACGACATCTTCACGCCTCCGAACGGCATCAAATAGACGGGAAGGCAACAACCAAACGTGATAGAAACAACAATAAAATGATGCCAGTTCAATTCACAACATCGTCACAGCCTCAAAATTCCATCAAAATACACGAAAAGCAATGAGGAACAGAAACCAGTACACTACGTCCTTTCTCGTCTTCTTCAATGTCTCTCTCAAATCATACTATCGTAACAACAATGGAGGCACGCATTTTCATCCTTGCACCTTGGGATTGAGCCGCGTGGTATAGCAAGGATGCTCGATCAATCCAAGCCCTCTACCTCAATTCCAATCCATTCGAAATTGGTGGAATCGAGAGGGAATATTCTTGTTTTGGATAGAATTTGGAGTTTGAATTCTGAAATGGTCCCAATTCTTATCCCTTTTTCATCCGTTTCCCCTCAAGAGTTTGGAACCCTAATTTCCCCTATAAATTCCCCCTCTTCCTCATTTGTTCAGGGTTTGAAAAAGTGAGGAAGAAAATCAAGAGAGGGTATAAGAAGTCAATCACAAATTACTTATAAAATAGCTTACCAAAGGTTTTAGGAATTGATTTCTACAGTTGAAAAATCCTTAGAAAGATTCTCTAGTTCTACATTTCTGGAGGTTTCTTTATCCGATTTCCATTTGGATTTCTTGGTTCATTGCTCGAATTGGAACTCGTGTGGAAGAAGTCGCTGCTCCTCTGGTCGTTTGTCTTCAGTTCGCTGCCTTGAACAAATTAAACAATTCGTAATCTCATTGTTTGTTTTGAGTTCATTGTGTTGGTTTGATGTGCAGCTCTTTGTGGATTCTAATATGAGCTTATGTGATGTGTTCTGTCTGATGTTACTCTCTTCGTCTTATTTGCTGAGATAGGTGCTGCATTCTGTTTCCAAGAAAGTTTAATGCATTTTAAGGCTTGTCTCTCTGTTTGTATTTTCCCAAAGTTATGGATGTTTCACTTGTCTCGAGGTTGGGTCTTTCACATATGAGCATGATTCAGAGGTGATAGTATGAGTGTTTGGAGGTTCGGTTTCAAATCATTGCTGTTCTTGCTGCCCTAGCTTTCATAATGTAGTTGTGATCATTTTCAAAATGACCGTATTAGTCTTAGTTTGCTCCTATTTAGCAGGAACCTGTGTTATTGCTTAATATATGACATCGTATTCTTTATTCTTTCATCCCGAGTGGAAAGAGTGAATCAAGATGTCAACATTTTGAGGTTGTGTGTTATATTTGATGTTATTCCTCAACCCCTTTTCTCTTCTTGTTTTCTTTCAGCTTCTCTCACGCCTACTCCCTCCTTGTGTTTGTTTGAGCTGTAATTTCTATTGTTTGGTTTGTCTTGTTTTAAATCTTTACCTAATTCTCTTCTTGCTCATATTTAGTAGTTGGAGTTTGAATGTTTTGATATAGGCGGTGTGACACTTGATTTCTTGGTGTTCTTTATGTTTGTTCAAAATAGCTTGTCTCGCTTCAGTGGTTATTATTAAGGTCGCTCTTCCTAGGAGCTAATTATTGGTTGTTTACTACATTAGTTTTGAATATTTAATACACTTTATCATATTTCTAGCATGCTAGATTGTGGGGATTGTCTGATATGCCTTGTTGATATTTGCTTAATATTGTCATTTTGGAATGAATAAATACGAGGTGCTTTCCTAATATAATAGGCAGTGATGCTTTTTCGTTAATTAATTTTATAAAAATGTGGTTTTGTTATTGTCAAGTATGTGTTTCTTCTTTTTTCTTAACTTGTGCTTCCTTGAATTTTATTTAGTTATTGGTAGTAGATTTTTGTTGTTTTGAATTGTCTAGCTTACCTCCTCATAAGTTGAAATCATGTCTTAATTGTTTCCTTATTTTGAATACTATTATCGTCTTCTCTTTCGTGTGTTGTATGAACCTCTTTGAGTCCACGATGGACTTCTCTTCCTTGCATTTCTGAGTCGAGCCATGAAGGCTCTATTTTATCATCTGAATCAACCAACATGAAATTGAAACATAGGTTCCTAGAGGATAAATAAGGCTAAAAAAATTGAATTCTCAAGTCCAAAAAGCCCAAAAAAAGGGCTGATATACTTGTTGTACACACTAGTATACAGTCAGAAATACAGTATACAGGTTCAAAATATGGCGAAGCAGGTTGAAAAATACAAAAAAATTAAAATTCAAACCAAAATACGAATTCAGGAGTCCAAAATAGGTCATACATGGTGTATATATCAAATATACACTCGGTGTATATCCTGTCATTTGAGAATAAAAAAAAGCCCAAAGGCTTAAAAGAATGGCCCAACAAATTTTTTTTTTATTAAATAGGCCCAAACTCTTGTTTTGGGCATTTTTAGTATTAGGACACGTTCATGAATTTGGGCCAAAGGCCAAAATTTGATACTTCTTTCCTTACTCTTTATTTATTATTGTAGTGACTAACAATTTATTTGATTTTGGTTTGACTTAATTAATTTCCCAAAGATAGTCATTTCTCCTTTTATATTCAAAATTAAAATATTTATATATTTTCTAATTATTACTTAGCTTTATTTTTATATATCTGTCTTGCAATATTTGAATTAATCCCCTTAGAAGGTTTCCCTTTAGTTATTCCCCTTAAAAATAAAAAAATGAGTCTTCTTACTAAGTTAATAAAATTCAAGTTAGTCAAATGTTTTCTAGTCAACCGCAAGTTAGCGGACATTCCGATGGCCTTACACCTTCTCAGAATATAAATGAACCCCAAACCCCTTTTAATTTCAAATGATTTTATTCTGTTTAAATTTTTTGAAAAATTATAAGTTTTATTAATTTCTTTCAAAAATTAAGTGATGACTCTATTTGGAAAATCGATTTCTCTTCAATTCATAAGTTAAGTCGATTTTTTGAAACAAGTCTATTTTTATTTTTATTTTTTTGAGTAAAACATTTCTTGGAAAGGTCCCTCCAAGTGATGTTATAAATAGACTACGAGACCAACTTTCAGGATTCTAGAGGGGCTTCATGACTGTGTTTGAGTATGAGTTGAGATTTCATGAGCCTTCCTACCATTCCACATTGATATTACCTACTAAGGAGAAGAGAGATCAATGCTTTGTTAGAAGTTTGAGACTCTAGACATAAATTGAGACTTAGTCAATGGTTTTAGTGAGCTGCTCTTATCTAGAATTAGTTAACCATGCCCATAGTATTGAGAACCTCCATTGGCAGTGACAGCAGGGATAGGTAGGTCCACTTGTAAGTATCTCTATAGAGGGCAGAGGTTGAGGCCTCTAATATAGTGATTGCATGTAAAATTCTCTTATGCCATCACAATGCTTTGATTTTATTTGCTCTACGCTCGACCTTTTCATATTTATTTGTATATTATGATTCCCATATGAGTATGAGTTTGAACACTTTAGAAACACTATTGTGTGTGTCGACCCCTTTGGGTGAGACTTTAGTATTGGATCAGGTATCCTTATCTTATTTGTTGACTATCCACGGAAGTGACAACCATGGTTATGTTTTATTGATTGATATGTTGGATTTTAACGTGATTCTGGGCTTGAATTTTTTATCCACCTACTGCGCAGTCTTGGATTAACTTTCTAAGACGTCTACCTTATCAATGCCTTATATTTCTCATGTGATTTTGAGGGCTATCGTAGTCACAACCGGCTGATGTTATTTATATTATTCGGTGTCAAAGTGTAGTGCCTAGTGGTTGCCTATCATACTTAGCCTATGCGCGGGGTCTAAGTAGGGAGGTTCCTTTAGTGGAGTTTGTTCATGTTATCTATGAGTGTGTAGATATGTATCCTACAAACTTACTTCCGGTGCATGAAATTGATTATCCTATTGACCTTGAGTTGCGCAATCATCTTATTTCTATTCAACCATATTAGATAACCCCTTTCGAGCTCAGTGTTCAACTTCAAGATCTCTTGGGTATAAGATAAATTTCTCCTAGTGTATCATCTTGGCTTTCCTTTATGATTTTCATATAGAAGAAGAATGGTATCATGTGAATGTGTATTGACTATAGTCATTTAAATAAGTTGATGGTGAAGAAACATTATCGTATGCCTCGTATTAATGATCTATTTGACTAGCATAAGTTTGTCGCATTGTTTTCAAAGATTTACTTGAGGTCTAATTACCATAACCTAAGGATTCGGGAAGCAGACATTCCTAAAACAACATTTAGAAATCGTAACATTCACTCTGAACTAACTAGTCCGAGGAGTGTGACTTCATATATTAGAAGCTCAAGGAGTTGCTTTCTACAGATCCTATTTTACCTATTTTAGCCATGGGCGAGGGCTTCACGATCTATTTTGACACATCTGGCATTATTTTACGGTGTGTATTAGTGCAGCGGGACCAAGTGATATCTTATATGTTGAGGTAGCGTAATACATGAGTGCAGCTACCCCACTCATGACTTTGAGTTAGAGGTGATAGTTTTTATGCTTAAGATCTGAAGACACTTCATGAATGGAGTTCGATGTGAGATCTACACTGATTGTAGGATTCTTTTGTACATTATGATTTAGAGAGACCTTTTTTAGAGGCAGCGCCATTGGATGATCCTCTTGAATAACTATGAACACTCTATTTTCTACCATCCATTCAAGGCGAGTGTAGTATGAGATGCTTTTAGCAAGAAGGCAGTTAGTATTAGTAGTCTAGCCTTCCTATGTATTCTAGAGCAACCTTTGGCTTTGGACATCTAGTCCTTAGCCAATAGGATGATTCTGTTGAATTTTTCAGAATCTAGGCATGTGTTGGTCTATGTGGGAGTTTAATGTTCCTTGTTTGAGCAGATTTGTGGTAACTAATTAATGGATGAGGTCTTGGTATCACTTCGAGATAGAGTGTAGGGAGATGATGCTAGACCAACTATCTTAGATTCACATTGGATTTTTAAATTTATAACACCTCAAAATTTGGTAAATTGAGTTTAAAATAAAACCTTTAGGAATGTTGCGGGTGCAACTAGTATTTGGACAAGTGTATGGTCCATACAAATTTCTACTGTCCACAGACTCATGCGTATATGTTGAGTTGAGGTTTGGAAAAATGTCAAGTCCTAGATGATGGTCTGTAGAAATGTTAACAGGTCGTCGCATGGGTCTTAGAAGTGGATAAGACTCAGACAAATTTGGTAGACTTTTGGGTCTACAATTTGCTACACGGACCATAGAAGAATTCTGTGGAACTTATCTTGAAATATTGGTTCCCAATACTTGGATTTACAAATGACTTGTACAATCTTTAGAAAGTCTTACAGATAGGTAATTCATTAGAATCCCATCCAGTCATTTAATGTAATGGACTTTTTGGTGTTTTCTATCATGTATGTACATATACTATGTCATTTTGACCATATAACTAAGTCCTATAACTACTTTTACTCTTCAGAAACAACCCACTTCTTCTCCTTCACTTCAAATCTCCAATTCCCTCAAATCTTATCCCCCAAGTTTTCTTTCAAGGCTCTCAAGGAAGGTTCTAGGTTTTCTTCAAGCTATAACATTTGTTTTTCCATCATTGGGGCATTGATTACCCATGGTATGTGGGAAATTCACCAATGGATCCCTCTCATCCATAGGGTCCCAAAAGAAACTAAATCCCTCTTACAACTTCAACCAAATTTTTTAGGGTTTCAAGTGATTCATTATGATTTTAATTTTTTATAACTCAATTGTCTATATTTGATCTATTTACGCATAGTTTAATTCAATTACATATTTTCTAAACAATTTCATATGAACCCATGCTTTATGCTTATTTTGTGATTATGAACTATGATTATGAAATAATGCATGCATTATGAAGATGAGGAATTTATGAATAAATGATACCTTGAGATAAAGTATCAAATGATTTCTGAAAAGTTTTCTCACTATAAAATATCATCATGATTTTGATGCTGAAAATAAGTGTCTTTATGAATATATTATGAAATCATGATTTTGAAAGGATCTAGTGTATGATATGAAAGTATGATTAGATTCCTAATTTATGCAAATATTATGATGTATTATGATTATGCTTATTTCCATTAGGATTTTTAATTAGCACCGAGAGGACTTTCGAATAGAGGCTTCACTATCCCGCCTGGGTTTTACCAAATATCTATTTTTGGTGCTGTTAGAGTTGCATTGACATATCATGGAAGAAAAGGTTAGCCCGTCGTGGGATGTCTTTCCCTTCTAGATACTAGATACTATGAATATTAGCATGCAAATTTGGGTACGTGAGAAATAACTCTCAATGCAGGGATTGTCTTTGTTACGATATTCCCAAACTTCAACATGTCCCTACAAGATCTGTATTTGAAAAAGGCGTTAAAGATACAGGTCCAAATACTTGGAGCTCCTCAAGCTAGATATGCCATACAGGCTACTCTTTATTATCAGCTGGCTTGGAGAGTCCAAAACCATGCTATGGACCTATCCCTTCCAGGAGGCCAAGATGCCTTGTTCCTAAATGTAGATGCCACCAATGGAACCACTCAGTGTACCTATATCCCGAGGCAGATATCTAGAGAAGAGCTTGTCAAAATTCTTCCTGACTTATGGGTCACCAACTACGAGAAGTTGACAGACCATCATAAACCTCTCCAGTCCACTGAGCCTACTTTCTCTAAAAAATCCGATATTATAGTCGCTATATGCTTTGATCACTCTCATTTGAAAAAAGTCCATAAAACTGCTTTCTCCATACATATGTACTAGCCTCTAGATAGTCTTAATCAAAAAGACAATTTGAACCCTGAATCCATAGCTGAGTCTTTTGGAAATGATATTGATTGGATAAGATAATTCAATCATGATAGTCTTGGCGTATTTTGGTATAAGTGTCCTTTCACAAGACATAATCCCTGGGATATTTATTGTGACTGCTCGGAATGTAAAGATGATTACTACGGGTCTGAAGATGATGATGAAGCAGATGATGAATATTCATATGATAAAGCCAAATGGGATGAGAAGGAATATCAATTCTTTGTTTCATATAAACCCCAAGACTGGCCAGCTTTATCTACTCCATCAAAAAATAAGACCTCCCAAAAAGAGCTTACACCAAAATTGATGTTTATGCTATCCTCTACAAGCGACATAGAAGCAACACTCAATTGGCAATCTGAAAATGCTATGTGCCAAAATAGAGTGTTGACCAGTATCGGATAGTCTATCAGGGGCTTTGCTCATTCATAAGTCAAGCTTCATGATAAAATGAGTCTGATAGAGACAAAAATGGACCAAACGTCAACTCAACATATCAGACTAATCAAAGCATTAGAAAACAGATTGCGAACAATACCGTTCGATATATGTGTATATGTCCCAGGAATGTCACTCGACCACTTTATCGAACAACAAAAAAGTGATGTAGCCTTAATCAAAGAGCAAATCCAATTATTGAGATATGGTAACCCTGAACCGAGGAGAGCTTAATCCTCTCCCATAAGGTCTACCCAATTCTCTATGTGCTCACAATGATACTCTCTACCAGAACCAACTTTCTCATTTAGTGCAGCTAAACCACTAAAAGAAGAACCTGAGTTTGACATAGCCAAACTAGTGTGGGAGAGAAAAGATGCTATGGCTGCTCAAAAGCGAGCTGAAGAAACACATGCAAAGTCCAAATGCAAAAAGGCTACGGACCCTTGAGCTATGATGATCTCAAGTTACAAGGCCCCAATTGACGACTCTATCATTGCAAATTTGAGTTCATTCATTGACGACTTGACGATCTCAGATCATGAAAAATAAGATTCAAAAAAGGAATGGGGTGCCCTCATATAGGATATCACTAATGGCGAAGACTGGTTTTTCCAAACGTATGGTTTTCCAGACCCGATCTTAGGTATGAACAACAAGTTTCTTCCAAAGCTTTACCCTCTGAAAGATGATAGTCCAACCAATGATTATCTCAGTGCCATTGATGATTATCTTAGATGTGATGAACATCTTGATGACCTTAATCAAGAGCATCTTGATGAAATTAATTTGGAGCATGAGCATGAAAGTAAATATTCCTCAGATGGATATATTGAATATAGCAAATCATCAATTGATTCCAAGGAATATATTGATGATTCTCAGGAATACGTTGAGGAAACTGCTGAATCTTCACTGGAATCTGATGAAGAGGACTATCCACCCATCTTCATGAATCATCACAAAGAACTAGACGTCTCTAAAGTTGATGATGATCAGAACGACATGACTGATGATCCGATTCCATAAAGGAGAACAGAACCAAAGAACACAATACCCAAAAATGTTGAAATTGGATTTCATACTTTTACTCTCGACGATGTTAAAATCACTGAATGGCCTTAAAGAATCCAAGACTTCTATACTTGGATGGTTACAAAGAATCTAGTCGAGCGGGAAAAGTACATGATCTTATTAGAATATACTTCAAGGTTCTCTGACATTCTCAGGGATTGGTGGACCGTAATAGGTGTTGCGGATAGGAACTTCTTCCTAACATCCCAAAACTTCACTACAAATTTGAACATACTTCTAGAAGTCTTCTGTGGAGATACCGGTCAAAGACATGAAAAGCTGCGGAGACAACTCTTCGAAATGAAGTGTATATCATTTGATAGAGATATCATTGATATCTATTTCAAAAAGATGGAAAGAATCTACTTTGAGCTTGGTGGAGATTCGAGCTTAAAGCAAGCTTTTGTGTCATCATTACCAAATATGTTGGCAAGACATGCAATGACAATATTGAGGATAGGTTCAAATCTATAACTATCCCACATATTGGATACGTTAGGCAAGCTTTCGGTCAAGCCCTGGATAGTATTTGCATAAAGAGATATGTTCTGAAACAAGTCATTCAAAATAATCCAGCTCTTGATAAAGCATTCAGTTGAAGTGACCTTGTCACCAAGTCTGATTACTCTTGCTCAAGCTGTCGAGCAAGACGAAAAACTGTCAAGCAGTATCGGAGATTCAAACTGCATAGGCCACTTGATAATCGATATAGGATGACCAGGTGCACTAAGTTTTTCAGGAGAAGAGTCTAGGCAATTATAGGAAAAATGATCGTTTCTTTATTTGCAACAAGCTTGGACACTTTGCGAAGAATTTCCATTAATCTAGAAGATATGTTAAGACCCTCCAACTCTTTGACGACATAGCTAATCATACATGTATATATCTCTACAAAGAAGACAACCTTGAATTGGTATTTTCACTGGAGGATGAACCAACGGGCGAAACTCTTTTCTCAATAGATGTCTATGAGATGGCTGGCGATGAAACTAATACTGACGATGATCTAGGCCACAACATGTATCAGATATCTAATACAAAAGTGGTTGAATTGCCTCGAGAAGTTGATAAACCTCATGTTCAATTGGCTATCTACTATTCAAAATGGGATAAAGTTGTGCAAGTCGTTGCACTTATGGATACAAGAGCCACAACATCCATTATTAACCTAGCAGTTCTACTTGATGACCAATGGATTTCTCATTTCAAGAATTTTAGTACACTATCAAAGAAAATCCTTATGACCGAGCTGATTACAAAACATCCGATCGTAATTGAGTTCTTTCTTGGGTTATAATTTTGGACCAAACTCCTTGGTTCAGCGGTTCCAGGAAGAGATCTCATCATTGGATTTAAAGTCTACACACAGCTCAAGGATCGACTTAAGATAACAAATAAGGGAATATCTTTCAAGCAACATTTCAAGCCATATACTTCAATGTCAAAGTCATTCCAAATATCCAGTGATAAAGAACATATAGGAAATACCGCCAACGCAGTCTTTATGTTTAAAAAGCCAAGGATCAACCCAAATGAGATGGCGGAGTATCCACCAGAAATATTCACACAATTTGGGGACCCCTTTGAACTGTCAATTATAATAGAACGAAGGACATATTATGAACTCCAGGTATTCAAGAAGTATGGAGGATCTATCCTCAATCCTTTTGGAGTCCACCCGGAGTATCCATATTGCTATGTGTTCATTCTATTGGCAGATGATTTCCCGTAAGAACTCCTATGGTTATTCTGGTACTTATGTCACCAGTATTACATTTTTATGGAGTTTAAGTGCAACTTGTTTAGGGATTTTGATAGAATCCAACCAGCCCTATAGAAATTTCTATTGTGGTTCCAACCATAAAGTTGGTGGGTTCATTGCTTCAAGAATTCCTACAAGGTTAAGATATTCATGTTGCACCATAAGGTGAAGATTATCAACAATCAGGTCCAAGCTAGACCAGAAATTTCCCTCTATTGGAAGTTTCCCATCTCTATTTTGTCCTAGGAAGATGAATATCACGAAGCTCAACAAATTATCTTCCAGCAAAATTGGTGTATCCCAAAAGAAATGTAGCCCAAAGAATGGGCTCGATGGAACTACACGGACAACCACCCCCACTGGGAGAAAGTCTGACAAGTTGGGAAAGAATATCAAGTCCCATGTGTTATAACAAGGGATGAAGTTACTCAGGCCATTACTAACATAAAACTGAACGTTCCTTCGCAACAATAGGATCACAATGTGGCAGGACCATCCAATGTAATAGGTACTTCACCAGATCGACCAAACGAAGCCTCAAAAAGAAGGAGTTGTACAAGAAGAAGAAACATGGTTTCGATTGGTGGATGGAAGAAGGATATTCGGCCCACTTTCAACACCTTCAACCTCTACATAATCGAATGACGCCCAATGATATGTGCAAGGAATTACCACTTACCCGCCAAAGCTTACTGTTGAACTTCCTAGCAATGTTTGTCAAAGGACTTCCTAGAAAAGTTTACCAATAAGCTGCTTATCCACTAGCTTGCAAGCTTCCTATAAGTAACTTAATCCACCTACTTTGATATTTCATACAAGTAGCTTATCCACCTACTTTATTTATTTTGTTTTAGAAGGTTCCTCACATGTTAAGTGGGGCCAGTTTGAATAAAGTTTGTTTTCTTTTATTATATTAGATAAAGATAGTAAGTCCGGATAATCGTTTACTATTTTTAGATAAGATAAAGCTTGTCTATTACTAGAATAGTGTGCCATGTAAGATAAGGTTTTAATTTTGGTTTGGTTGTATTAGGCCACCTTCTCCTATAAAAGGGAGGCCAGGTCTTGGTTAGAAATTAGATTAGAATAAGATTGGAATTGGCTTAGAATAGATTAGAGTCTTAGCTTAAGGTCTTAAGAGATTTAGTTTTACTACACTTTTGTATATTTTCCAGTATGAATAAAAAGATTGATGACTAAACCTCTCTCTTGTTCTTCTCTCTTTGGGGGGGGGGGATGGAAAGTACGATCTGGTAGGTAGTTGAAAGAACGGGGTAGGAGAAATCACTCAGCAAGTATGCTTGTTTGTTATCTCAATGGTTTCAATATCCGGCAAGTTTGACTACAAGTGATTTTAATGGATTTCTGAGTTTATCAAAATCATCTTGGCACAACTACATAGTAAGTTTACCATTCAATCGCTTGTTGTAATTAGAGTAGCCTTCTAGAAATAATTAAGTACATAAGACGGTAACGGTAGAATATTAACTTGTTCCCAGACTATTGAAGGGAACTATACACCAGGAGAGCCGCAAAAAGCCCATGTTTTGTCGGGACAAGTTGTATTATATACTGTATGATTTACTGCTTAAAAGTAAGGTAGCTATTGTGGTTGGAATCTCACGGAGTTTTGGATGGCTGTGTAGCCTAAAACTTGTGATAGTTGTCTCTTGAGGATGCTGCATGGCATGCCGCCTATATGGACATGAACGCCTAAAGTTTACATAGAAAGCTATTGAGTTGCAAGCTAGTCATGAATATTTTCCAGTGCCATTTGACATCTCAAGCTTGACATGAATATTGCACCGTGTGTTGCTTCTCGTGCCCTCTGCCTATCTACTCCCTTATTTGGTTTTCATCAAACAAAGACATAATCTAGTGGATTAACCTAAGCTAGAATTTATATTGTTCTTACATTGGTAAAGTATGACATCTCCTAGCTCTATCTCATTGAAGTTAAATATTGGTTGGTATTTCCACTCATATTTAAACATAAAATTCAGAACTAACTCTATCTTTCTCTCTCTTTTCTATCAATGCATCAAATAACAACCTTAAAAGTGTTCCTAGGGTTGTTGAAGAAACCCCCATATCTACAAACCAAGATAAGATAAACACTTATGAATTTACCTTAATTCTCCCATGGAAGACTAGAAACACATGTTATATATGCTTCAGTATAAGTACAAGGCATAATGTTTCCACAAGATACTACTCATTTTTCATGGTTATTACCAGACTTTTCTCTTCTTGTTTGGTTTAAGTGTTAAGGGAAGTTGAAGTTCTTGAAGAGTTCAAGTTTAACAGAGAAGTTGTAGAAATTGAGGTAAGGTGACTGTTCCATTTTTGTCCTTCTTATATATTAGATAGAGTAAAGAATTATGGGTGTGGTGACACTAAGAACTCCAGGGATTGTGAGTTCCATATTTGGTTGTTGTGATAAATAATATTTGGGGTTGTTTTATGTGTATATGTTTAATGCGCATGGTTGATGTTGTGGATACTTGTATTGAATTATAGGAGGAGGATGTAGTGATACACCACCGAATTGAATGTCATGTAGGCTTACTTCTCACTCCACTTTGTATGTTGTTTAGTTGGTGTAATGTAGTCAATGCTGTTTCGGGGGATAGTATCAGAATTTCTATGGTATGTTTATGTAATTCGATGAGAGTAGTTAAAATAATGCTCTTTATATGATAAATTTTAAGCCTACTTCCCGGCTACAATTTTGGTGAGGTTAAGTAGCAAAAATATGTTGAGTAGGTACTTATACTAGTTTACTTATTTCATTGTAGATTAACAATCTAAAAGGACAGAGGTTAATTCATTGTAATATACGAGTTGTGCAGCAAGGTATGAAAGGCTATGTTATTTCATATTCTTTGGTGTAAAATCTTTAACTTGTGCAGTAACAAACAAAGTAGTTTCCAAAGTACCATTCCTTAAAAGGACATATAGTGATAGTGTATGATCTCTAATGAAGCTAACTATATTTTCCCGACTCCATCAAGTGACCAAGTACTCCATTATGTAAAATTGTGTTTACTATTAAAAGATACATTATTACTCCTCCAACTAATAGTATGAATTAACGTATTTTCCAATAACAATCTTTGTGATTTCTCCTCATAATCAGATAAGGTTGATGAGATAGGGATTTCGACTCATTTAGGGCTTAATATCTAGAGGTTTAGTGTCCTCAATGCCTATTTTATGCTCTAAAATGATGTTTAAATGCTAATTTACAGCAATAAAGGCAAAAGAGCAAGGCCAGGACATTACTGGGCAATAAGGAGCGAAAAAGCAGAAAAGCTTAAGAAATGAAAGATTGATAATCTCCAAAGACACTCGGTGACTTGTTGAGTAGATCTTCAGCTCGCCAAATGTTCCAGCAGGCCACCCCTTGGAAAAAGACAACTCGGTGATTGAAAAGGTGAATCAGTGAACCACCGACTGGATCGGCAAAGAAAGTTCTGATCGCCTAAAGTCACATAATGAAAGTGTGCAAAAGCCAATTCAAGAAGGCGATGAAGGGGAGCACTCGGCGAATCGCCGAATTGGTCGGTGAGGCTCGACTTTTTTTTTCTTAGTGGCTCCGAAACTGGAAATCTGAAAGAGTATAAATGCAATTTTAAAAAGAAAGATCCTGATTTATCAAGTTTTTGGGTGATAGTTTTGAGTTTTTGAGAGTTCTTACATTCAGTTTTTGATACCTAAAACTATTCTTGATGTTTTTGAGTATATTTTGAGGGTTTAATTGTTTGTTAGTTATTTCAGGCACTTGGAAGACTTGTGGATTGTTACCCAAGCTAATAGAAATTTTAGTTGGTAAGTATTTCTTGCTCTTTGATATGTGTAGCTTAACCCCCCCCCCCCCATTCTCTGTGGTGTGATTATGAGATTTAATGCTTATATTAGCTTATGGGTGTTAGTATTTCTTGATTTAATTGTTGATTTGAAGTGGGTTCAATTAGTAGTTGAGTTTTAATTGATAAACTGTAGTTGCAAAAGAAATTCTAGCGAAGCTTGTTTGAGAAAGAAGTTTTAGAGTTAAAACTATTAATTGATGATTTTAGTGATTGGGTTATTGTGGACTTAGCTTGAGAAAGTGGGTCTAAACTCAATTCTTCAGATCTAGCTTGACAGAGTAGATTAATTGAGGTATAGGGTTGTTTATATTGGTTATGCTTATCGAGGTTCGAGAGAACTTGCTTGATTCGTGATATTTGGTTGAGAAACAAATATTACACCTAAATATTAGCCTACCCACTAAGATTCAATGACTTTTAGTAAATGTTATGCACCTATCTAGCGAAATTGTTGTTCAATCAATCACATCCCCAAGGATCCATCTCTACTTGATTACCCCATGTGTTCATAGTCGTTAATTGATCACTGTAATCCCCTATTTGACATTACTTGATGTAATTCTCTCCATGAATTACGAATACAAATACGGAAATTGAAGATAAGAAATAAGGATAGAAGAAGCGATACAAGAGAAGGAACAATTGGCAACTAAAGGATGTATTAAATCCTAAAACCTCCGGTTACAATCCCTAAACAAGCACCTAATCAAGATAAATAGATTGACACAAGAAAAGGAAATCAAAAGAAACCTAAAGGTATATTAAACCTAAAGATCCCAATTGCTTAATCCAAATAAAGCACCGAATCTCTAACAAAGACCTCAAGGAAATTGAATCTCCAAGAAACCCATGTTTCTAAACAAAGCTCAATAGAAGCTTCACCATGCTCTTGAGTCTCTCAAAGGAGATCCAATTGATCAATCATACATATTACAAATGGTCTACCTAAAAAGAAGACCCAAATTAGCTATTTATAATTTTAGGCTATTAGTACATAAGAGGAAAAAAAGTTGCCCAAAAAGGATAAAGGGTGAGTTGGGTCGTGCTCGCCTAATGGGCTCGGTCAGTTGCCCAAGTGACCTCCAGCTCACCAAATGTGGAAGCTTCTCTGTAGCTCCCTAGAACTGTAGGCAAACTTGGAGCCTCACCTAAACTATTAGGCGAGTCACTGATCAATCAGCGAAGCCTGACTTTTACCTCCGAATTGCCCCAAAAACCTAACTCTTGAATCAGTATAAATTGATCTTTTGAGGAGAGAGAAGGTATTGAGAAAAACATTGAGGAACTCTTACTCAGAACAAAAGAGCATTGTTCTTGTAGAATTTTCAAGCTTTTAAGTATTTTTCACATAAATTTGGATTTGAGGGTTTTTGAATTCCACTGTTCTTGGAACATTGTAAAAAGTTAGTCGATGGCTAATTTAGTTGGTAATTATTTTTAATTTTTTATAATGTGTAGCTAAAAACCCAATTCTCGGGGTGTGATTATGTGATTATGGGCTGAATTAGGTTATGGGTATTGTTAATTACATATTTTAATGATTTGTTGAAGTGGGTTTAATCATTAGGTATGTTTAAATCTATGAATTGTAGTTACAATTTCAATTCTAAATTTGAGTTCTTAGCTTGATTGAGAGAGAAGTTTTAGAACCAAAGGTCTTGATTAATGATTTGTAGATATTGGGTTGACATAGGTTCAGCTTGAAAGAGTGAATCCTAAATCTGATCCTACCTATCTTGCTCGATAGAGAGGATGTATTAAGGTTGTGGGATGTTCTTATTTGTTAAGCTTGTTGATGTTCGAGAGAAATCACTTGAAACATGATAGTTGTTCGAGAGAAAACTATTTCCATCACAGTCCAGCCTACCCACTAATATTGAGCTATCTAGTAGTAGTTTCAATTACCCATATAGTGAAATTTGCCTATAGTCAATCATATCCTGAGAATTCCTCTCTATGTTGTTATTTTCTATTGGTTGATTACCGTACTTGATATTTGCAAACCAAAACCCACATCAGACATTTGTCGTCATCCCTTTAGACTTGTTTACTTGTTATTTTTGAAAATTTCTATTCCTATAACTAATTAGATCACGTTTGTTCTTCACAGTTGAATTTGAACATGTACCACTACTTGTGGGTTCAACCCCAACTCTTTGTTGGGTTTTATACTGACTAACGATCGTTTGCATCCAAAATTGGATGAGGTGCACTTGAAATGTTAATCACCCAGGCTGACCCATGAGATCACGTTGACGGGTCGTGGATGGACATACGGTCTCTCCTGGTCAAATATGGTCTGAGTTGAGAGAATCTTAAACTTGAGCCATGGGCCTACGGAGCCAAACTACAGGTCGTGGACCCATCCACGGGGCGTGGGTCCTACCTGTGGTTACTGCCTTAGGAAGATTTTCAGGGTGATCATCCACGAGGCCCACCCACGGGGCGTGGGTCTAACCACGGGACATGGTTGGCCCCTCCTGGGTGACAATTGGAATTTCTAAAAGTTGCTAAGTTCCCTCTTTTGGATACGGAGGGGTTACAATATCTCCCCCTGGGAACATTCATCCTCAAATGGCATTCTAGGCACTTCTTAAAGGAGACAACTCAAGACTAGCAACCCATCATGCATGTAACACGTCTAAATGCACACAACAAAAAAGGAATCATCAACTCTAAGCTAAGCATGCTCAATGCATCACATGGAAGGTAGGAACTACATCTAACAACCCAAAATGCATGGAATTCTAACATTTCTCATGTTCAAGGCGGAACTACCATCTCCAAGCTAAAAAACATGCTTAACAAAACCTCATGGAGCCTATATGGAATCTATACTCATAACATATATTCAAGAAGGAATCTCTCAACTCCAAGATAAGGCATGTTTCACAACTCATCTCATGAAGTCTGTAGGCAACTCATCAATGCACAACAACATGAGGAAATCAATCATGCAAACTCATTTTCTTTCTAAACATGTTTTTCATGAACATGCACAACATAAAGAAATCATGGGAACATCTAAAACACATATCACATAATACAAGGAGCAAACCAAGAGGAACTCATCATCTCAAGCTAAAGTAGGAATAGAAGGAAAAATGATGAGGAAATCGAGGCATCTTATGGGCCTCGGCCTCCCAAATAGAACCCTCAACTAAAATCCTCACTAAAAGATCACTCCTTAACACTTTCATGGAAACAACTTCCTTGTTCTTCTATTTCTTAACTTGCCGGTGTAAGATCATATGAGCCTACAAAACGGGGACTAGACATCCCAAACTCCTTGCACCTAAAGGTGAGTTATTCAATTAAACCCAAATCATGAACATTAGGAACACTCAACGACCTTTCTATCTAAGCACACAATCTCCCACTTGGGAGTAAGTCTATACGGACTTTCTAAGCACCATTCCTTTCAATTCTATGGTCGGGTCAAGTCATAGCTTAACTTTCACATCCCTCACACAGGATGATTCCAAACGATGTTGAACTATACTACTACCCTTTAGAGAGTCTACTAACTTATCCCATCAAGGTATTATCTAAACACCCTACTCATCAAATCTTTTCAACATACCCTAAAACTCATTATGACCAAGTTAGGTTCTACCATCAATAAAATATAACAATAATATAGACCATTCATACTAAAGACAACATCAAATTCTAGATTATTAAGTCACAAAAGACAAGCAATATCGGAATCTAATAAAGCATAAAACACATATCGGTAGTCACATCGAGAGGACACTCTTTTTCACCTCTAGCTTGGAGAGAATAGAACTATTCTTTTTTAGAATATTCTCATCCAAACCACTAGGCTCAACTTAATTACCGGGCTCTTCCCTTAGCCTTTATCTTCGGGCAATTTCTCATCCTGTGGCCACTTTAACCACAACTAAAGAAACCCTCCATACCGGCTAAATACCTACCTTCATGTCTCATTCCATATCTAGCACAATTAGGCCATAGGGATTCACTCCTAATTCCTTGAGGTTTAGGGTTAGACACCCTATCTGTACTATACTTAGGAGCATTGGAGGAATCATGTCCAGAAAACCTTTGTTGATACTTAAGGCGACCATGTCCATCGGACCTTACATTAGAGGAGTCACCATCATAATTTCTAGACCTCTTTTTCTCCCTAGCTCTCCCTTTTAGTTTCTCCTCTTTGATTTGTTGAGCATGAGTCATAAGACGAGCAATATCCATGTCACCAATGAGCATAGTGGTATGACATTGTTTCACTACTAAATTGGACACTCCTGACACAAACTTACTCATTCTCGACCTATAGTCGGCCACTAACGATGGAGCATACTTAGACAATTGAGTAAACCTCAATGCATATTTGTTAACACTCATATTACCTTCCCTAAGGTTAATTAACTCATGAACCAAAGTCTCTCTTATCTCTAATAGGAAGAACCTATCAAGAAAAAAGGTTTTGAACCTTTCCCATTCAACGGGAGCCATTCCTACCAGTCTAGCCTCTTTCCATTGATTAAAACAAACTTGAGCAACCCTTTGAGCTGGTAAGTGGCCAGTTCTGCATTCTCCACTGAAGTAACTCCTATAATGTCTAAGACCTTATCAGCCTCATCTATAAATTCTTGAGGATCTTCCTCAATCTTTGTCCCATAAAACTCCAGAAGATTCATCCTCATAAAGTCCCTCAGTCTTGAAGATGTCGTACCCACATTCGAGTTCACAAAGGCTACTACATCTCTATTGGCTTGGGCCGTCACGGCTTGAGCCAAAACTTGAAAAATGGACCTAAATTCTGCATTAATCACATCCTCAACCAAAAGTTCAATTGGAGCTTGTGGAGGAACTTGGGGAAGAACTTCTTGATCCACATTGTCTTCCTCATTCCTTCTAGCATTAGCCATTGTAGTAGCCATATCATGTAAACCATCAGGCACGGATTAGGAGAAAGACCTCATAGAGTTAAACTTTATGGCACAACTTAGTGTAATGAAGAAGTGAAGTTTCCCAAACATATAATAGTCTCTCATTCATAAATGTGGCATGATGAGTGTGAGATTTGGACTCATTTAGGGCTTTGTTTATCTATATTTAGTTTCCTCAAATGCTTGATTTGTGGCATAAACTAATGAAAAATCCTTGATTTCAAGGTACATGGATTGAGGAACAAAGCATGGACACTAACATGCAAAAAGGAAAAAAACAAATTGAAAGATTGAAGAAAGGCAAGCTTGGTGATTGCCAAGGTCACTTGGCAAATTGCCAAATGGCTATCTGACTGCCTAAAGTTCTATTGTGCCAAGTCCTGAGGAAAGAAACTAAGTCGGCGATAGAAAGGAGTAGTCGGTGGATTGCAGAGTTGTTCCGCGATGTAGTGATAGATCACATAAAGTTACAGAACCCAAGGATGCTGAATGATAAGGATAAAAGGCAATGGAGTAGAGCAAAGGGCGGCTTGCCGAGTGGTTCGGCGAGCCTGACTTACTTTGCCGATTGACTCTTCGCAACAAATTTTGGCGACTATAAATGCGTTTTTGAACATTTAGTTTAGGAGCTTTTGGATTTTAAGACATTATTATTAAGTTTTGATCGTCTGTAGACTGTTTTCGCTAGTTTTTCCTTTAATTTGGAGGGATTGAAGAAATTCACTTTTGAGAAAGTGGAAGTGGGTCTTTAAGATTCATCAAATTAGAGCATTGTAAAGATGAAATCACTCTTACCTAGTTGATGGATAATCAATTCGGCAACTGTTTTTTCCCTTTTATAATGTCTAGCTAAAACCCCAAATTCTTGGGGTTTGATTATGGGCTAATTTAGCTTATGGGCATTGCTAATTGTTAGTTTAAATGCTAGTTAAAAAAGAGTTCAATCATTAATTGAGATTTAACTTAAGAATTGTAGTTGCAAATGCAGTTCGATGTTTGTGTTCTTGCTTGCTCGAGAGAGAGGTTTTAGAACTAAGGTTTTTGATTGATGGTTTGTGGGTATTGGGTTAATCGAAAACCTTAGTTCTAAAATCTCTCTCTTTAGCAAGCCAAGAACACAAACATAAAACTGCATTTGCAACTACAATTCTTAGATTAAACCACATTTACTGATTAAACTCACTTCTAAATAGCAATTAAACTAACAATTCACAATACCCATAAACTAAATCATCCCATAATCATGTGATCAGACCCCAAGAATTTGAGTTTTAGCTAGACATTATAAAAATGTAAAAACAGTTACCAAATTGAATATGCATCAATAGGGTAAGTGCAAATTCGTCTTATAATGCTCCAATTTGAAGACTCTCAAAGACCCACATCTAATTTCTCAACAGTGAATTTCTTCAATCCCTCAAAGCTAAAGAAAAACTAGAGAAAAACTTGATAAAGAGATCCAATGTTAAAAAATTGCAACAAAAGATGATAAACTAAATGTTCAAAAATTTATTTATAGTTGCCAAAAATGTGTTGGGAAAAGTCATTTGGCAAAGTAAGTTGAGCTCGCACAACCACTTGGCGAGCCACCCTTTGGTCTATTCCATCACCCTTTTGCCTTGATGCTCACCATCTTCCGGGGTCTATAACTTTGGGTGATCTAGAACTGCATAGCGGAACTACTTGGTGATCCCCAGACTGCTCCTTTTCATCGCCAACTTGGTTCTTTTCTTCAAGGCTTGGCACACTGGAACTTTAGGCGGTCTGATAAGCCACTCCGCAACACGCCGAGTGTTCTTGGCGATCCTCAGATTCACTCTTCTTCATCTCTTTGGCTTATTTGTTCCTTTATGCCTATTAGGGTCCTTGCTTTGTTCCTTAATTCATATACCTGAAAATCAAGGATTTAACATCAGTTATTGGCCCAAAATAAGCATTTGAGGACACTAAATCTATATAAATTGAGCCTTAAATGAGTCCAAATCTTGGACTCATCAACAGCCCCAACTTAAACTTTTGCTTGTCCTCAAGTAAAACTCAAGTTGAGTAGTTCAAAAAGGATGTCTTAAGTAGTGCTACCTAAGACTTAATAATGAATACACATAATAACACTCAACTTACTCATGCAAGGATCAATTATGCACTCAAAAATTCAAGTTGTGACTCATATTACCAAAGATTCTCTAGTTCACAATACTTGCTTCAAATGCACGGTCAAGCTTAACAAAGGTAATCAAATGCCCTCACAACAAGAATAATGATTCCATATTCACACACTTTTCTTCAACAATTTTTAGTTCCGGAAACACACATGACTCTCACACTCACAAAGATGAACACATGCATGAATTAACCCATAGGTTTGCCCTTATTTTCTAATCAACATCCGTATCAATCAAAAAGGTCTTTCCAAGTCTTGTAACGGGGCTGAGTGTAAAGGTATGGTCATTTAGGCTTAGGGGTTGTTATCCTCATGAAATGTGATATGAACATAACTTTCCTTCCTTTTCTTCAGCTTTTCACTCAAGCTCAAAATTGACCCCATTATTCACTTTAGTGGAATACCAAACACCCCATTTCTTTTGCAACTTTCACAACTTTTTTTTTGTTTTTACGTTTTTCTTTTCTTGCTCTTTTTTTATATGGACGGGTTCCATCTTTTTCAATTTCATAGATCAAGGGAAACTTTTTCACACTTCTTGATTTACCTTATCTTTCACCATACCCCCAACTTAGGCTTTTGGCCTATCTTGGCTATTCAAACAAATCACACTTCATGAAGATTATGGGTGAATGGATAAAGAGGGGTCACAATTCCATCAGGTTTCATCCAAGAAAAGAATAAGTCTCAAAGGGGTTTTGAGCAAGGTTCATCAATCTCACAAGGTTGGCCACAAAAGAGGTATATTGTCAAATTGTTTCACACTTCAAAATTGTTGCCTAAGATCATTTCAAGAGCTTGCATCACTTAGTCAATAGGACCAACGGGGAAAATTCTAGGTGTCATCACACAAGGTTCAACGTAAGCTCATCACACAAGTCATTCACAACAATATCAACCAAGACTCCACACTTTCGCTAGTGTGCAATGTTCATCACAAGAGACTCACTCGATAATCGGCTAGTTACAACAAGATGCAAAAAGTTCACACATTGTCTATGCAACTTCATTGTGCATCGTCGTAGCCGCACATTCATTTTTGTTCGATTAAGAGCACTATTTAAGTCATCGGTATGATCATCAATGATACTCAAATTTGCACAAGTACAACCACAATCACACACAAGAGGTGGCAAAATTTTTTAGAAGGGTCAAAAACCATTTGCATTCATTATGAGGAGTCACAAGCTCAAACATCCACAAGACAAAATCAAAACACAATTTAAATATAAAAACCCAATAATATATAAAAAGATGTAGTCACAAGAGGTAGGTATGGATAAACCTCACCCCACCACAACCAAAAAATGCAATTGTCTTCATATGCAACTAAATCATAAAAATAAATAAAAATGACAGAGAGGGAGGTAAAGAAAGGTCCAGTCTACACAATCGTTCCATCTGTTAGGGGCATCAATGCCTAGGGTCACATTCTGATCCTGCGCCTCAGTGCCTAGTGTAACATCAGCAACACTAGCTCTACTAGGTCCTGCCATGGACATCTTTGTCAGCGATGTCTGAATGAATGACTGTAGAATCGTCTCCTCTAGGTCTGGCAGGTCTCCATAGCTGGTCTCCTCTTGCACTTCTAACTTCTTCTCATTTGTCTCTACCTCCGAATCATCATATGCAACTTCATCCATAGGCGCATCTCTGGTGGTGGTCAGAGGCATCTTAGAACTAGCTGGGGCATCCATATCATTAGCAGCCTCCAAGAGTGAAGTGAAGTCTGTGGACTTCAAGTAGTCCACATTCTTTCTCAAATCTACAACCTCGGCTTTCAAGGCCGTCACCTATGATGTAGCCCCAGGTAGACTCTCACAAGTCTCTACTCTCGCAGTGAGAGTGTCTATAGATGTCCGGAAGAGTGTCAACGCAGCTAGGATAGCCCTCTCAATCATCCAGGGCATCTCAGCCTCCAACCGGGTAGCCTGCACATCAACAGAATGGGCTAGGTGCCCATCTTCAGGATCATGGCCTGAGTAATCTTGGTAGCCTGGGAAGCTGTAGAAACATTAGGACCTTGGGAGGAAGTGGAAGCAACTTTACCTGAAGGCTCGGAGGCCAGAGTAGGCAAAGATGCCTCTACAGGTATCTACTCAACATCAAACTCCGAGGATGCATCCACCAGAGCTGCTCTCCTCCTATCTGCCTCCTTTCGAGTGTACTCAGCTTTTATACGCTAGATGTCTGTGGAGGATGTAGGGGTGACCTCGATGTCCCCATTCTCGTCACGAGGAACTCCAGCACGCTGGCATAGCCCTGTAATCAGGACTAAGATAGAAAGGGACCTCTGGCACTGCTTGGCACTCATGGCCATCACCTACTCAATAATTAGTCCTAAGTTGAGCTGCTTCTATTCAATGATAGACCTTAGATAGACGCCTTTGGGTGGCGGAGGATGGACTCATTCTGTGAAAGCATGATAGAGTTACTGATGAATCTAGACCAGTAACGTGCAGCTATATTCAAATCCTTCTTCTCGATTGGAGCTCCTGCCTTGATCTATCTCAGGGTGATGTAAGAAATCAGGGGAGCAAGCCAACCCTTCATATCATCTAGGGCATGTGTTGTAGCTAGCCCTTCATAATCATGCTCGATCCCCGTGGCTCTATCAAGTATAAAATTTATGTGATGAGTGCTGCACCCCACTTCTCTCCCTCGGATCACTACGGACTTCATTGGTCTGAAGGCATCGGCCTTCATCTTCCCCAGAGGAACGAGCTCACTATATGCAACATAGAACTCACGAACCCAGGTGGGGATGTACGGGCCTCGGGGCCTTGTGAAAATATCGAAGAGGTGGTACCATAATGTGTTCCTTACCCTAGAATATCTACCCACTTCCCCCTTTGTAGACAAAAGATTTTATTCCAGAATCATCCATAGTCCCTCGGCTTTTAGCATGTTGAGTAGCCGGGGAAGAGGACCCTATACAAGTGGCTCGGGAACCACCATCTGTGCTTAAGCGGGAACTATATTACCAATAGGAGGGGTGGCCTCTGGGATCCTAGATGAATCCTGGTGAACTCTGGAACGAATCTCATCACACCGAGAATACAGAGGCTAGTCATCCTCAAGATCAAAGAATGCAGCCTGGGAATCAAAGGACTTCCCCTTGCTATCGGATTTGTGCTTCGGTACCTCAGATGTGGGCACTTTGCCCTTGCCTTTTCCTACCTTGGGAGGTGTCATCTTCTCTTTTTTAGAAGGGTTAGCTGCCCCTTTATTAATCACAATATCGCGTGCCCTTTTCTGGGGCGGCATACCAGTATTGTCCAAGTTGGTTCTAGCCTTATCTGCAAAACACACCACAATGAGTTAGAGCAATTCAAGAAAAATGTAGAAAATAGGCTGCAGAAAGACTCACCGAACCGATCGGCAAGTCGCCAAATCACTTTAGCAAGCCAGATCGAGCTCGCCAAAAGGATTGGCGCAAAAATTTCACATAAAAATGATAGGTCGGCAATACTCAGGGTCTTTCGGCAAATTGTCGATGCCATTCAGTGAGCTCAGACTAGCTCACCGAAAATTACAATGTGTTTTAGGGGTTAGGGGAGTAGAAAAGGCGATCAAGAAAGACATTCGATGAGTCATCGAGTGCACTCGATGATCTCAGTCTTCCTCCTGAATTTAACAGACCCAAACTCAATTTAAACACAAAATAAAAGGTGATCTTGGGGGACTTTGGCGAACCGTCGAGTGGTTCGATGAGCTCGACCAAGCTCTCCAAACTGCCCAACGTGCCATTTTTCAACACCAACATCCAAAATCAAACCCGTAGCCCCCTGAAAACAAAATCAAACAACACACCCACTTAATTCGGCTCAAATCCATATCACCCATGCCATCGGGGTACTAAGACTTCCCTCGATTTTGCCAAAATTGGCCATTTGGCAACTTTAGCCCTTAAGAATGACGTCAAACGCTCCATCATTGGACAAAGCATGTCATTAGACCAATTTGGGTTACTCATACTTGACCTGACTAGACCCAACAACAAAATACCTCACCCCAACAACTTATGATCAACTTTAAAGCATGCAATTCAGGAAATCGACAATTTAGGCAATTTAGGCACGATATCAATCTAGAATAGGCAAACTAGCACACATTTATAATTTTAGAGAGGCCCAGTACACATCACTAATAATTACACAATTGAAAATGAGTTCAACCTCTATTTATGAGTTTTGGGTTCGTAAAACCAACCTTTTATGCCAAAATACAATTTGTAATGCTAGGTGACAAAGAATTCCCACTCCCAACGCAGAATCAACGACCAAAAAGTAGTAAAATTCAAGAATATAGGAAATATAGAGTGCAAATATGATTGTATAAAGTTAAAAAGTGAGGGAATGTGAAAGAGTTTGAAAGTTTAAACCTTTGGCCTTTTAAAATCGTTCAGTTTGCGCCCTTTTGGTGATGTTAGTCAACTCCGCCGAACTACTTGGCGACACGCCGAGTAGTTACTTACCTCGTTGAGTTTTATAGGACCTCCAGTTAACTTGGGGGTCAAAACGGCGGACAAAGTCGGGCTCACTGACCTGTTCGGCGATTCACTGACTTATCAATGGGCCCGTCGAGTTTTTTTAACTCACTCCTAAGATTTTTTTGAATCCAACGGCGGTTCAAGTTGGGCTCGCTGACCTCTTCGGCGAGTCGCCGACTGGACATTTTTGGCTCGCCAACCTATATAGTTCAAACACATTCCACTTATTCACCTGCACAATCAACACACATTATTCCAAATCAAAAATAAAACAATAAATACTTGGGTTGCCTCCTAAGAAGAACCTTAATTAACATTGTGGCACGAAGCAAGTACCCACTGAAACTTCATTCTTAGGGTTTACCATAGTAGCACTAGGCAACCCCCTTTGTTGTCTTAGGTTAAGATGTGAAGAAATTTCACTCATTTGGGTCTCCAACTGCTTGATAGAGAGAGAATGAGAGGTCACAGTCTGGTTGAGAGTTGATACGTCTTCCTTCATATCTTTCAAAACCTTATCGGACTCCCTTCAACCTTGTTGAGAATACGTGAGAGAATATCCTCAGTTCGCCACCCTCAGAATGTTTGCGCTTTTGACGTTCATAGGGAGGAACATACCTATCCTTCTCCCCATCTCTTTTCTTCCAAGTGGCATTCCTATCACACCACTCTCTATAATGGTCTCTCCAGCCCTCATCTCTAATCAAACCTTGGCTACCACCCAACCTTGGGTAGTTTGCATGATAAGCACCTCCTGGGTTGGCTAAGAATTTTACTTCCTTATTGTACAATGCTTCAAACTTGGCTTCTTCGGGGTTTACACCACCAACGCCGATAACATTAACACTTCTAGTACCAGCACCCATTACGTTCTTGGCCAAAATGTCTAACTGAGTCATTATCATTGCCATGTTTTGGTCCCTCTCTTGATCATTTTCAATCTGTTTGTTGGTCAATTTAAAAGTTAGAGGGGAGACCTGACCTTTACGGGTGTACCATGCCTGGTTAATTTCTGTCATGCCATCTAAGAGTTGGGTTGCTATCACATAAGGTTGTTGCATTAGACCTCCCAGAGAAAGTTGATTAGTCACTCCCTTGGTCACTGAGTCAAGGCTTCGGTAAAAGTATTGCATCAAAACATTGTCTGGCAAACCATGAGTTTGGTATTGCAGCACCAACTAGCCAAGTCTCATAGATTGGCTCACCTTCCAAACGCTTGAAGCTTTGGATGTTGTCCCGAAGAGTCATCATCTTAGAAGGGGAAAAGAATCGCACTTGAAATGCGGTGATGAGCTCTTCCCACGAAGTGATAGAGTCTCTTGGCAACTCAACCAACCACTTACACGCTTCTCCCATTAGAGAAAATGGGAACAACCTCAGCTAGACTGACTCTTGAGATATATTCTTAAAGGAGAATGGCCTACAAACATCAACAAAATTCCTTATATGCTCATGGGGATCCTCATGAGCCAACCAACCAAACAACCCCTTCAATTGTAAGAGCAACAACATGGTGCTGGTAATATGGAACACAATGTTCCCTTTAGCTTGAGGCAAGTGAATTGCACCAACTCCACCTACTAGATTTGGTTTATTAACATTCGGCTCATTGACATTATTGAGATTTTCGATGTAATCTTGGTGGCCTACTTGGCTACCATTACTTTTGTTGACACTTATTTCCTATGTTTTTACATAGCAACATACAAATCAAAACTAAAAATAAGTAGATTCAACTAGGACTAGAAGGAACAAAATTCAACTTCTCCAAAAGAATTTCAAACAATACCACTACCTAGCAGCGGCGCCATTTTAATTAATATGTCAAGGAAACTTCATCCAATTCTAAGTGTCAACGATCGTTAGTCGGTATAAAACCCAACTAAATGAGTTGGGGTCGAATCCCAGAAGGAGCGGTACGTGTTTCAGATTTGATTGGGAAGTATGTACATGGTCAAATCAGTTATAGGAATGAAAGTTATTGAATAAAGACATCATTCAAATTAAGGGGTGACACGAATGTCAAATGAGGGATTTTTAGTTTTGATTAAGAGCTACAAATAGTCACATCAATGAAAATTAACAATAATGAGATAGGTTCTTGGGATGTAATCGATTATAGGAATTTATAGGCATATGGGTAATTGCAACTATTAGTAAATAGCTAGATATTAGTGAGTAAGTTAGGCTATAGGGGAGGTAAACTTTCTCTCAAATAATTTACCCCGAATCAAGTAATTTCTCTCGAATATCAACAAGAATGCAAAATAAGAGCAGCCCACACCTTAATCCATTCATTCTCTCGAGCTGAATGTGTGGGATTGGGTTTAGAATTCACTCTCTCGAGCTGAACCCATGTCAACCCAATACCAACTGACCATCAAACAATAATTTTGGTTCTAAAACCTCTCCCTCGAGCAAGCCAAGAACACAAAAATAGAATTGCATTTCCAACTACAATTTTTGATTAAACCACAATTACTAATTAACTAACTTCTAAATAGCAATTAAACTAACAATTAACAATACCCATAAACTAAATCAACCTATAATCATGTGATCACAGACCAAGAATTGGGGTTTTAGCTAGACATTATAAAAAGGGAAATACAGTTACCAAATTGATTATCCATTAACTGGGTAAGTGCAGATTCATCTTTACAATGCTCCAATTCGAAGAATCTCAAAGACCCACTTCCAATTTCTCAAAAGTGAATTTCTTCAATCCCTCAAAGGTAATGAAAAACTTGAGAAAAACTTGATAAAAAGATCCAATGTTAAAAGATTGCAACAAAAGATAATAAACTAAATGTTCAGAAATGTATTTATAGTTGCCAAAAATGTGCTATGAAAAGTCATTTGGCAAAGTAAGTCTGGCTCGCTGAACCACTCGGCAAGCCGCCCTTTGGTCTATTCCATCACCCTTTTTCTTGATGCTCAACATTCTGAAAATCTGTATCTTTGGGCGATCTAGAACTGCATCGCGGAACTACTTGGCTATTCGCCGATTGCACCTTTTCATCGCCAAGGAAAATATTGTGTCAATACTCTCAGTTCTAAACTCTAAACTTCAAAAATTGATAATAATACTAAGATTGATACTACACCAAATATTCAAAAATGTATTTATAGTCACCAAAAATGTGCTAGGAAGGACCATTCAGTGCAATAAGTCAGGATCGCCGAACCACCCATTGGCCTTCAGCATCTTCAAGTTTTGTAGGTATTTATGGTTTAGGATTAGGGATTAGAGGTTTTAAGTTTTTTTAGATTTAAGGAATTTTATAGGGTTTTTAAAACAATTTTTTATGGTTTTTTTAGGTTTAAGGGTTTCTAAGTGTTTAGGGATTAGGGTTTCTTAGGGTTTAGGGCTGAGGGCTTTTAGGGTTTATAGTTTCTTAGAGTTTAGGGCTGAGATTTTTTTAGGGTTTAGGATTTCATAGGGTGTAATGTTTAGGGTTTTTAAGGGTTTATGGTTTAGGGTTTCTTAGGGTTTAGAGCTTAGGGTTTTTTAGATTTAGGGTTTTAATGGTTTTTTAGGATTATTTAGGATTTAGGGATTAGATTTTTGATCATTTTTTAGGGTTTAGGGCTTACATTTTTTTAGGGTTTTTTAAACATAGGTTTTTTAGGGTTTTTTAAACATAGGTTTTTTAGGGTTGAGGGTTTCTTAGGGTTTAGGGTTTCATAGGGTTTAGGCTTTCCTAGGGTAACCTTAGGGTTTAGGGTTTAGCGTTTAAGGTTTAGGTTTTAGGGTTTAGCGTTTAAGGCTCTTCGGGGTTTCTTTTGGGTATTTTAGTGCCCCTATGGCTTAGGATTTAGTGTTTTTCTTGGGTTTGTTAGGTTTGGGGTTTTTTTAGGTTTAGAGTTTTTAAAGATTTTTTGGTGTTTCTTAGGGTTTAGTGTTTCTTAGTTTTTTTTTTGGGTTTAGAGTTTGGTGTTTCTTAGGGATTGTGTTTAGGGCTTATGGTTGTTTACATTGTAGGATTTCTAAGGGTATAGGTTTTAGGGCTTAGGTATTAGGGTTTAGAGTTTAGGGTTTAGGGTTTCTTAGCTTTAAAGATATTAATGTTTTTTTAGGTTTTTCAGAGTTTAGGGTTTTCTTAGGGTTTAGGGGATTCATATGGTTTAGGGTTTAGGGTTTCTAGGGTTTAGGTTTTTTTTTTTTTTTTTTTATGTTTTTAGGGTAAATTAGGGTGTAGAGCTTAGTGTTTTTTAGTTTTTTTTTTGGATTCTAGGTTTTTAAAGGATTTTAGGGGTTTTAAAGGGTTTTTTTTTAATTAAAAAGTTTTTAGGTTTTGAGTTTTTAATGGCTTTTAGGGTTTCATAGGGTTTATGGTTTAGGGTATTAGGGTTTCTTAGGGCTTAGGGTTTTGGATTTCATAGGTTTTAGTTTTTAGGGTATTAGGGTTTCTTAGAGCTTAGGGTTTATAAGGGTTTAAGGTTTAGAGTTTCTTATGGTTTAGGGTTTAGGGTTTAGTGTTTCTTAGGGTTTGTTAGTGTATATTATGCTTTAGGGTTTAGGGCTTAGGGATTTAGGTTTAAGGATTTTTGTGTCTTTTAGGGTTTAGGGTTTAGGGCTTATCATTTTTAAGGGTTTTTTAGGTTTAGGGTTTTAAAAGGTTTTAGCGTTTTAGCATTTTATTATTTTTGAAGCTTTTTAAAGGCTTTTATAGGTTTAGGGATTTAATGGTTTTTTTGGTGAGTTTATGGATTTATAGGGTTTTGGGTTTCTTAGTGATTAGAGTTTACGGTTTAGGGTTTTATGTTTAATGTTTTTAGCATTTTTAGGGCTTAGGGGTTTTTTAAGGCATTTTTTTTTTTTAGTATAGGGTTATTTAAGTGTTCTTAGGGTTCTTATAGAACTTTTTAGGTTTAGGTTATTTTTAAGGTTTTGTAGTGTTTAGGGTTTCTTAGGGTTTAGAGTTTAAGGTTTATGGTTTTTTATGATTATTTAGTGTTTAGGGTTAAGTTTTAGGGTTTCTTATATTTTTTTAGGGTTTTTTAGGGTTGAGGGTTTCGTTGGGCTTAGGGTTTAGGCCATAAGGTTAAGGTTTTAGGGTTTCTAGTTTCTTTTATTATTTTAGGGTTTTTAGGGTTTAAGGTTTAGGTTTTTTTTAATGGCTAGGGTTTAGGAGTTAGGGTTTTTTAGGTTTACAATTGTTTAGATTTAGGGGTTTTAAAGTGTTTTTAGGGTTTTTTTAATTGTTCTTTAGGATTTTTAGGGTTTAGGGTTACTTAGGGTTTAGGGTTTCTAAGAGTTTAGGGTTTTTTAAGTGTTTAGGGCTTAGGGTTTTTTAGGGTGTAGGGCTTAGGGTTTAGGGTTTAGAGTTTTAGATTTTATATTTAGGGTTTAGGGTTTCTTGTGGTTTAGGGCTAAGGGTTTTAGGTTTAAGGTTTTTAGGGCTTAGGGCATGTGGCTTTTTAGATTTATGGTGTTTTAAAGTTTCTTTAGGATTTTTAGAGTTTCATAGGGTTACGTAGGGTTACTTAGGGTATAGGGTTTCGTAGGGTTACTTAGGGTATAGGGTTTTTTTTTTTTAATTATTATTAGGGTAAATTAGGTTTTAGGGCTTAGTGTTTTTTACATTAAGGATTTTTAAAGATTTTTAGGGGTTTTAAGGGTTTTTCTAGATTTTTAGGTTTTGAGTTTTAAAAGGCTTTTAATGTTTAGGGTTTAGGGTATAAGGGTTTCTTAGGAATTAGGGTATTAGGGTTTCTTAAGGTTTAGCAGTTAAGATTAAGGGTTTCTTAGCATTTAAGGTTTAGTATTTCTTAGAGTCTCTTAGGGCTTAAGGTTTAGGTTTTAGGTTTTGTTAGGGTTTAGTGTTTAGTATTTAAGTTTTCTTAGTATTTCTTTTGGGTTTGTTAATGTTTTTTAGGGTTTAGGATTTCACAGGTTTAGTGTTTAGTGTTTCAGGTTTAGGGTTTTTTTTATAGTTGAGGGTTTAGGTTTTAGGTTTAGAGTTTTTATGGTTTAGGGTTTAAGTGAATTTCTTAAGTTTAGGGATTTAAGGTTTCTTGGTGTTTTTAGGGTTACGAGTTTCTTAGGGCTTTTTTTAGGGATTTTGAGGATTTTTTTTAGGTTTAGGATTTTTTTAGAGTTTATGATTTCTTAGGGTTTAGGATTTCTTATGGTTTAGGGTTTTAGGGTTAGGATTTAGGACTTGGAGTACTTGTTAGAGTTAGGGTTTAGGACTTAGAGTTCTTGTTAGGGTTTTTAGGTCTAGGGTTTTCTTTGGGTTATTTAGGTGTAGGATTTTTTATGATTAGGGTTAGTAAATGGTTTTTATGGTTTCTTAGGGTTTAGGGTTTCTTAGGATTTTGGTCATAGGGTTTTAAGTTTAGGTTTTCTTTAGTTTTTAGGGTTTTTTAGCGTTATTAGGTTTAGGCGTTTTAAAGATTTTTATGGTTTAGGTTTTGTTAGGGTTTAGGGTTTCTTAGTTTTAGGGTTTTTTAGTGTTTCTTACGGTTTAGAGTTTTAGGTTTTTTGTTTAAGTGTTTTTAGGGTTTAGAGTTTTTTGCCAAAGTTTTTCTAGGCATTTTTTAGATTTAGAGTTTTTTAAGATTTTTAGGTTTAGGGTTTTTAAAGGTTTTTAGGATTTTCATGGTTATTTACGGTTTAGGGGTTCTTAGGGCTTATGGTTTCTTAGGGTTTAGGGCTTAGGATTTAGATTTTGGGGTTTTAGGGTTTTTGGGTTTCTTAGCATTTAGGGTTTCTGAGGGCTTGGGTCTTCTTAAGATTTAGGATTTAGGGTTTATTAGGGCTTGTGGTATAGGGTTTTAGGAATTCATAGGATTTATGATTTTGGATTTAGGGTTTATGGTTTTGGGTTTAGGGTTTATGACCTAAGGTTTAGGGTTTAGAGTTTTTTTAGTGTTTCAAGGTTTAATGCTTAGGGTTTTTGGCTTAGGGTTTTAGGTGTAGGTATTTCTTGAGTTCTTTAGGGTTTAGGGTTTAGTGCGTATGGTTTATTATGGTTTTTTAGGTTAAGGAATTTAAACTATTTTTAGAGGGTTTTTTTAGGTTAAGGGTTTAAAACTATTTTTAGAGGGTTCTTTTAGGTTAAGGGTTTAAAACTATTTTTAGAGGTTTTTTTTTTAGGATTTCGTAGGGTTTAGGCCTAAGATTTAAGGGTTATGGTTTAGGACCTAAGGTATAGGATTTTTTAGGGTTTAGGATTTATCGTTTAGGGTTTAGGTTTTTAGGTTTAGGGTATTTTTAGTGTTTTTTTAAATTTAGTTGTTTTTACGATTAGGGTTTTTAAAGTTTTTTTAGGGTTTTGGGTTTCTTAGGATTTAGGTTATAGGCTTTAAGTTTAGGGATTCTTTAGGGTTTATGGTTATAAAGGGGTTTTAGGGTATTTTAAGTTTAGGGGTTTTAAAGTTTTTTTTTGGGGTGTTTCAAGGTTTAGGTTTTCTTAGGTTTAAGGGTTTCTTAGGGTATAGGGTTTCTTAGTATTTCATAAGTCTTTGGGTTTAGGGTTTAGCTCTAAGACTTAGGGTTTCTTAGGGTTTGTTATTTAGGCTTTCCTAGGGTTTAGGGTTTTAGGTTTAGATTTTTTGTTTAAGGGGTTTTAAGGTTTAGGATTTAGGGTTAAGTTTTTCTAGGGGTTTTTTAGGTTTAGTGTACTATTAGGTTTAGGGTTTTAAAAGGTTCTTTAGTTTTTTTGTATGGTTTATGGGTTCTTAAGGCTTATGGTTTCTTAGGGTATAGCGCTTAGGGTTTTAGATTTAGGATATTTTTAGGGGTTAGGGGTTTTAACGGGTTTTCTTTGGATTTTTTTAGGCTTAGTGTTTTTAAAGGTTTTTTTAGGGATTAGGTTTTCTTAGAGTTTAGGGTTTATTCAGGTTTGGGGTTTCTTCATGTTTCATAAGGCTTGGGGGTTTAGGGTTTAGCACTAAGGTTTAGGGTTAAGTGTGTCTTAGGGTTTAGGGTTTATGATTTCTTAGGGTTGTTAGGGCTTAGGGTTTAGGGTTTAGGCCTTAAGATTTAGAATTTAGGGTTTAGGGATTCTTAGCTTTTTTAAAAATGTTTTAATGGTTTTTTAGGGTTTAGGGTTTAAGGATTCTTAGGGTTTTATAGTGTTTTTTAGGGTTTAGGGTTTAGAGTTAAGGTGTTTTAGGGATATTTAGGGTTTTTGGTTTAGGACTTAGAGTTTTTTAGGTTTAGAGATTTTTTTATGGTTTTTTAAAAGATATTTCTATGGGTTTTTAGGGTTAAGATTTTCTAAGTATTTAGGGATTAGGGTTTCTTAGGGTTTAGGGGTGAGGGTTTTTTAGGATTTAGGGTTTCTTAGAGTCAAGGGATGAGGGTTTTTTAGGGTTTCTTATGCATTATTGTTTAGGGCTTGTATGGGTTTAGGGTTTATGGTTAAAGGTTTTGGGTTTAGGGTTTAGGGTTTATGGTTAAAGGTTTTGGGTTTAGGGTTTAGGGTTTCTTAGGATTTAGGGCTTAGGTTCTTTTTATCAGTTTTTAGGGTTTAGGGCTTAGGTTTTTTTTTTTTTTGGTTTGTAGGCTTAGGTTTTTTAGGGTTTTCTAGGGCTTAGGCTTTCTTAGAGTTAGGGTTTAGGATTTAGAACCTAAGGTTTAGGTTTTAGGGTTTAGGGTTTCTTCAGTTTTAGGGTTTTGCGTTTAAGTTGTAACGACCCGAACTGTCGTTAATTAGGAGAAACAAAAATTTGGGGAATTCTGGGTCACTATCTCGCCACAACGGGCCAGATGCCGCTAGGGCTGTGACACTAGGGTGAGGTAAGCTGGCGCCAGGGTGGGATAGGCGAGGTAGCATGTAAATTACGAGAAATCTTATTTTCTTCATATTCCTAAAATACCTAAATAAGTCGTAAAACACCCTAGAAACCTCAAAAAAGCTTCTCTCAGATTGGGAAGGAAGGAGAAGAAGATTTCTAGCGTGAGGATGGTGATATCTTGTGGATTCTTGGCCAATTCACCATTGCGAAGCCTGGAAAACCGAAATCAAAGTCAAAAAATTCGTGCAACTTCTTGGCACCAAGGTAGGCTAGGTTTTTATGAATTGAGTAGTTTAAATCTATGCTCACTGTGTAATATATGTAAATCGATGGTAGGATTTATGTGTAGACCTTCGTGCACCGAATGATTTATGATTTAAACCCTAAAAAGAAGCCTTAGACGACAAATTAGGGCTGAGGAGGGTTTAATTAAGGTTTGCATAAGGTGTGTTGATGAATAATCCATAGGTGATGGTTGTGACTCTATGATTGTGTGATACATGTTCTTGCTTCAGTATGATACTTATATGTATATGAATGATGCAATATTGATCACATTTGTTGTATATGAGATATATGAATTGTGATTGCAATGAAATCATGACTTAAATGTATGATCTTGAGGATATACTTGTGATTGTGATTGTGGTGTGTCGAATGGATCGGTTGCCACATTCCGGCATAACTAACTTGGATCGATTGCCACGTTCCAGCATAAGTAACTTGGATCGATTTCCACATTCCGGCATAACTATGAGATCGGTTGCCATGCGGTATAATTATTGTATCGGGTACCACATTTCGGTATGCTAATTGTTTGGGTTTGGGTTCCATGAGAGGACCAATGACTTGACTTAATTGTCCATCATGAGAAATGTGAAGTTGTTCGTCGTTCATAAATGTTGATAATATTATATATGTTGATATGTATGCATGTGATTATAATGTTGTTTGACTTATATACACTGCACTTAGTGGATATAGGTTATGACGATTTATATTTGATTGTTCTTTGTGTTAAGTGAGCTTGTTAGATATAAGAAGGGTAAAGTGTTCAAGCATCGAGTAATGGATAGCCAGGGTTGTTCGGGTGTCGTAATGGCAAGAAGTAGAAGTAGGGTACGTGAAGTAAGTGCTTAGGTGGATTTCACTTGGAGTAAGGTATTTGTGTTTAGTGGTTAGAAAGTGTGACATAATGTACTATGTGACCATGGTTGGGTAATGTGAAGAGGAAGTAAGGGTATGATGTGAATGGGTTAATTGGGATGTTTGTAGTTGTATTGGGGACTTATCTATATGTTAGAATGGTTAGACCATGATCAAGTACCTCGTAAGTAGGTTGATTGAGAAGATGGTTAGTAGTCATAGTACCAGGGTAATTCGGAAGTAATTCAAGAGAGGGTAAAGGTGGAGAAATGAGTGGTTTATTTCATGATCTTACTAGTTGGTTTCTTATGTTATGTGGTGGGTGTTGGGTTGACTGATGATGCCTATCAGTACGTGTGTTTGTACCGATACTACTCTTGCAATGTCTTTGGACATAGTCTGGATGCAGGATTGGTGACCTTTCATTAGGTGACGACGAAGAATTCTCCAGCAGCTTCTACTTTTTCCTTCTGCATGGTGGGAGCTATGTCCGTGTTATTTTGTCCAGTTTATACTCTTAGTAGCTCTTGTACCTGTTTAGAATAGATCTATGGGGGTTGTTAAATTACGTTACAAGTTTAACTAAAAATGTGTCTAAAGATATTATTTATATCATCATATTATTACATTTATCTCTGTTTTCTTAATTTTTTGCATGTTTTAACCATTGGGATATGAGGGTTCTCCTACTTAAGTGGTAGTATGTAGGTGCCCGCACGGCCCGGTGGGTTGGGTCGTGACATAAGGATTCTTAAAGTTTTTTTTTGGTCTTTTAGATGTAGGGTTTAGGGTTTAGTGTTTTAGGTATAAGGCCTTTTTAGGGTTTAGGGTTTAGGGTGTTTTTTTGGTTTTGTTAGATTAAGGGTTTTTAGGTTTAGAGTTTTTTAAAGATTTTTTTTGTTTTTTTTGAGGGTTTAGGGTTTCTTTGTGTTTTTTTAGGTTCAGTGTTGGGATTTATTAGGGTTTGGGTTTAGGGCATATGGTTTTTAAGGGTTTACGGTATAAGGTTTCTTAAGGTTTAGGTTTTAGGGTTTAGAGTTTAGGGCTTAGGGTGTCTTAGGTTTATTGGTTTTAATGTTTTTTAGGGTTTAGGGTTTGTTAGTGTTTTATTTGATTTAGGTTTTCTTAAGGTTTAGGTTTTCGGGTTTATCGTTAGTTTTTTTTTTTTTTTTTTTATGATTTTTAAGATAAATTAGGGTGTAGGTCCTAGTGTTTTTCAGGTTTTTTAGGTTTAAGGTTTTAAAAGGTTTCAGATGTTTTAAAGGGTGCCTTTTTTTTTTTTTTTTTTTTTTTTATAGATTTTTGGGGTTTAGAGTTTTGAAAGGCTTTTAGGTTTTCATAGGGTTTATGGTTTAGGGTATTAGTGTTTTTAGAAATAGGGTTTCTTAGGGTTTAGGATTAAGGATTTCTTAGGGTTTAGGTTTTAGGGTAATAGGGTTTCTTATAACTTAGGGTTTATAAGTGTTTAAGGTTTAGAGTTTCTTAGGGTTTAGTGTTTAGTGTTTCTTAGGGTTTCTTAACATATGTTAGCGTTTAGGGTTTCTTGGTTTAGGGTTTAGGGCTTAGGTTTGTAGGTTTAAGGATTTTTTTTTGAGTTTTTTTAGGGTTTGGGGATTTTCGTTTGTTTAGGGTTTCTTAGGTTAAAGGTTTTTTTTGGGGTTTTTAGGGTTTCTTAAAGTTTAGGGTTTAGGCCTAAGATTTAGGGTTTATGGTTTAGGCCCTAAGGTATAGGGTTTCTTAGGGTTTAGGATTTTTTGTAGTGTTTTTAGGTTTAGGGTTTTTCATGATTAGGGATTTTAATGGTTTTCTAGGGTTTCTTAGGGTTTCTAAGTTTAGAGTTATTTGTAGGGTTTAGGCTTTAAAGGGTTTCTTAGTGTTTTTAGGGTATTTGAGGGCTTAGGGTTTTAGATTTTAGGGTGTAGTGTTTTGAGGGTTTTTATTTTTTATTTTTTATTTTTTTAGGTTTAGGGTTTTAAATGGTTTTTTAGGGGTTAATTTTAGTGTTTAGGTATTCTTAGAGTTTAGGGTTTCTTAGGGTTTAGGGTTTCTTAGTGTTTCATAAGGCTTGCGGTTTAGGGTTTTGCCCTAAGGTTTAGTGTTTAGTGTTTCTTACGGTTAAGGATTTATGGTTTCTTAGGGTTTAGGGTTTCCTTGGGTTTTAAAGGCTTAGTGTTTAAACCTTAGGTTTAGAATTAGGGTTTAGGGTTTCTTATGGTTTAGGGTTTAGTGATTCTTAAAATGTTTTAAGGTTTTTTAGGGTTTAGTATTTCTTAGGGGTTTTTTAGACTTTTTTAGGATTTAGGTTTTAGAGTTTAGAGATTTTTAGGGAATTTAGGGCGTAGGGCTTAGAGTTTTTAGGGTTTTTTAGGTTTAGAGTTTTTTAGGGTTAAGGGTTTCTAAGTGTCTCGGGATTAGGGGTTCTTAGGGTTTAGGGTTTCTTAGAGTTTAGGATTGAGGTTTTTTAGGGTTTAGGGTTTCTTAGAGTTTAGGATTGAGGTTTTTTTAGGGTTAAGGGTTTAAGGCTTTACGTTTAGGGTTTTTAGGGCTTAGGGTTTCTTAGGGTTCAGGCTTTTAGGTTTTCTATTTAAAGGTTTTAGGGTTTAAGGTTTATGGCTTAAATTTTTCTTGGGTATTTTTAGGTTTAGAGTTTTTAGGGTTTTTTAGATTTAGGGTTTTCAAATATTTTTTAGGATTTTTTATGGTTATTTTTTTTTTTATTGTTTTAAGGGTTCTTTGGGCTTATGGTTTCTTAGGGTTTAGGGCTTAGGGTTTTATATTTAGGGTTTTTTACGATATTTTATGGTTTAGGGTTTAGGGCATTGGGTTTTTTTAGGGTTTCAATAGTTATTTTTAGGGTACTTGGGTTAAGGGATTTTAATTTTTTTTCAGGGTTTATGATTTAGGGTTTAGCTTTAAGAATTTCTTAGGTTTTAGGGTTTTAGGTTTATGTTTTTTGTTTAGGGGTTTTTTAGGGTTTAGGGTGTAGGGTTTAGAGCTTATGTTTTTCTAGTGATTTTTTTAGGTTTAGAGTTTTTTATGTTTAGGGTTTTTAAAGGTTTCTTAGGATTCTTATGGTTCTTTATTGTTAGGGGTTCTTACGGCTTAGGGTCTCTTAGGGTTTCGGGCTTAGGTTTTAGATTAAGGATTGATTTTAGGGTTTAAGGTTTTAAGGGTTTTTCTAGGGTTTTTTAGGTTTGGTTTTTAAAAGTTTTTACGGTTTTTCAGGGTTTAGGTTTTCTGAGGGTTCAAGGTTTCTTTGTGTTTAGTGTTTATCCCTAAGGTTTAGGGTTTAGTGCTTCTTAGGGTTTAAGGGTTTAGGGTTTTAGGCTTCTTAGGGTTTAGGCCTTAAGATTTAGGATTTAGGGTTTTGGGTTTCTTATGGATTAGGGTTTAGGGATTATTAAGGTTTTAAAAATGTTTTAAGGGCTTTTTACGGCTAAGAGTTTCTTAGGTATTTTTAGGGTTTTAGGATCTCGGGTGTATTGTTTAGGGTTTTCTTAGGGCTTAGAGTTTTTTAGGTTTAGGATTTTAGGGTTTAGAGTTTATGGCTGAGGTTTTTTTTTCCCTCTTTTAGGATTTTGAGCTTTATTTTTTTTAGGGTTTTAAGCTTAGGTTTTTTTGGGGTTTAGGGTTTCCTAGGGTTTAGGATTTAGAACCTAAGGTTTTGGTTTAAGGGTTTAGGATTTCTTAGGGTTTAGGGTTTAGGGTTTAGCGTTTAAGGTTCCTTAGGATTTTTTTTGGTCTTTTAGGGTGTAGGGTTTAGGATTATTTTTTGGGTTTAGGGTGTTTTTTTGGAATTGTTAGGTTTAGGGGTTTTAAAGGTTTTTTAGGTTCATAGTTTTTAAAGATTTTTTGGTGTTTTTAAGGGTTGTTGTTTCTTAGTGTTATTTTGGGTTCAGGGTTTAGGGTTTCTTAGGATTTAGGGGTTGGGGTTTATTAGGGTTTGGTGTTTCTTAGTGTTATTTTGGGTTCAGGGTTTAGGGTTTCTTAGGGTTTAGGGGTTGGAGTTCCTTAATGTTTGGGTTTAGGGCTTATGGTTTTTTATGGGTTTACTGTTTAGGGTTTCTTAGGGTTTAGGTTTTAGGGGTTAGGTTTTAGGGTTTAGAGTTTAGGGTTTAGTGTTTCTTAGGCTTAGGATTTTTAAGGGGTTTGTTTTTAGGTTTTTTAGGGTTTAGAGTTTTTCTTAATAATTTTTAGGGTAAATTAGGGTCTAAGGCTTAGTCGTTTTTAGGAATTTTAGGTTTAAGGTTTTTAGGGGTTTTAAAGGTTTTTTTTTTTTTTTTTAGGGTTTTAAGGTTTAGAGTGTTTAAAGGTTTTTAAGGTATGTTAAGGTTTAGGGGTTCTTAGGTTTAGGGTTTTTTATTGTTTAGGATTTAGGATTTCTTAGGGTTTAGGTTGTAGGGTATTAGGGTTTGTTAGAGCTTAGGGTTTTTAAGGGTTTAACTGTAAGAGTTTCTTTGGGTTTAGGGTTTAGTGTCTCTTAGGGTTTCTTAGTGCTCAGGGTTTAGGATTTAGGCCCTAAGAAATAGGGTTTAGGGTTTTTTAGGATTTAGCATTTAGCGTTTAAGGTTTCTTAATATTTCTTTTGGATTTGTTAATGTTTTTTAGGATTTAGGTTTTCTTAGGGTTTAGGTTTCTTTATGGTTTCTTAGGTTTAGGGTATTTTAGGATTTTTATGGGTTTTCAGGGTTTCTTAGGGTTTTTTAGAGTTAAGGGTTTAGCATTTCTTTTTTTTAGAGATTTTTAGGTTTAGAATATTTAAAGGGTTTTTATGGTTTTTTTAGGTTTTAAGGTTTCTCAGGGTTTAGGGTTTAGGGTTTGAGGTTTAGGGTTTTCATAGGGTTAGGGTTTAGGGCATAGGGTTTTTTAGGGTTTTTGAGGTTTTAATTTTTTTTTTTTTGGTTTTTGGGATTGAGGGTTTTTTAGGGTTTAGGGCTTAGGGGTTTAGGTATAGGGTTTTTATGGGTTTAGGGTTTCTTAGAATTTAGGGTTTTCTATAGTTTAGGGTTTAGGGTTTCTTAGGTTTAGGTTTTTTAAGGTTTTTTAAGGTGTAGGGTTTTTTAAGGCTTGTAGTGATTAAGGTTTCTTAGGGTTAAGGGTTTAAGGTTTCTTAGGGTTTAGGGTTTTAGAGTTTCTTAGGGTTTAGGGTGTGTTAGGGTTTCTTAATGTTTCTTAGAGTTTAGGGTTTAGGATTTAGGGCTTAGGGTTTATAGCTTAAGGTAAGGGTTTAGGGTTTAGGCCCTAAATTTAGAAATTTTTTTAGGGTTTAGGGTTTTGCATTTAGGCCTTAACGTTTAGGGTTTTCTTATAAATTTTTAAGTTTATGGCATTTAAAGATTTTTTTTAGGGTTTCTTAGGGTTTTTTTTAGGTTTACGGTTTCTTAGAGTTTAGGGTTTATTAGGGTTTAGGGCTTAGCATTTTAGGTTTAGTGGTTTGAAGGGTTCTTTAGGGTTTAGGGCATATGATTTTTTTTTTTATGGTTTTTTAGGTTTAGGATTTTTAAAGGTTTTTCTTTAGGACATTTAGGGTTTAGGTTTTCTTAGTGTTTAGGGTTTCTTAGGGCTTAGGGTTTAGGCCCTAAGGTTTAGAGTTAAGGATTTCTTAGGGTTTAGCATTTAAGGTTTCTTAGGGCTTAGGGTTTAGCCCTAAGGTTTAGGTTTTAGTGTTTGTTAGGGTTAAGGGTTTATGGTTTGTTAGGGTTTAGGTTTCTTAGGGGTTTTACGGGCTTAGGTTTTAGGGTTTAGTCATTAAGATTTCGAATTTAGCATTTAGGTTTTCTTATAGTTTAGGGTTTAGGGATTCTAAGATTTTTATAAAATGTTTTAAAGGTGTTTAAGGGTTTAGGATTCTTAGGGTCTTTATAGGGTTTTTTAGGGTTTAGGGTTTACGGGGTTTTTAGGGATATTTAAGGTTTAGGGCTTAGAGTTTTTAGGGGTTTTTAAGAAGATTTTTAATGGTTTTGTATGGTTAAGGGTTTCTAAGTGTTTAGGGATTAGGGTTTCTTAGGGTTTAGGATTTCTTAGGGTTTAGGGTATTAGGGTTTCTTAGAGCTTAGGGTTTATAAGGGTTTAAGGTTTAGAGTTGCGTAGGGTTTAGGGTTTAGTGTTTCGTAGTGTATATTAGGAAATTAGTGTTTCTTGGTTTAGGGTATAGGGCTTAGGGTTTTAGGTTTAAGGATTTTTTGAGTTTGTTAGGGTTTAGGGCTATCATTTTTAAGGGTTTTTTAGGTTTAGGGTTTTAAAAGGTTTTTAGTGGTTTTTCGGGTTTCTTAATGTTTAGGGTTTAGGCCTAAGATTTATGGTTTTGGGTTTAGGCCCTAAGGTATAGGGTTTAAGGTTTAGGGTTTCTTAGGGTTTACGATTTATCATTTAGGGTTTCTTAGGGTTTCGGGTTTTTGATTTTTTTAGTGGTTTTTTGCTTTAGGGTTCTTTACGATTAGGGTTTTAAAGGTTTTTTAGGGTTTCTTAGTTTTTTTTTTTAGGGTTTTGGGTTTCTAAAGGTTTAGGTTTTCTTATGGTTTCTATGGATTTAGGGCATAAGGTTTTATGTTTAGGGTTTTTTAGGGTTTTTAGGGGATTTAGGGTCTTTTAGGTTTAGGGTTTTTCAAGGTTTTTAGGGTTTAGGTTTTATTAGGTTTTAGGGTTGCTTCGTGTTTCATAAGGCTTGGGTTTTAGGCTTTAGCCCTAAGGTTTAGGGTTAAAGGTTTCTTAGGGTTTGGGTTTTTAGTTTTTGGTTTTTTTAAGGGTTTTTAGTGTTTAGGGCTTAAGTTTTTCTAGTATTTTTTAGCTTTAGGGTTTTTAAAGGTTTTAAGGATTTTTATGTTCTTTTATGATTTAGGGGTTCTTAGGGCATAGGATTTTTGTAAATAGGTTTTAGGGTATTTAGGTGTTTTTTTAGGTGTTTTTAGGTTTAGGGTTTTAAATGTTTTTTAGGGTTTAGGATTTATCTCTATGGTTTAGGGTTTCTTTGCTTATCAGGTTTAGTGTTTAGGGTTTCTTGGTGTTTGGGGTTTGGGGTTTTAGGTTTAGGGTTTGGATCTTAAGTTTTTCTATGGTTTTTTCGGTTTAGAGTTTTTGAAGGCTTAGGGTTCTTAAAGATATTTGAGGATTGTTATGGTTTTTTATGGTTTAGGGGTTGTTAGGGCTAAGGGTTTTAGATTTAGGTTTTTCTTTTTTAAGGATATAGTGGTTTTAAGGGTTTTTTTAGGGGCAGTTTTAAAGGTTTTTTTTTAGGGTTTTTAGGTTTTTTCTTAGAGTTTAGGGTTTCTTAGGGTTTAGGGTATCTTAGTGTTCCATAAGACTTGGGGTTTAGAATTTTGCCCTAAGGTTTAGGGTTTAGTGTTTCTTAGGCTCTAGGGTTTTTGGTTTCTTAGGGTTTTTAGGGCTTAGGGTTTAAATATTAAGTTTAGGATTTAGGGTTTAGTGTTTCTTATGGTTTCGGGTTTAGGGATTCTTAGGATTTTTCAATGTTTTGAAGGGTTTTTTAGGGTTTAGGGATTCTTAGGGTTTTTTAGGGTTTAAGGTTTAGGGTTTAGAGTTTAAGGGTTCTTTAGGGATATTTAGGGTTTAGGGCTTAGAGTTTAATACATTTAGGTGTTTTTAGGGTTTCTTAAAAGAGTTTTTTTTTTTTTTTTTTTTTTTTTTTTTTTTTTAATGTTTTTTAGGGTAAGAGTTTCTAACTGTTTAGGGATTAGGGTTTCTTAGGATTTTTTAGAGTTTATGGCTCAGGGATGTTTAGGGTTTACTAGGGTTAAGGATTTAATGTTTACAGTTTTGGGCTTAGGGTTTACGACCGAAGGTTTAGTGTTTAGTGCTTCGGGTTTTTAAGGGTTTTTAGGTTTAGAGTTTTTAAGGTTTTTAGTTTCTTAGCATATGTTAGGGTTTAGGGTTTAGGGCTTAGGGCTTAGGGATTTAGGTTTAGGGATTTTCTTGAGTTTTTTAGGGTTTATGGTTTAGTGCTTATGGTTCTTTTTAGGGTTTTTTAGGTTTAGGGTTTTTAAAGGTTTTTTAGGGTTTAGGACTATGATTTAGGGTTTTGGTTTAGGCCTAAAGGTTGGTTTGAGGTTTAGGGTTTCTTAGGGTTAAGGATTTATCATTTAAGGTTTAGGTTTTTTTAGTTTTTTTTCGATTACTGTTTTTTAGGTTTAGGGTTTTTTAGGGTTTTGGGTTTCTTACGGTTTAGGCATTCTTAGGGTTTCGAGTTTCTTAGGATTTTGGTCATAGGGTTGTAAGTTTAGGGATTCTTTAGGGTTTAGGGTTTCTTAAGGTTTAGTGTTTAGGGCTTTAGGTTTAGAGTTTTTAAGTGTTTAGGGTTTAGGGTTTTGAGTTCAGGGTTTAGGGTTATTTTAAGGGTTTTAAGGTTTAGACTTTTTAAGGTTTTTAGGGTTTCTTAATGTATGTTAGGGTTTAGGGTTAGGGTTTAGGGCTTAGGGTTTTAGGTTTAGGGATTTTCTTGAGTTTTTTAGGGTTTAGTGCTTAAGGTTTTCCAAGGGGTTCTTAGGTTTAGGATTTTAACCTAATTTTAGGGGGTTTAAAAGGTTTTTTAGGGTTTACGTTTAGCCTTACGATTGAGGTTTATGGTTTAGGACCTAAGGTATAGGGTTTATGATTTATCATTTAGGGTTTAGGTCTTTAGGTTTAGGGTTTTTTTTAGTGTTTAGGTTTTTTTTACTGTTTTTAGGTTTAGGGTTTTTATGATTAGGGTTTTTAACAATTTTTATGGGTTTTTTTGGGGTTTGGGTTTTGGATTTCTTACGGTTTAGGTGTTCTTAAGGTTTCAAGTTTCTTAGGATTTAGGTCAAAGGGTTTTAAGTCTAGGGTTTCTTCAAGGTTAAGGGTTTTAAAGGTTTTTTTAGGGTATTTTAGGTTTAGGGGTTTTAAAGTTTCTTTGGGTTTTTTAGTGTTTAGGTTTTCTTCGTGTTTAGGGTTTAGGGTTAAGGTTTTTTAGGATTATTATAGTTTTTTATGGTTTAGCGGTTCTTAGGGCTTAGGGTTTTAAATTTAGTGATTTTTTAGGGTTTAGAGTTTTCAAGGGTTTCTTTAGGGTTTCTAAGGTTTAGGGTGTTAAAGGTTTTTTAGGGTTTTTCTCATAGTTTAGGGCTTCTTAGGGTTTAGGGTTTCATAGTAATTCATAAGAATTAGGGTTTAGTGTTTTTTCCTAAGGTTTAGGGTTTAGTGTTTCTTAAGGTTTAGGGTTTATGGTTTCTTAGGGTTTTTAGGGCTTCGGGATGAGGCTTTAAACCTTAAGATTTAGGATTTAGGGTTTGGAGTTTACGTATTCTTAGGGTTTTTCAATGTTGTGAAGGATTTTTAGGGTTTAGGGTTTAGGATTTCTTAGAGATTTTTAGGATTTTTTAGGGTTTAGGGTTTAGGTTTAGAGTTTAGGGGTTTTTTAGGGATATTTAGGGTTTAGGGTTTAGGGCTTAGAGTTTTTAAGGTTAAGGGTATTTTTAGGGTTTCTTAAAAGATTTTTTTATGGTTTTTTAGGGTTAAGGGTTTCTAAGTGTTTAGGGATTAGGGTTTAGGGTTTAGGGTTGAGGCTTTTTTAGTGATTAGTATTTTTAAGAGTTTAGGTATGAGGGGTTTTTAGGGTTTAGGGTTTCTTATGGTTTATTGTTTAGGGTTTTAGGGTTTAGGGTTTCTTATTGTTTAGGATCTAGGGATTTTTTAAGGTCTAGGGTTTAGGGCTTAGGGTTATATAGGTTTTAAGGTTTTAGATTTTTGGTCAAGGGTTTAGGGTATTTTTAGGTTTATAGTTTTTTTAGGGTTTTCAAATGTTTTTAGGATTTTTTTATGGTTTTTTATGGTTTAGGGGTTCTTAGGTTTTAGGGTTTTAGATTTAGGTTTTTTTTTAAGGGTTTTTAGGGTTTAGGGCATTGGGTTTTTTTAGGGATTTAATTTTTTTTTAGGGCTTTTAGGGTTTTTTTAGGTTTAGGGTTTTTTAAGGTTTTTATTAGGGATTATGGTTTAGCATTTAGGGTTTCTTAGGGTTTGGGATTTTAGTTTTAGGTTTTTTTTAAGGGTTATTAGGATTTAGGGCTCAAGTTTTCTAGGGTTTTTTACGTTTAGAATTTTTTTCGACTTAGGGTTTTTAAAGGTTTTTAGGATTTTTATGTTTTTTTTTTTATATGATTTAGGAGTTCCTAGGGCTTAGGATTTTTAATATAGGTTTTAGGGTATTTAAGTGTTTTATAGGTTTAGGGTTAGGGTTTTAAATGTTTTTTAGGGTTTAGGGTTTAGGGTTCAGCCCTAAGGTTTATGGTTAAGGGTTTAGGGTTGATCCCTAAGGTTTAGGGTTTCTTAGGGTATCTGGTTTAGCATTTAGGGTTTAGGGTTTTAGGTTTAGGGTTTAGGGCTTAAGTTTTTCTAGGGTTTTTATAGGCTTAGAATTTTTTAGGTTTAGGGTTTTAAAGGTTTTTTTTAGGATTATTATGGTTTTTTACAGTTTAGGGGTTCTTAGGGGTTAGTTTTTTCTTTTTTTTTTTTTTATTTAGGGCTTAGGGTTTTTTTATTAGGGATTTTTTAGGGTTTAGGGTTTTTAAAGTCTTCTTTATGGGTTTTAAGGTTTAGGGTTTCTTAGTGTTTCATAAGACTTTGGGTTTAGTGTTTTGCCCTAAGGTTTAGGGCTTAGTGTTTCTTAGGGTTTAGATGGTTTAATGGTTTATTAGGGTTTTTAGGGCTTAGGGTTGAGGGTTATCTTAAAAGATTTTTTAATGGTTTTTTAGGGTAAGGGTTTCTAAATGTTTAGGGATTAGGGTGTCTTAGGGTTTAGGAATTTTTAGGGTTTAGTATTTTTAAGAGTTTAGGGTTGAGGGGTTTTAGGGTTTAGTGTTTCTTATGGTTTAGTGTTTGGGTCTTTAGGTTTAGGGTTGAGGGGTTTTTAGGGTTTAGGGTTTCTTATGGTTTAGTGTTTAGGTCTTTAGGTTTACGGTTTTAGGGTTTAGGGTATAGGGTTTATGATTAGGGTTTAGGGTTTCTTATAGTTTAGGGTCTAGGGTTTAGGGCTTAGGGTTTCTTAGGGTTTAAGGTTTTAGGTTATTTGTTCAAGGGTTTTTAGGGTTTAGGGTATTTTCAGGTTTAGAGTTTTTTAGGTATAAGGTTTTCAAATGGTTTTAGGATATTTATGGATTTTTACCGTTTAGTGGTTCTTAGGGCTTAGGGCTTAGGATTTTTAGATTTAGGTTTTTTTTTTTTTAATGGTTTTTAGGGATTTAAAAGATTTTTTAGGGCTTTTAGGGATTTTTAAGGTTTTTGTTAGGGTTTAGCGTTTAGGGTTACTTAGGATTTAGGGTTTCTTAGCATTTAGGGCTTCCTACGGTTTAGATTTTTGTTTAAGGGATTTTAGGGTTTAGAGTTAATGTTTTTGTAGGTTTTTTTTTTTTTTTAAAGGTTTAGAAGTTTTAAAGTTTTTTTTAGGACTTTGATGGTTTTTTAATGTCTAGGATTTCTTAGGGTTTAGGGCTTTGGTTTTAGATTAAGGATTTTTTAGGGTTTAGGGTAAATGGCATTGAATTTTTTGGGTTTTCAAAGTTTTGTTTTATGGTTTTTAAGGTTTTTATAGGGTTTAGGATTTAACGTTTAGGGTTTCTCAGTGTTTAGGGTTTTAGGTTTAGGTTTTTTGTTTAAGGTTTTTAGAATTTAGGGTTCAGAGCTTAAGTTAGATTTAGGATTTTTTTTTTCTAGGGTTTAGGGTTTGTATTGTTTTTTTTAGTGTTTTTTATGTTTATGGTTTTGAAAGGTTTTTAGGGTTTTTTAGGGTTTAGGTTTTCTTAGGGTTTAGGATTTCTTAGGGTTTAAGGTTTCTTACTGTTTCATAAGGCTTTGGGTTTAGGGTTTATTTTTTCTTAGGGTTTAGGGTTTCTTAGGGTCTTTAGAGATTAAGGTTTTGGGTTTAGGCCATAAGATTTAGGATTTAGGGTTTAGGGTTTCTTATGGTTTAGGGTTTATGGATTATTATGGTTTTTAAAAATGTTTTAAGGGTTTTTTAGAGTTTAGGGTTTAGGGATTCTTAGGGTTTTTTTAGGGGTTTTAGGGTTTAGGGTCTAGGATGTTGGGTTTTTTAGGGTTTAGGGCATATTTTTTAGTGTTTAGGGTTTCTTAAGGTTTAGAGTTTAGGGCTTAGCTTTTTTTAGGGTTAGGTTTATTTGGGGTTTAGGGTTTATTAGGTTTAAGGGTTTCCTAGGTTTTAGGCTTTCTTTGGGCTTAGGATTTAGGATTTGGAACCTAAGGTTTAGGTTTTAGGGTTTAGGATTTCTTAGGGTTTAGGGTTTACCTTTAAGGTTTCTTAGGGTTTTTTTGGTCTTTCAGTGTGTAGGGTTTAGGGTTTAGGGTTTAGGGTGTTTTTTTTTTGGTTTGTTAGGTTTATGCGTTTTATGAGTTTTTTAGGTCTAAAGTTTTTAAAGATTTTTTGGTGTTTTTTAGGGTGTAGTGTTTCTTAATTTTATTTTGGGTTTAGGGTTTGTTAGGGTTTAGGGTTTGGGTTTAGGGCTTATGGTTTTTATGGGTTTACAGTTTAGGGTTTCTTAGTGTTTAGGTATCAGGGTATAGGTTTAGCTTAAGGTTTCTTAGGGTTCGGGGCATAGGGTTTTAGATTTAGGGTTTTTTTAGGGGTTAGGTTTTTTAAAGGTTTTTTTAGATTTAGTGTTTTTAAATGTTTTTTTACGGTTTAGGGTTTCTTTGGGTTTAGGGTTTCTTAGTGTTTCATGAGGCTTGGGGTTTAGGGTTTAGTGATTAACGTTTCAAGTACACCTTATCCGATTCTATCTGTAAATGATCGTTAACTAGTATAAAACCCAAAAAGAGTTGGGGTCGAACCCACAGGGAGCAGTACGCATTTAAATTTAGTTATGAAGTTATAAAGTGGTCTAATCGGTTATAGGAATAGAAATTATTGAAAGCATGTAAATAAAACTAAGGGTGTGACAATAAATGTCATATGGGGTGTTTTGGATTGTTAATTATCAGCTACAACATAGTCAAACAGAGGAAATAATAATATAGATAGGAATTCTCGGGATGTGATCGATTATAGGCAAATTTTATTGTATGGGTAATTGAAATTTACGAACAACTAGCTAAATATCAGTGGGTAGGCTAGACTATGGATGCATTAGTTTTCTCTCGAACAACTACTACACTTCAAGTGATTTCTTTTGAACATCAACAAGCTTAGCAAATACGAACATCCCACACCTTAATTCATCCACTTTCTCGAGCTAGATAGGTAGAATCAAATTTAGAATTTACTCTTTCAAGCTAAGCCCATATCAACCTAATAACTACAATCATTAATCGAAAGCTTTGGTTCTATAGCTTCTCTCTCAAGCAAGCTTAGAACTCTAAACTAGAATTACATTTGCAACTACAATTCATAGATTTTAACACAACTATCAATTAAACCCACTTCTATTAAACATTAAATTTAGTAAATAACAATACACATAAGCTAATTCAGTCCATTATCACATGATCACACCCCGAGAATTGGACTTTTAGCTAAGCCTCATAAAAAGGTAAAATAGTTTCCAACTAGATTAGCCATCAGCTGGGTAAAAGTCTCCAAGCCTTTAAAATGCTCAGAAGTGATTAAATTCAAAAATCCACTTGCAAATCCTCTAAATTAAGCTTAGAAATCTTCAAAGTCTACAATAAGAACTGAAAAATTAAGAGAGAACTCTAACTCTTAAACTTGGGATCAAAAATATCTGGGAACTTCTCAAAATTCCTTTTAAAATCCAATTTATAGTTGCCTGCGTATTAGCCTGAAAGTCCAATCGGTTGTATAAGTCGCGCATCGTCGAGTGGTTTGGTGATACTCCCATTTCTCTCATCCATCATTATTTTGCATTCATCCTCAGCATCCCAGGTCCTGTAACTTTGGGCAATCAAAGTTTACATCGCGGAGTCGATCGACAATTCGACGACTGTCCATTTCTATCACCAATTTGGTTCTTCCCTAGGGCTGGCACGCTGGGACTATGAGCGAGCTAAAAAGCCACTCGGCGGTGTGCCAAGTGGTATTGGCAATCACCAGATCGCTTTTCTTCTCTTCTTTATCTTTTTAGTTCCCTTTTGTCCGGTCATGTCCTTGCCTTGCTCCTTAGCCTTCATAGCTGCAAATCAACACTTTAACATCAGTTTAGGGCATAAATTTGGCATTTGAGGGCACTTATGCTATCAAAACAAAGCCCTAAATGAGTCAAAATCTCGGACTCATCAACACTCCAACTTAAACTTTTGCTTGTCCTCAAGTAAAACTCAAGATAAGCCAATTCAACAAGGATGTCTACAAATAGTTCTGCATAAGACTAAACATAAATGCACACAACAAGGTTCAAATTACTCATACAATGATCAAATGTGCTCTCAAAGTTTCAAATTGTGACTCACCATCATCAAGAGTACTCAAGCTCACAATGCTTGCTTCAAATGCAAGTTCAAGCTCAACAAAGATATTCAAATTCCATATTCACACAACATTTCTCAACAATTTAAGGATCCGGCATTACATACAACTCTCACACTCACGAAGATGAACACATGCATGACTACACCCATAGGCTTGCCCCTATTTTCCAATCAACATCCGTTTCAGCTCACTCAAGATCACAAATGTAACACCCCAAAAATTAGTAGGCTAAACTAGAGGTTAGAGTAAGGGTTAGAGTCATGGAGGAGGCCAAGGGCCAAGGGAGTGGGATAGGGCAGCCTACCTTGGAGCAGGCATTCCCCACCTACCACGCCCAAAATCCCAGCTCGTTGTCAAGGCCACGTCCCTTGGTGAGGCTTGTGGTAGGCTAGGCAGTAGCCTCCCCAAATCTACCCAAAAGTTTCTCCTCTTCATGAGCCACTTCACGGCTCATGGAAAGGCTCGTAGAGGGGAGTTGGTTTTATGAGGGTGGAGAGAAAGTGTCAAGCCACTGCCTCAAGGCCCACAAGAGGGACCACGGTTCGTGGCAAGCACCATGGCTCGTGGAGCCCCTCGTGAAGATGTCTTGTGCTTGTGGGATAAAGGCACTTATTGCCTAGCCACTGCCTCAAGTCCACAAAGGGGACCATGACTCGTGTTTATGACCATGACTCGTGGTCATGACCATGACTGGTGGTCATGACCATGACTGGTGGGTCCCTACGTGAGACCTTGCAGCTCACTTAAACTGAAGGGTGTTTTGGGAAATTCCAGTTTTAATCCCACTTAAGTGAGATCATTTTGCATTAAACTTAGGGTCAATATATAAGTCATTTTAACCAAAAATTACACCCATTCAAGTCATTATTTCCAAAACCCAAATAAATTCCCAAGTTCATCCTCCCCAAAAATATTCTCTCTCTAGAACTAAAAGAAGAAGAAGAAGGAAATTTAAGCTAGGGTTCAAGGAGCTAGGTTCTTTACATCAATTTCATTGGGCTTGTTGCTAAGGTATGGTAGCTTTCATCCATGGATAGCCTTCATCCATGGAGTCCCTTCAAAATCCCAATTTCAAAAGATAGAAATCCCTAAATGTTAGGGATTGATTCCAAATTTATGGGGTCCTTTCAAAATCGATTATAATGATTGAATTATGTTAAATTTAGCATGAATTAATTATTTCCTATGGTTTTTATGATGTATCCCCAAGAGCCCATGAAACCCCCATATTTCTCAATTGTAATCTTGTGATAGGGGTCTGTGTTGATGATAGAAGAATGTTATGAAATTATGCATGTAATTATTGGGTTACTTTAGCTATGATGATATCCATGTCTGATGTTTGAATTCTAGATGTGTTGATTGAAAGTGAGCTTGAACCTTAAAAGGGCAAAGTATGAGAATTATGCATGTTTTGTGAAATCGATGTAAATGCTTTTAGAACACTTCAAGAGTGAAATGTCTATGACTATGATGATGTTGTTGTGTTGTTGAAAGGGCATTCTCATATAAACACCTATGCATGAATATGAGATAATGTCAAAGGTTTTCTCATATAATGAAGATTCTAAGGTTGAAAGGCATTCTCACCTAATTGAATCTAAGACTTATATGTAGACATGGACGGTGAAAGGTTATTCTCACGCATGATCTAAGAGCTATCATATGAACTACGCTTGGATTGATTGTCAAGGACATCCTTCTAAGAATATGAATTACATCAAACCTTAATAAGTACTCCGAGGGATTAAATGCTTAACACCGAGTGAATATTGATATGAGATCGGAGCCTTCATGATAGTGGAGCCCAGGTTTCTAAAAGCAATCTCTTCGGATGGAAGCCCTCACGATAGTCGAGGCCTGGTTTCTAGTAGCAATCTCCTTATTCCATAAACTATGTGCCCCCGTAGGTTATTTAGCTAATGGATACACTTAAGCTAAAGTTATAGCTCACATGATCTCATGTCGGTTAAGGCTTATTCCTAGAATAAGAACAAGAATATGAATTATGAACTATGGTTACTCAATAAGCTTTGTATGAACTATTTTCAATGGCTTTTAAGGTGATGATGATTATGTTGGCTATATTTTATGACTTATATTCTCTAAACTCTTATATCATCTTTAAATTGATAAATTGCGTACTTTCAAATGAAATGTCCCTTTTAGCATGTTTTTCAAGGTTTTTATGCATGGATATCATACTTAGTGCATTTTTGTACTAATGCCTACTTTTCCTACATTTTCCTCAAGTGTAGGGTCCGGTTCTCAAGGTGATCATTCTAGTGTCTAGAGCTTGGACTTGAGTATCTTCCAAGCTTGTTGGTGAGTCCTCATGGTTCGAGGATGGATTTTTAGCATGTTGTAGTTTTGTTCATGTATTTCCCTTTTTGGACTTGTTGTATGGGCTAGGCTCTATTTCCCTTAGGCAAACCGCCGAACCAATTGATGAGCTTGACCCAGCACGACAAATGTCCCTTTATGCTAGTTTTCTACCCCATTCTTCAAAATCCAAGCCGCAACCCCACGAAATCAAAATTAAACACTTAACACCACGAAATTCAATCAAGACGCATACTACTCATGCCTTGAGGATACTAAGACTTCCCCCTGATTTGGCCAAAATTGGCCATTTAATGTCTTTTTCCATTAAGAATGACGTCAACCGCTCCATCATCGAGAAAACTACAAAATTTTGCACAATCCAGGGTTACTCAGACTTCACCCCACTAGACCCAACACATATTTAGCACAACCCAACAATATAATTGACTAACAACACGAGAATCAATTATTTAGGAGCAATTAGGCACGAATTCAATCAATTACTGGCAATCCAACAGAAAAGGAGTGTTAAAACCATACTACCCAACAATTGTCAAGAATAATTTACCGATTTCATTTGAGTTCAAGCATAAATTTAGTTTGAGGTTAACAAAAACAACCTTTATGCCAAAAGAATAGTTGAAATGCTAGGCGGCAAAGTAATTCCAAATAAATCTGAGCAAAGATCCCATGTAACACAAGAATAAACACAAAAGTACGAGAATCTAGTATTGGGTGAGGAAATGTGGGAGTTCAAAATAAGAGAAAGTGAAGGATTTTTGAATTTAAAACCGTTTGGCACTTTTAAACCTTTTGATTTGCGCGCCAGTCGGCGGAGTAAGTCATGCTCGCCGACCCACTCAGCGATGCGCCGAGTGGTATTTTTGCTCGCCGAGTTTTATAGAAATCCCAACAATTTTGGGGGTTCAAACTATGGACAAAGTCGGGTTCGTCGGTCTGTTCGGTGACTTGTTGACTGGCCTTTTAGCTCACAATTTTTTACAGAATTCCCATCAAGTTTAGGTGGTTCCAACGGCGGTCCAAGTCAGGCTCACCAACATATTTGGCATGTCACCGACTGAACTTTTGGCTCGCCAAGTTGCCCATTTCCAACCCTTTTCACTTTTTAACCTGCAAAATCAACACTCTTTATTCAAAAAACAAAATTTAAAACTTCAACGACTTGGGTTGCCTCCCAAGAAGAACCTTTTTTAACATCGTGGCATGATGTAAATACCAATTCAAGCTTTATTTTTGGGGTTTGCCATTGTGTCAGTGGGCAACCCTCCTTTTGGCCTTGGGTTTATATGACTTGAGATTTGACCTATTTGTGTTTCCAGCTGCTTGCTAGAGACTGAATGAGAAGTCACCGTCTGATTGAGAGTTGAGACGTCCTCCTTCATCACTTTCAACACTTTTTCTGAACCTTCGACCTTGTTGAGAATGCGTAAAAGTATGTCTTTAGTGGGGACATTTTCTAATTCAGCCCTTGGTTCTTTAGGATTTTGGCACTCATAAGGTAGGATGTACCTATCCTTGTCACCCTCTCTTTTCTTCCAAGTGGCATTACTATCATGCAATTCTCTGTCATGAGCTCTCCATCCATCATCTCTGTTTCAACTCAAATTTCCACCCAGCCTTTGATAGTTTGATGAAAACATCCTCCTTGATTTGCAAGGAAGTTCACTTCCTCATTATACAATGCTTCAAACTATGTCTCATTGGGATTTGCTCCACCAACACCCACATCATTTACACTCTTAAACCCCTACCCATTACATTTTTCAATAATAAGTCCAACTAGGTCATCATTTTTGCCATGTTTTGGTCTCTCTCTTGATCCTTCTCGATCTGCTCTTTTGTCATTCTAAAGGTGAGAGGATACACTTGGTCCTCAAGAGTGTACCATGCTTTATTGATTTCGGTCATGCGATCTAGGAGTTGAGATGCGACATCCCAAGGCTGTTGCATTATACCATCGCGAACAAGTTGATCAGCAACTCCTTTGTTCACCAAGTCAATACTTCTGTAAAAGTATTGAAACAAGACATCATGAGGCAGCCTATAAGTTGGGCATTGAAGTAATAGCTACTAAAACCTTAGCCACGTCTCATGGATTTGTTCGCCTTCCAAGCATTTGTACCCTTGAATGCTATCCTTTATGGTCCTCATTCTTGACGGGGGAGAGTACCTCACATAGAAAGTAGCAATCAACTCATCCCATGTGGTAATGGAGTTTTCCAAAAGATTAGCCAACCACTTTGTGGCTTCTCCCATCAAAGAGAATGGAAATAATCAAAGATGGACTGATTCTTGAGATATGTTCTTGAATGAGAACAGTCCACAAACATCGATGAAATTGTGGATATGATCATGAGGATCCTCATGAGCCAGCCCTCCAAACAATCCTTTCAATTGGAGGAGCTGAAACATTGTGCTAGTGATGTGAAAAATAGTGTTCCCTTTAGTAGGAGGTAGACGTATAGCTCTGACACCACCAAATTGGATAGGGTCGTTAACATCGTTCAAATTTCCTATATCGTCTTGGTGGCCAACTTGGCTACATTGATCCTATTTTCGCTCATTTCTTCGTCTATTTAACACAGCCAACACAAACACAAACAATGTAAGTCGATTCAACTATAACACAAAAAGAAAACAATTTAAACTTCAATAATAGAATTTCAAACAACACCACTCCCCGACAGTGGTGCCATTTTGATGAACATTTCAAGTACACCTCATTCGATTCTAGGTGTAAATAATAGTTTACTAGTATAAAACCCAACGAAGAGTTGTGGTCGAACCCACAAGGAGCAGTACGTGTTTAAATTTAGTTATGAAGTTATAAAGTGGTCTAACCGATTATAGGAATAGAAATTATGGAAAGCATGTACATAAATCTAAGGGTGTGACAACGAATGTTAGATAGGGGTTTTGGGTTGTTAATTATCAGCTACAACACAGTAAAAATAGTGGAAATAATAATATAGATAAGAATTTTCGGAATGTGATCGATTATAGGCAAATTTCATCGTATGTGTAATTGAAATTTACTAACAACTAGCTAAATATCAGTGGGTAGGATAGACTATGGGTGCAACAATTTTCTCTTGAACAACTACTACTCTTTAAGTGATTTTTTTCGAACACCAATAAGCTTAGCATAGACTAACAACCCACACCTTAATTTATCCACTCTCTCAAGCTCGATGGGTAGAATCAGATTTAGAATTTTCTCTATTGAGCTAAACCCATATCAACCCAATAACTACAATCATTAATTGAAAGCTTTGGTTATAAAGCTTCTCTCTCAAGCAAGCCCAGAACTCTATACTAAAATTGCATTTGCAACTACAATTCATAGATTTTAACACAAATATCAATTAAACCACTTCAATTAAGCATTAAAATTAGTACATAACAATACACATATGCTAATTCAGCCCATAATCACATGATCACACCTCAAGAATTTGGGTTTTAGCTAAGTATTAAAGAATTGGGGTTTTAGCTAAGTCATAAAACATAGACCATAATCATATGATCACACCTCAAGAATTTAGGCTTAGTGTCTTTTACCTTCATGAAGTAAGATCTGAACATCAGTTTTCTCCTTTTCTTTAACATTTCAAATATGCTCACAATCCACCCCATTATTTAGCTTCAAATGACCTACCAGATACCCCATTTTGCTTGAAATTTCCACTAATTTATTTCACAACTTTTTCTGTCTTTTTCTTTTCTTTCTTCTTTTTCATTTCCTTTTTCTCTTTTCTCTCTCTCTCTTTTTTATGGAGGGGTTCCATCTTTTTCAAAACAATCACACGAAGGGGGATTTCTCACACTTCTTGACTTTCCTTCTCTTTTCACCACACCCCCAACTTAGGAATTTGGCCTAAGTTGGCTATTCAAACAAACCATACTTCATGAAAATTATGGGTGAATGGAAAAAGAGAGGTCACAATTTCTCAAGTTTCTTCCAAGAAAAAGATTAAGGCACAAAATATGCCAAGCAAGGTTCACTCATCTCACAGGGTTGGCCACAAAAAAGGTATATAGTCATATTGTTTTCACTCTTCAAAATTGTTGCCTAAGATCATTTCAAGTTCTTGCATAACTTAATCAACCGGACCAACATGGAAAATTCTAGGTGTCATCACACACAATGTTCAAAGTAATCTCATCACTCAAGGCATTGGTACCAAAATCAAACTAAACTCAACACTTTCTAGCTATTGTGCAATGTTCATCACATGAGACTCATTTGACAACCGGCTAGTCACAACGAGATGCTAAAAGTTCACATATTGCCTATGTAACTCTATTTGCCTTATCGTAGCTGTACATTCATTTTGTTCAATTAAGAGCAATATTCAAGTCATCAGTATTGATCATAACTGATAATCAAAATCACACACGAACAATCATAATCACATACAAAAGAGGTGGCAAAATTTTAAAATTTGGTCCAAAATAATTTTCGTTCAAAACCATGGGCCATAAGCTAAAACATCCACAAGATCAAGATCAAAAACATATATAAATTAACAAAATCATCCTAATATCCACAAAACAAATCAAAATCACAAGAGGTAGGTATGGAAATACTTCACCCCACCCAAGAAAAAGAAGCAGTTTTCCTCAAATGCAACTAAAACAACATATAAAGTATCACAAAATAACAGAGAGAGGGGAGAATCATCATGTCTACTCAGTCACTCCTTCTGTCGGGGCATCAATACCCAGTGTCTTATCAGTTGTAACTGCACTAGGGCCTGCCATAGTAGTATCTCTCAAGAAGGCTTGAACAACAGAATGTACCATAGCCTCTTCTAACTTAATCAGGACCACAAACACAGTCTCCTCCTAAATGCCAAGTTGCTCCTCATCAGTCTTAGCCTCGGACTTCACAGCCACCTCATCAGCTCTAACCTCATCTCTAGTGGTACACAGAAGCACATCAAAATGGGCTGGAATATATGCGCACAGGTCATCAAGGATCTCTAAAGTCCCAAAAATCAGAGACATATTAGTGGACTTCAACTGGTCCACATCTTTCCTCAGCTCCTCAACTATGGCCTTTAAGGGCGTCACCTCATGAGTAGCTCCCTGACCTCGCTCACACACCTCTATCATTGTCAAGAGGACATCAATAGAATCTCTGAGAGGTGTCAATGCGACAGTGAGATCTCTCTCAATCATTCCGGGAACAGTTGCCTCCAACCTGGTGGCCTGCACATCAGAAGAATAAGCTAAGTGCCCCATCCATAGCACATGGCTTGGGTGAGCGGGGGTCAGGATGCATTAGTGCCAGCAACAGATCTAGGAGGTGGGAGAGCAGCAGAAGAACTCTGAGTCATAGAGGGAGCAGAACTATAAGTACTTGAAGGCCTAGTGGCCGGAATAGGCAATACTGCCTCTGCAAGTAATGTCTCAATGTAAACCATCGGGGATGTATCCACCAAAACTGCCCTTCTTTTTTTAGCCTCATCCTTCTGATACTAGACCTTAATACGCCCGATGTCAATAAAGTTGCCTTCTCATCTCGCGGAACACGGGCCTATCTGCACAGCTCGATGATTAACACCAAAAATGGGAGAGAATTCAGGCATTGATTGGCCATCATGGCCATCCCATACTCAATGATCGCACCAAATTTTAGCCTCTTCCCATCAATAATTGATCCAAGACAGGCCGCCTTTGTGTGGCGAAGGATAGATTCATTTTGGGATGACATGATTGTGCTACTAATAAATCAGAACCAATCAACCATATTGAGATCTTTCTCTCTATTAGCACCTGGCCTCAATCTACCTAGGATTACCGTCAGAGAGTAGAGGGGCCAGCCAACTTTTCATGTCCTCTAATGCCGTTGTCTTGATCATACTCTGGTAGTCATCTACAAATTTAAAAGTCCAACCCAAGACAACATTTATATTCTCAATGTCACATTTCACCTTCTTCCCCAGCAACCACATATTTCACATGCTTGAAGGTACTGGCCTTCCTCTTTCCTTATGGTACCAAATCTCCATAAGCTAAGTAGAGCTCCCGAACCTAGTTAGGAATATAGGGACCTTGAGGCTTAGTGAAAATCTCAAATTTGTATGACTTGAGCGTGCGCCATAGTTTTGGATACTTGTCCACCACACCATCTGTGGACAACCTCTTCTCCTCAATGATACTCCTCAGTCACTCGCCCTTTAGTTTGTTGAGAGATCGGGGAGAAGGACCTGTATAGGTGGCGCTAGGACCACAGTCTGAGCTGAAGTTGGGGGAGCAGGAGGAGTTTGAGGCACCCAGATCCTAGATGGATCATGCATACCATTGGAGCGAAGCTCTACTCTCTGTGCATATAGAAACTGGTCATCCTCAGGATCATAGATGGCAGCTTGAGAGTCCAAGGAATCTCCCTCATTGTCTGATGAGTCTCACAAACACCCTCAGTGTCGGATCTGACCTTCATTTACTCTACCACAGGCGTCTACCATTTTCTTGTGCCTTTTCCTCCCTTTGTAGGGAGTTGAGTTGCATTTACCTTGGATACAGTTGTATCGTCATTTATCACAAATCCTCTATCCTGTTTGCGGGGGCGACATGTCTCTTCCTGACACTTTGGGTCTAGCTATATCTACAAAACACATAGAAAAATGTTAGAAATAATTCTAGAAAAGTGTAGACATTTAGTTGCAGAAAGACTCGCTGAACTAGTCAGTGAGTCACCGAGTCACTTAGGCGAACCAAATCTGGCTCATCGAAAGTACCAGCATGAAAAATTTCTAAACTCAAGACAAGTCGGCGATGTTAAGGGCCATTCAGCGATTCACTGATACCAATCGGCGAGCTAGGAGTAGCTCGCTGAAAGTTACAGTGTATTTTTAGGGTTAAGGGCATAGATAAGGCGATCAAGAGAACCTTTTAGCGAGTCAACAAAGATAGGGTGTCTAACCCTAAGCCTCAAGGAAGTAATAATGGTGATTCTTATGTTGATATGCCTAATTGTACAAAGTGTGGTAAAAAGCATGATGGCAAGTGCCTAGTTGGCATGAATAGTTGCTTTAATTGTGGGAAGAGCGGTCATATGAAGAGAGATTGTCCCATGCTAAAGGTTCAAGGAAGAGAGGGCAAGCAAGTCTCTCCTAGTGGCTCAAATTTCGATGCTCCCAGGAAGAATCACTTTTATGCTCTTCAACCCCGTGGTGACCAAGAGATTTCCCCGGACGTGGTAACGGGTATGTTGCAAGACTTTTCCATTGATGTTTATGCATTATTAGACCCCGGTGCCACTTTATCATTTGTTACACCTTTTGTGTCTATGAAATTTGAAGTACTCCCCGATGTGTTAGAAGAACCTTTTTCGGTTTCTAGCTCGGTTGGTGACTCAGTAGTGGCAAAAAGAGTCTATAGGAGTTGTCCTATTTATTTTTGTCATAAAGTCACTTTGGTTGATTTGATAAAATTAGACATGTTGGACTTTGATGTCATTTTGGGGATGGATTGGTTGCATGCATGTTTTGCGTCTATTGATTGTAGAACTCGGGTGGTTAAGTTTCAATTTCCAAATGAGCCTACTTTAGAATGGAAGGGCGGGGGGGTGGGGGGGGGGGGAATTCTATCCCTAGAGGTTGATTTGTTTCATGTCTAAAAGCTAGGAAATGATCTCTAAGGGGTGCATTAACCATATTATTATGGTTGTGGATGTTGAGTCCGAAACTCCTTCTTTAGAGTCGGTCCTCGTTATGAGTAAGTTTTTGAAAGTTTTTCCCGATAACTTGCCCTACATTCCTCTCGAGCGGGAAATAGACTGTGGCATTGATCTCTTGCCGGATACTCAACCTATCCATTCCACCCTATAGAATGGCTTGGCCTAATTGAAGGAGTTGAAGAAGCAACTCAAAGATTTGTTATCCAAGGGCTTTATTCAACCAAGTAATATTGTTCGTGAAAAAGAATGATGGGTCCCTTAGGATGTGTATTGACTACCACCAATTGAACAACGTCACTATAAAGAATAAGTACCCTTTCCCTAGAATTGATGATTTGTTTGACCAACTCCAACGAGCGAGTTACTTTTTGAAGATTGACCTACGTTCGGGCTATCACCAACTAGGGGTGAGAGGGGTTGAAATTCCTAAGACGGCCTTCTGAACAAGATATGGTCACTATGAATTTCTAGTAATGTTTTTTGGGTAACTAACGCCCCGACGACATTCATGGATCTAATGAATAAGGTGTTCAGGAAATACCTTGATACGTTCATAATCAATTTTATTGACGATATTTTGATCTATTCAAGAAGTGAGGGTGAACATATGAATCATTTGAGGATTGTATTGCAAGTCCTTAAAGACCACCAATTATATGTTAAGTTTAGTAAGTGTGAGTTTTGGCTAAGGCGGTTGCCTTCCTTGGTCATATTGTGTCGAGCATGGGTATTGAGGTTGATCCTAAGAAGATGGATGCAGTCAAGAGTTGGCCTAGACCTTTAACTCCTACTGATATTAGAAGCTTTCTGGGTTTGGTCGATTATTATAGGAGATTTGTTGAGGGATTTTCCTCTATTGCTTCTCCATTGATGACCTTGACTCAAAAGAAAGGTAAATTTGTGTAGTCAGAGGCTTGTGACAAAAGCTTCCAAGAGTAGAAAGATAATCTTACTTCCGCTCCGGTGTTGACCTTACCGGAGGGTACCGATGGGTTTGTGGTATATTATGACACTCAAGTGGGTTTGGGATGTGTTCTTATGCAACATGTTAGAGTTATTGCCTATACTTCAAGGCAACTTAAGGTCCATGAGAAGAATTATCCGACTCATGACCTTGAATTAGCAGCAGTTGTGTTTGCTTTGAAAATATGGAGACATTACTTATATGGGGTCCATGTGGATGTGTTCACCGGCCACAAGAGTCTTCAATATGTGTTTAGCCAAAAAGACTTGATTCTCCAACAAAGAATATGATTAGAACTTTTGAAGGATTATGACATGAGTGTCCTTTACCACCCTAGCAAAGCCAATGTAGTTGTGGATGCCCTAAGTAGATTGTCCATGTGTAGTGTAACTCAAGTAGAAGATGACACGAAGGAATTGGTTCGAGATGTGCATAGGTTGGCCTGATTAGGTGTTCAACTAGTGGATTCCATCAATGGTGGAGTTATGGTCCATCATAGTTTCGAATCGTCCTTTGTGGTTGATGTAAAGTCTAAAGAAGGCCTTGATCCCATACTAATGGAGTTGAAAGAATTGGTGCTCAACAAGTCAGTTGAAGCTTTCTCCCAAGGGGGAAATGGGTAGCTTAGGTACCAAGATAGATTATGTGTTCCGGATATGGATGGCTTGAGAGAGCAAATTTTAGAAGAGGCTCATAGTTCGCGATATTCTATTTTTCCGGGATCCACCAAGATGTACCGTGATTTACGGGAAGTCTATTGGTGGAATGGCATGAAAAATGATATAGTGGGTTTTCTAGCCAAATGTCCGAATTGTCAACAAGTTACGGCCGAACACCAAAAACTGGGAGGTTTGTCCCAATATATAGATATTCGCACTTGGAAGTGGGAGGATGTAAATGTGGATTTTATTGTGGTTTGCCTCATACTCGAAGGCAACATGATTCTATTTGGGACGTTGTGGATAGGATGAACAAATCAGCCCACTTTATTCCCGTCAAGGTTTCCTTTTCGAAAGAATACTATGTCAAATTGTTTGTTGATGAGATAGTGAAGTTGCATGGATTCCTTTATCTATTATTTCAGATCGGGGTACTCAATTTACTTCACATTTTTGGAAGGCATTCCAAAAAGGGCTTGGTACAAATATTAAGCTTAGTACCGCTTTCCACCCTTAAACGAATGGTCAAGCGGAACGCGCTATTCAAACCTTAGAGGACATATTGAGGGCATGTGTTATTGATTTTAAAGGTAATTGGGATGACCATTGTCACACCCCAATCCTAGGTGAGGCGGACAAGTACCATATGAACACATGCTTTACAAGTCACCTATGATGAGAAAGTAAACAAATATTATGCATATATATTTACTAATGAGAAGCTCCATATACAACACATGTTGACTAGCTGAACCGATACATGTGACAAGTGAAACTATGAATTCAAATGATAGCTTTATAATGTCTACAAAGCCTCTATTAGAATCCATGACTGTACCACTATGAAATACGCATAGTAAAGACTTGGCAAAGCCCTGAATCAACCTAGAGCTCACCAACAACCGCTGAGTATCATGTGCTTCTATTGGAGAGATCTACTAGTTGAGTACCTGTACCTATAGCATGAAATACAACATCCCCAATAAGGGACGTCAGTACGAAATAATGTAATGAATATGTAAGGCATAATACAACCATATGTAAAATGAGAGCTCAAGTGAAACCAAATACCTATAGATAAGGATTAGAGACCACCTTTGCTTAAACTTGTGGAATCGTGTATGTTACATTCTTTTCTTTACTCTTCTTTGCATTATAATATTTATAAGACATATGATATAAATGACCAGCTGATCAGCGGTAGAAGAGGATGACCCATTTAGGCATTCGCCCTGAGCTGCCACCCTCTTATACCAATTGGGATCGGCCCATGCTAGGCTTTTGCCCCTCAGCTGCCACCTTTCTATACCAATTAGGATCGACCCATGCTAGGCATTTGCCCCTGGGCTGCCACCCATAATTATACAGATTGCTTCACTTAGATTATTTAATCTTTCATATTGTTGTTTTGATGTTCATAACTCTTTTGAGATTGTTCTTTTGATGATCATAACTCTTTTGAGATTGCTGTTTTGGTGGTCATAATCATTGTTGAGATGTGGAACTATGGACCAGTAGTAGAGGACATATGAATATGGACTTATGATAATAACAATGACATAGGAAGCAAATGTGACATGAACGTGTAATACTTAAGAGCTTATATAACTGAGTAAGCATTTTGACATCTCAATTTGAAGCACATATCAAGTGAAGACATTTAACATTCAGCCAAGAGATTTGAACTCTATATGATAGCCAAATACTCACTAACTAATATCAAATACAAGGTATACGTGAACGTGGAACCAAGGGAGAACTTGGGCAGATTCAACTTTAGGACGGATGCATATTTCAAGTAAGTACATATAAAATGTACAATAGAGCATGTAGGGATATTGTGAGGTAACATTATAGTCTAACACATTGGAGGTAATAACTAATAAAGGGAACATATGAACATGTGAAAAGATGGCATATATATAGATAATTGAAGCAAGTTGGCATAATATGGGCAAATTTATATCCAACATATAAACATATGTACCATGTGTAATCTAGGATCATTTTGATTTATATAAAGGGAATACGTGCCAAGGGTACTTTGAGGATATTAGCGTACTCACTTTAATCAGTCACAACCAAGGACACTTAGAAAGCTTACTTTGTAATACAAGTATTGGATTCATGCCAAAGAAATGGGAAATCGAATAGCCTTACATACCTTGCTAAACAATTCAGTACGTATGACTTAAGCTAATTCTCTTCAGATTACTAATCTACAATAAAATAAGTTGTAAGACTAATATTAGTAGCTAATCATTAAATTTGAGCTAGTTGATCTCACCCAAATAGTAACCAAGCAGTAAACATGCAATTTATCTAGCCAGTGTTTTCTTTCCTTCCTTTTCCCTTTAATCGCGTCTATATACTGTACAACCTTCATATCAGGTCCTCCCTAAAACTCCCTGCAATATTTAAGTCCTTTAACGTCTCCATAACTTTTCCGCACATCCAGTCACATTCCTTATCATAACATACATAAAACAATCCTTAAACATAATAATGCAACATAAGTATATGAATCATGGTTTCTGATCACCAACACTTGAAGAGCTAACATTACTTTTAAAGTGCTCAAACAAGCTCATAACTGAATTTAAAGAGGACTCCCCTCCATGGCTGTCCCAATATGCACTAATCACCAGAACATCCTCCCCAATATTACACCATGTAAAGTAACAATTTCCAACTCACTAACACATACCAAGTGTCCTGATTTACTCAAGCACAAGAGGGAGAAAATTGCATTAGCTTACCTTGCTGGGCAGAACTACCACTTGCTAAGACTTGGATTCTTCAAGGTAAAGGTTGTCCTCCTTAACTCGTCTTAAATTTTACCTTCCAATAGCTTGAACTCCCTAATATTCAAGAACCCTAATGGTATTTAATGGCTGCTGTATGAAGCTAAGAGAGAGAAGAGAGAAAGCTCTAGAAATCAGATTTTTTTGTCAAAGTAAAAATGGTTGGAAAAAGTTGATATCAATCCCTTTTAAAGGGACATGTTTTGGCCGACTTTCTCACTCATTTTGGGCCATAATTTGTCAAGTAGGTGACCCACCTACTTGGACTTTTCACTTGGGCCTTTCTGGACTTAAGAACATTGGGCCTTTTGCCACATTTCTTGTACTTCATTTGCAGCCAACACGTGTCTTTAATTTAGGCCACACATTTAAGTAGGTGATGCACCTATTTTTCCATTCAAATTATTTCTTGTGGGCTTGGAAAGATTGGGCCTTGGCTGTCCACTTTCCCTTATTCTTCTAATCAAGTTGGGCCAGATTGATGCAAGTACGTGGTAGTGCACTTGGCCCAATAACATGGTCAAAAGAGTCTTAGTAGGTGATGCACCTACTTGATCCTTTGGGATGGTCAATAAGTCAAAGTAGGTGATGCACCTACTTGGTCCTTTGGGTTGGTCAATAAGTCAAAGTAGGTGATGCACCTACTTGTCACCTACTAGCTTAGTGTAGTCAATCAAGCACCTCAATATCTTATTCCATTTCTAGACCTTAATACCTTTAATTTAACTTTAAACTTATATACACTATGTCAATTTAAACATTAGACTCAAATACCACCTTATGATCTCAAGTTTAAATACTTTCATTGATGTCAACTTAATCGGGTCGCATCAAAATCTATGGGCAGTTCACTTTAAACCTATCTATTGTCACTAGTCGCATAGGCAACCAAAGTCCATAACTATACCACAAGGAAATCTATAAGCGTCATATAAATAGAACTAGTACACGTAGAATACGGGGTGCTACATCCTCCACCCCCCTTATGATCATTCGTCCTCGAATGATTCGTTAAGCTGATAGTTTGGTTAACCTTGGAATTTCATTTGGAGATTTGCGAGAGTTCCCTCTATAAATAGGACTATCCAAAATATGTAGACTAACCTAAAACACGTATAGACAAGTCTAGCAGGACATCTCAATAGATATGGTTCATGAAATAATAATATGACAAATCAACCTTTTTCTTGACCATGTAATTCACTGAAGATATGCAAGTAGAATTGATACAAATAAGGGCTTTAATATACCTAAACACAAGACATGCAAATGACATATGAAATGAACAACTGCTAGTAGGATTTATGATCATATAAGGGGATCACATGATCTCATATACTTATGTTTATGTTTAGAATTAGGAGGGGAATTTAGGATCTCTACCACCTTCTATTCCCAAGTATCTTATGTTATATTCTATTCCTTCCACAATAAACCTTTTGAGCTTAGCTTCGGGGCCTTAACAATCAAGAATAACTATAGTACCTCCCATTTTTTTTGTATATGGAATGAACACAAAATCATAGGCCTAACCTATCGGGGCTCTACTTTCCCTTCTTTTATCTCATGACGCTTTTCAGAGGCAAGACTTATAAGAACGCATAGTTGTTAATATAAACTCTAAACTTTTATGCCGCCCTTCAAATAAGGCATTATGCTAAGTTATTTATCTATGGTTGTGATAAAATGTACATATATGCCCAACCTTTTCTGGTCAAAATCTTCACTACATATTGATACAAGGAAATCTTTTCCCAAAATGTTTAAAAATCAAGTCAATAATCACAGAGGAGCATAGTGTACAAATAAATAAGTGATATGCGATTCCTTATAACCCACGAGCACTAATTTTGTTCATAGCATATGATCAATTAGCATGCTATGCCCACACAATATGGACAAATGACATATGGAAAGTAACTAGTGCAATAAATAACATATAAGGAAAAGGTCATATGAAAACATATAACAATAAACAAGGGTGCTCTGAAGTGGATAACACTTACATATAAGCATTCTATAACACTAGGTAACTTGTGAGAAGGTAATCTACAAAGGGCAAATGACATACAAATAGATAAGTTATAGAACATGCAACATGTATAATTATATAACAAACCATCTTTGGAGACTACGAGATATCCTATAGAACCACTCTACCATAATAAGGGCAAACAGACTGTCTTAAGCATTAAGTCACAGGTGGGATAGTTCTGCTCATATTCCTTACTCACCTCAGAACACATACAATTGATTTCCCCGTCTACTCGTTTCAATCTCCTAAGAATTCTAGGTGTTCTGCTATTGGGACTTGGCTTCTGACTAGGTCAATATAAATACTACAGTCAAGATAGAAAAAAAAATCCTCAATAGTTCATCTTTTAGAGTAGGAGGTCGAGGTCAACTTTGCCTTCATTACTAGCTTGTGTTATATCACGCTCAATGCCTGGTGCCCTTTGAAGGTCGAAATAGAAAATAAATACTGAAGCTTGAACGCACCATAAAATAAGAACTCTAATAACATGTAAATGTCAGGTACCTATAAAGTTATATCATGATTCATAAAATCCTAGAGTTGGCCCCTTTGGGCTTAATTAGATAGGTCTGGCCATACTAATAGATTTCCTCTTCTTTTTTTTTTATAACAAGTGAGGGTGCTCCGACTCTTTTCCCATGCAAGATAGCAAATAATAACAACTAGCATATGATCAATTTTTCCTCTCCCTTAACTGAACTATGACTGATGAATTACTGCAGGCATATATTAAATGAACCCTGTAGTAGTTCTATTCAAATTGATGGAAGTCTATACATGTGAATAATGTTCTACTTCTCTTTTGTACTAATGATGTAGTTGAACTAGGTCCATGTATCTAGGTAACCTTTCTATTCCCTCTTTTTTTTCTTGTTGTTATCAGGACCAAATATCAAGACTTGAATCAATACTAAAATTACTTCGCTATCTAACAAAGGTTCACAAAGTTGTTCCCGGGTGCGCCATCATAACTCGTTAGAATTGAAGAATTGATACCTTTTTATTGCCTCATACACTTAGCAAACTCTCTTTCATAATCACCTATCTCACTTCTCTATAGCATCCTCATATCACCTCTACTCCTATGTTTAGGGAATTTCACATATCCTATCTCTTTCTAACGAGAAGCTCTACGTACATATTCGGCCCGTATAATTCAAGCTTCATTCTTACATGCTTCCTATCTAACAAGTACCTTTTAATCAAAACTAGTAGCTTCATGCACTCTAATCCCACTATGTACAACCTGACTAATCACAACTTAGGAACTACCATACATATATCATTTGCAGAAGTTGGCTCACTTATCCCTAAGTTTTATATCCATGAAAAGAATACAAATGTTATTAGTACTTATTCAGGGTTGTTGGCACATACCATATAAAAGCCAAATATTAACATATTCGAGATGATATATGGTGAGAATTTGGGCCTTGTCAGCCATTTAGACGTATCTATAGTAACACTATTGCACTGATACATCCACCTATCAGATTGTGCCACTGCCTTTTTCCAAAAAAAAAAAAAAAAACTGGTTCAACAACATCAATTTTGAGAACATGTGTAATGCTGAAAATTCTATGTATATCACAGACTAAGAACAAGTGTCCTCTATAGGAATAAATCCTATAAATATGGAGGAAATATAGAACCCAAGAGTTGGATACATCCTCCTAAGAAGATTTGCTTAGAAATGCTATAGGTCCTATATTTAACAAGGTAACCCATCATTTTTAAAGCATATGGATAACCATACTATATCTTTCTCAACTGAACAAACATGATAAAAATGGTACAAATGCAACTTTAGATGCAAATAACATAAAATCCTTTACATACCTTGTGGAGTAGGACGGTCGAATAAAATGAGCTCAATAAAGTCTTGTTGACATTTTAGCTACCAATAACCTTAACCATAGTAAGCATAATATAAATAACATGATCAGGTACAAATGGAAATTGCCTTCTTAACTTCGCTCTATCGCACGATCTAGATTACGAAGGAAGGTAACATTTCCTAAATGTCCAAGCAGCCCCCTAATTATAAATGTGGCACACAACACATTCATAAGTAAGGCTCTACTAGACACGACTTTGTAGACTCCCTAGGATGAATAGCTTTGATACCACTTTTGTCACACCGCAACCCTAGGTGAGGCGGACAAGTACCATATGAACACATTCTTTACAAGTCACCTATGATGAGAAAGTAAAAACTATTATGCAAATATATTTACTAATGAGAAACTTCATATACAACACATGTTGACTAGTTGAACTGATACATGTGACAAGTGAAATTATGAATTCAGATGATAGCTTTACAATGTCTACAAAGCGTCTACTGGAATCCATGACTGTACCACTCTGAAATACGCATAGAGTCGGCAAAGCCCCCAATCAACCTGGAGCTCATCAACAACCGCTGAGTATCATGTGCTTCTATTGGGGAGATCTATTAGTTGAGTACCTGTACCTGCAGCATGAAATTCAGCGTCCCCAATAAGGGACGTCAGTACGAAACAATGTGCTGAATATGTAAGGCATAATACAACCATATGTAAAATGAAAGCTCAAGTGAAACCAAATACCAATAGATAAGGATTAGAGACCACTTTTGCTTAAACTTGTGGAATCGTGTATGTTACATTCTTTTCTTTACTTTTCTTTGCATTATAATATTAATAAGACATACGATACAAAGGACTAGCTGATCAACGGTAGAAGAGGATGACCCATGCTAGGCATTTTAACTCCTGGGATGCTGTCCTCATAATTCCACAAATTAGGATCCACTCATGCTAGGCCTTCGCCCCTGATGTTTTTTTTTTTTTTTACAGAAATACTTTTTTTATGATAAATTTATCAAGAAAGTATCACTAATGGTTATGACTTTGGAATGCGTAATATTCTAAATAGAAATTTTAATTTAACTAAATTGCACATGTCATAAATAAACCCCCCTCCCCCCTCTATTTTATGAAAAAACCTCACCTTTATCGAACAATATATTAATTATAACATGATTTATACTATCTTATTTGATGATGAGTCTTTTTATATGAATAATTTTTTCATTTGTCAAATATGACTAATAATTACACAATATATTATATAGTAAAATAATAATCAACATAAATTATTTTCAGTTGAAATAATTTAAGAGCTTAAAATTTTTAAATAACAAACAACTAATCATCTTGATTATAATTTTTACAAAAAAAAAGTTTGAGAAGAAAAATATTGTTAAAATTTTTAAAGTCGCATATTAAATTTCAATCTAATTTCTAATTAACAGTCAAAGTCAATATAGAAAAGCAGTTCTTTTGCTTTTCATTTTTTAAGTTTAAATTTCTCATGAATTCCGTAAATAAAATAATTTCATCGTCTTAATATTTGGGTTTACTTCTAGATTTAAAAGACATTTTATTATGTCATGAATATATTTAAATTAGCATCATAAGATTTAAAAGCATTAATAATAATAATAATAATAATAATAATAATAATAATAATAATAATAATAATAATAATAATAATAATAATAGTAATAATAATAGTATTTATCCAGTGAACTGAAGATAACTAAAATAATAGAAAATAGCATAGGTATGTATATGATTGATTTTATAACAGTGTAAATGAAAATTGAATTTTTTTTGTTCTTTAAAAAAAAGACATGACTTTTCATATGATAAATTTATTTTAAATATCACATACAAATTAAATTTTAGGATAATTAAGCTTTTAATTAGTCATTGTAATCAAATTAAATGACACATATCTTAATTAACTTAACCATGCCCTTATTAAATGACACATTTATTATTATTTGATTCGTGATAACTTATAAGGGGTCCTTTTTTTTAGTGAATATTTTTTCCCATCTATCAAATATCATCCCACACTCAATTAACGACACATATTCATATAATTTACTATCTCTTTGCATATGATGAATTCCTTAGTTGGATTAAATGTGCATTGCATGTGGATCAGGGTGTAATTGTGGTCTACACTTGTTGGTATGATCCAGTTTTGTGGACATCCTATTAGTTTGATCCCGGTGGATGACTGAAGGTATTTGAATGGGTGGGAGTATCATCTTTTGGGTGCTATTGCCATGTTGGTGAGAAGAATAACCGTTGTCCTTGTTCTCCATTTGTGGGCTGGATAGCCATGACAATAGAGGATGTTTGGTTGTTCCTTGAGTTTGGTTATATGATTCTCACAAGAGAAACGACAATAAACAGCGGAAAACAAGAAAGATAGAAGAAGAGACACAAGATAAGAAATAATTGGCAACTAAAGGATGTATTAAATCCAATAATCTCCAATCTAGATCCAACAAGTACCAAATCCAGATAAATAGATAGACACAAAAAGAGGAAACAAAGAGCAACCTAAGGGTATATTAAACCCAAAGACCTAACCTCGTTAATCTGTCAAGAAGCACCTAACTCTTACGAAGACCTCAAGGGAATCAATATCCCAAGCAACCCCCGTTTCTAAACAAGAATAAAAAAAAGCTTACCAAGCTTTCAACACTCATACAAGGAGTTTAGGTTTACAACCACAATATTCAAAATCAATCTCCTAAAATAAACCCCTAAAGGCCTATTTATAGTTTTAGGACTTATTACATAAATGGGCCCAAAAGTGACTCGAAAATGGGCCAATGGGCGAGCCAAGTCGGGCTCGCTAAATGGCTCGGCGATCCGCCAAATGGGTTCAGCGAGAGCCCTGCTCATTGGCTTCTTCTTGAATGGCTTGCTGTAACTTTCGGCGGTTTGAGGTTCAAAGGGCGATGCGCCGAATGTTCTCCATGCTCGCCGAATGGGCAACCTTTCTCTACAGCTCTTTGGATCAGTCGGCGATCATGAAACCCTCGCCAAAGGGGTTCGGTGAATCGTCAAAGTGGCTGGCACCTCACCGAATGGAGCAACACTTTCCTTTGCTCCTCCTTGCCTCGTTGGACCTCCCACGGTCCAAACTATCATCCACGCAGGGTGTTGCTCATCTGGGAGCTCCTTTAAAGTGCATTTCCCAAGCCCACGAACCTCCATCCTTGAGAATGATCCATCAATACATTGAAACTCATGAATGAATGGTTTGGAGGCAATCTGTATTGCATCATTCTCCCTTTCTTGAAAAGGATTTGTCCTCGAATCCATACCTTGCAAAACCATAGGGGAAGCAAACAGTACAAAGATCCTCATGGAATGAGGGTTAGCGTTAGCAATAACAATTTCATCACCATGCCAAGAATGCACAAAATTAACATATAACCAAGCATCACAAATATTAACCAAGGGTTTGTAACCCATCAAAGCAATAGATACTTGTCTAAGTAAGATGCATTGACAAAGGGGTAGAGTATAGGAACCAATACACTTAAACAACCTCATATGTAAGCCCTCATTGGTTCCACATTCAAACAAGCACAAGACCTCCCTTATGTCAAGTAGCACATAAACATTCTCAAAACTAAGTGCAAGGGCATAAACAAGGTTAATCCAACTTAAGACTCCATCCAATGCACCAGCTAACTTCAAGAATGTAGTTATTCCTAATTCATGAGCGGGGTCAAATACAAAAGTATCCCCCACACAACTTGGCAAACAAACCTTATTCAAGCACATAGGATCAAGTAATAACACCAAGTAAGAATCACAAGAAAGAAAGAGGGTGTTACTACCATACCCATCACAACTTAGACAAACACCGAGGTCAAATGGGAAGGAAAAGTATAGCATCGAGTCAAGGAGACTCTCATTTGCCCATTGATTCCACTATTAACATAAAATATGGTACCCACACAAACATGAGTATCATCATATGCAAATATCATAATAGACAAAGGTCTCATGCTCACTAGGGACATCTAAGGTGTTCTCAAATGTAAGATCACAACTAGGTTCAAGGATCCTAGCACACATCACTTTACAAAAAGGAACACACAAAGACTTAATGGCAAATTTAAAATAAACTTCACCTTCTCCCCATAAAATGTATGATCAACAAGATTGTACTCAAAGCATGAGTAAAGAAAAGGGCTTAGGAAACTACTCCTCCCCATACACAATGTAGACTCCTCAATCGGATTGTAAACCCTCAAGAAGGACTTTTCATCATAGGGAAAGGTGTCAACAAATCCATCCAAATGATACTTGTCATCTTGACCAAGCATTACTACACAAGTGCCACAATTTAATTCACTACCAGGGTCAAATGGAAAGGAAATCCATGGACTTGGACCAAGTACTTCTCCTTTTGCCCGATTGGCACCCTCATTTTGCAACATCATACTCCATTCAACAACATGAGCATCATCATATGTAAACAAGTAATAGAGATGTGTCTCGCAAGTCAACTTCCTCTAGGGTGTTTTCATGAGTATGACTACCAATAGGCTCAAAAGTGTTGGTCATACTATCAAGGATTGAAATACACCAAGAAGAAGAAGTAATAGGAAAGCCAACACCACCTTCCTCCTCATCACATTCCTTCCCCACAAGAGTACTCTCATCTTCCAAGAAGAGATTTCCATCTTTGGGAGGGAAAGCTTCACACTATAGTGGGTTGCTATAGACAGTATAGTTATTAAGAAGTACACTACTCTCAAGTTTCACACCACTAGATACATCACTAGGAGTGATTTCATCATCTTCAAATAAGATATTGTATTTAAAAGAGGGAATGATCAACCACTAGGGAAGAATTAAAACATTCAAGTTCACCCTCAAAAAGACACATATCATTTTTTGAAGCATGTTCAAGCACGTGATCTCTATGAGCAAAGCAAGCAATCGGATCTTCCACAATACATATGCTCATAGAATCACTCCTATTCAGTTGATCAACATTACCATTAGTACCAACAACTTGAGGATCCTTAATCACATTACAAGGACCCTCAACCAGTGAACTACCCTCACACACAGGTTGATCAACATAATCATTACAAGATAATTAACTAGCATTCAAAGCACGGGTGTCAATACTAGGTGGACACAAATCGATCTTACTAGAAGAATCAATTCGGTCATCAATAGGATCAACTAGTGTATCCACATTCTCAACAAGCACATTATCAATACAAGGTAAAGAATCAATAGGCTCACTTAAAGACAAACTAACATTCACACTTTGTTCATTTGTAATGGAAAAAGTGTAAAGGTTAGCTAATGTACCTTGATGCCCGCAAGAAAGATCTTCTCCTTGAAAGGACACTCCCTTAGAAATGTCCGGACAGCCCACAAATGTATCCATTGAAAGGGCTTCACGAGGATCCTACAAAAGGAAAGAAATTGAATGGGGAGGGGAAGAGTTAGAAGGTTTAGCTTGCAACTCATGATCCTTTTGTGAGGCAAGGATCAATGCACTTTCATCTCCCACCTTCTCCCTTATCTCCTTATGCTCAGCCAATAACAACTTGGCCTTTCCTTTCAACTTCCTCTTTTTTCCTTCTCCTTGGGCCTTAGCCTCCACATGTCTTTCTTCCTTCCTCTTTTTATCCCTCAACTCATCCATCTTTCGATACACTACTAAAAAATTGTCAAAAAAAGATGGCATAAAGCGACAGACTGCATTGCTTTTCTGGTCAAAATAGATGGAAAAGCGACGCAGTCACTTTCGTCGCTTTTTAGCCCGATGCTTTTCAAAAAGCGATGGACTGCATCACTAAAAAACTACGGACAGCGTCGCAAAAAGTGACGGACTGCATTGCTTTTTGCTTTTTTTTTGAATTTTTTTCATAAAAGCGACGGACTCCATCTCTTTATTTTAATTTTCATTTTTTTATTTCTAAAATGCGATGCTGTCCGTTGCTTTTCTGGAAATTTTATTTTTAAAAATCCCAAAAAAGCGACGGACAGAACCACGCTTTCTGTCACTTTTCTGGGATTCTTTAAAAAATAAAACCTAGAAAAGCAACAGACAAAACCACGTTGTCCGTCGCTTTTCTGGGATTTTAGAAAAAAAATCCAGAAAGGCCACGAAAAAAACCACACTGTCCGTCGCTTTTCCTGCAATATTTTTGCCAGCCCAAATTGGTAGTTTCTACTGCATACCTGCAAATACAATTCAATTCAATTCTACATTATTCAGCCCAATAAAACACACACAATTATAAACAATCTAAACAAAACATAAAATAACATTCAAAAGTATCTAAATCATAAATTAAAGAATTATAAAGTCTTTCAAAATTCATTTCAAAAAGTTCATAAATGTCCAGAGATCTAAACTAGGGAGTGAGATCTACATAATCATCCTCATCACTCTCGTCGTCGGTGTCATCGGGAGCCGAAGTAGTAGGTCGATGAGCGAGGTTCATCACTTGTTCTTTGATTTGTTGAACGGTCTCATTCAAGCTTTCTTGTTCAGCTACTCTTCTCAGCTTCGACTCTGCTAGTGCTGCTGTAAGCCTAGCTATTTGATCCGACATAGCAGCAATTTGAACACCGTCAAGTGCCTTGGCTTGGTATGTTATACTCCGGTTTAACTAATTCACCCAAAAGATCAATCATTAAGTCTATAGCAGCATTAGGAACATTCCAATCTGATTTAATATTCATTAATCTAATCGCAACTGACAAGGTAGAATGCGAACTCCCTTCACATAGCGGACGACTAGACTCTTCTAATTGATCATAAAAGCATCTTGCTTCTTCATTCGGAGCTTCATCAAAATATTGTTCCGGTTCCATCCCACCTTGAACCCTAAAAGCATCATTGATCATTTCATGAACCCTTTCATGTTTAACCCTATCGTGTTCAACCCTAACCTGTTCAACCCTAATTTGGCCATGTGATGCAACCATATTATATACATCCATAGCCATCGAATTATAAAACATACCATCCAATCCATCACTTTCTCCATGATCAATCAATACAAAATATCTAGGCTTAAATCCATTACGGTACAAATGAACCATAATTGTATCTGGATTAAAAAATTTTAAGCACTTACATGCACTACAAGGACACTTAACCAATCCATTATTCTTGAAAATGTCAAGTGTCATTGTATGTTCAATAAAATTTCTAACACCGTCAATAAACACAAGTTTCAAACCAACACTAGTTTTATAATACATATTATACATCCACAAACGATGATCCATCTACAAAAATATAGATATTCAATTATATTATAAATAAATATTTATTTTAACTTATTTAAACAAGTTAACAACTTTAACTAATTTAGTTTTGACTTAATACAACAACTAAATTCACCAACTAAACCACATTATTTATTTTAACTTACTTAAACAACTTAAAGACTTTAACTAGTTTAGTTTTGACTTAATACAACAACTAAATCCACCAACTAAACCACATTATTTATTTTTAACTTATTTAAACAACATAACAACTTTAACTAGTTTAGTTTTGACTTAATACAACAACTAAATCCACCAACTAAACAACATTATTTATTTTAACTTATTTAAACAACATAACAACTTTAACTAGTTCAGTATTGACTTAATTCCAACGACTAAATCCACCAACTAAATCATTTATTTATTTTAACTTATTTAAACAACATAAAAACTTTAACTAGTTTAATATTGACTTAATTCCAATGACTTAATCCACCAGCTAAATCACATTATTTATTTTAACTTATTTAAACAACATAACAACTTTAACTAGTTTAGTTTTGACTTAATACAACAACTAAATCCACCAACTAAACCACATTATTTATTTTAACTTATTTAAACAACTTAACAACTTTTTAACTTGAACTAGTTTAGTTTTGACTTAATTCCAATGACTAAATCCATAAACAAAACCACATTATTTGTTTTAACTTAGTTAAACAACTTAACAACTTTTTAACTTGAACTAGTTTAGTTTTGACTTAATTCCAAAGACTAAATCCATCAACAAAACCACATTATTTATTTTAACTTATTTAAACAACTTAACAACTTTAACTATTTTAGTTTTGACTTAATGCAACAACTAAATCCACCAACTAAACCATATTATTTATTTTAACTTATTTAAACAACTTAATAACTTTTTAACTTGAACTAGTTTAGTTTTGACTTAATTCCAACGACTAAATCCATCAACAAAACCACATTATTTATTTTAACTTATTTAAAAAACTTAACAACTTTAAGTAGTTTAGTTTTGACCTAATACAACAACTAAATCCACCAACTAAACCAAATTATTTATTTAACGTATTTAAACAGCTTAACAACTTTTTAACTTGAACTAGTTTAGTTTTGACTTAATTCCAATAACTAAATTCATCAACAAAACCACATTATTTATTTTAAATTATTTAAATAACTTATAAACATTTTAACTTGAACTAGTTTAGTGTTGGTACTTATGCTTAGCAAATTTATTATTCCTAAATTTAAAGCTAAGTGTCAACACTAGATGGACACAAATCAATCTTGCAAGAAAATCAATTTTGTCATCAATAGGATCAACTAGTGTTGGTACTCATGCTTAACAAACACGTTATTCCTAAATTAAAGCTAAGTGTCAACACTAGATGGACACAAATCGATCTTGCAAAAAGATCATTTTTTTCATCAATAGGTTCAACTAGTAATTGGTACTTATGCTTAACAAACACATTATTCCTAGATTAAAGCTTAATATCAATACTAGATGGACACAAATCGATCTTGCAAAAAAATCAATTTTGTCATCAATTGGATCAACTAGTGTTGGTACTTATGCTTAACAAACACATTATTCCTAAATTAAAGCTTAATTTCAACACTAGATGGACACAAATCGATCTTGCAAGAAAATCAATTTTATCATCAATAGGATCAACTAGAGTTGGTACTTATGCTTAACAAACAAATTATTCCTAAATTAAAGCTAAGTGTCAACACTAGATGGACACAAATTGATCTTGCAAGAAAATCAATTTTGTCATCAATAGGATCAACTAGTGTTGGTACTTATGCTTAACAAACACATTATTCCTAAATTAAAGCTTAATATCAACACTAGATGGACACAAATCGATCTTGCAAGAAAATCAATTTTGTCATCAATAGGATCAACTAGTGTTGGTTCTTATGCTTAACAAACACATTATTCCTAAATTAAAGCTTACTATCAACACTAGATGGACATAAATCGATCTTGTAAGAAAATAAATTTTGTCATCAATAGGATCAACTAGTGTTGGTACTTATGCTTAACAAACACATTATTCCTAAATTAAAGCTTATTATCAAAACTAGATGGACACAAATCGATCTTGCAAGAAAATCAATTTTGTCATCAATAGGATCAACTAGTGTTGGTACTAATGCTTAACAAATATACTATTCGTAAAATTAAAGCTAAGTATTAATACTAGATGGACACAAACACATTATTGAAAACAAATGTACTTGAACTTAAGAAATTTAAAAGCACCAACCTTATCTCCAACTTTGATAAAAGAAGCACTATAGTCTTGAATTTAGGACTAATTTAGGAATAAGTTAGGAATAAGTTCAAGTTTCAATTCAAGTTTATATCTAATTTCTAAACTTAATTAGTTATATATTCAAGCTAATTAGTTCCAAGTTCAAGTTCTAATTTCAAGTTCATATTCGTAATTAAGTTTAATTTATAGTAAATTCAAGTTATAATTAATTATGAGTTCTAATTAAGTTGTAATTCAAATCCCTAAAATTCCAAATTCAAACTAGCTAGCTAGTGTCCGAAATCCAAACTATTAATTAGCCTAAAATATCAAATATAATTCAAACTATTAGTCCTAAATTTCAAATTCAAACTAGTCTTAAAATCACAAATTGGAAGTACTCCTAGAATTCAAAAACCCAAACTATAGTGCTAAAATCCCAAATTCAAACTATTAGTAGTCCTAAAATCTCAATAATAATTCAAACTAGTCCTAAATTCAAAATTCAAACTAGTCTTAAAATCACAAATTCAAACTAGTCCTAAAATCCCAAAATCTAACTAGTGCTAAAATCCTAAATTCAAACTAGCTAGCTATTCCTAATCCCAAATTTAAACTATTAGTCCTAAAATCTCAATAATAATTCAAACTAACTCAAATAATACCCAAATTAAAACAACTCCCCAAATATAGTTCAAACTATTAGTCCTAAATTCCAAATTCAAACTTGACTTAAAATCACAAATTGGAAGTACTCCTAGAATTCAAAAACCAAACTATAGTGCTAAAATCTCAAATTCAAACTATTAGTAGTCCTAAAATCTCAATAATAATTCAAACTAGTCCTAAATTCAAAATTCAAACTAGTCTTAAAATCACATATTCAAACTAGTCCTAAAATCTCAAAATCTAACTAGTGCTAAAATCCTAAATTCAAACTGGCTAGCTATTCCTAATCCCAAATTCAAACTATTAGTCCTAAAATCTCAATAATAATTCAAACTAACTCAAATAATACCTAAATTCAAACAACTCCTTAAATACCCTAATTCAATCTAATTTTACAATTCCAAAATCAAACTAATTAATTCAAGAAATACCAAATTTCAAACAAATCCTAAGATACCCTAATTCAAACTAACCCTAACATTAAAATTTTCAATTCACAATCAACAAACACATACTAACAATCAAATAATCCCTAATTCAAACTAACAATCAAAAACCCTAAATCATTCACTTACTAATTAACTAACATTCAATAAAAAACTAATTCAATACACTAATTAACAAATTCAACACTCAAATTGAAAGAAATTAAAAATAATATTATGAAACCCTAACCTTGAATTAAAGGAGAAGGGCAGTGGGTCGGGATAGAGGCGGCGCCGGTCGAGATGGAGGCGCCGACGTGACCTCCTCCTGCTGGCCGGTGCGAGCTGCCTCTGCTGCTGCGATGGTGGTGTGGCGCTGGTCGGGGATGGGTGGGGATGGGGCGCCGATGAGAGGAATGAGACTTGTCACTTAGACGTAGGGTTTTAATTTTAATAAATTTAATTTATTTAGGTTGATTTAATTAATTAAAATTACATATATATATATATATATATATATATATATATATATATATATATATATATATATATATATATGTATATATAATTTAACTATACATCAACAGAAGTTTACTTTAATAAATTTAATTTGTCGATCAAGTTAATTTTATAAATTTAAATTATATACCTTCTAATTATATAAATTTAATTTTATTGATCAACAAAACTTTTTCAATATCAAATTTAATATATAAATCTCCTTGAATTGATCATACGTATTTCTTTAATTGATAATGTATTTCATATTTGAACCACTAGTATATAAGACTTGATTTGTTAAACTATTCAAGGAGTATATAATTAATCAACGTATTTCATACTCCGATGAAGTATCCTTTACATGTCATCATAATTAGGAGGTGATCACTACACTTGACATCCATTCAAGATCGAACGTATATAATAATACTATCTCGCATTTCATACTCGAATGGATTATATGTTAGTTCTTCACCTCTACATCATAGGATGAGATATTAAGTTCATGATTAGACGACAGACTGATGAAATTTGTACATTACACTAGAAATATAAGTATATATAGTTTTCTCCTAATTCATATCAACGTAGTTTCATACTCTAAATATGGATTATAGATATTTTTTTATTTATTCTACGAATTCTAACTTTTTATTTATAAAAGTATAAAAAATTGTTACACTTTTTAAACAATTAATTGTAGGTGTAAATGAAATTTTAGTATTATGCACAATAGCAAAATTATGATTAATAGGAATATTTTAAACAAACCGACCTCCGGATGTCGTTTTTATTAAAAGTAATTAGATTTAATAAAAAATATCGACCCCATGAGATTGGTATCACATTAAATTTTAAGATAAATAAAAAGCAATCATGTTAATTAAATAATATTGACGTCGGGAAGTTAGTATTTTATATTAAATTATTTTTTAACTTATCTAAAACCATCATTCGGAGGACAATTTATTTAAAGTTAATTGAAAATATTAATTTATTACATACTATTTAGTTTTACCGACATTCGAAAGTCAATATTATAATTTTTTTGTTTTTTATTTTACACAAAATCGTCCTCAGGAAGACGATTTAAATAAAAATAAATCAAAATATTTCTCAAAGCGACAGACAGAGTCTCTATGTCCATCACTTTTTTTGAAAAAAGTTTGACCAACATTTTGACCAAAAAGCGACGGACAAAGAGACATTGTCCGTCACTTTTTAAAAATATTTGACCAGATATTTTGACCAAGAAGCGACGAACATAAAGATGCTGTCCGTCGCTAATTTAAAAAATAAATAAACAATTAAAATTAATAAAAAGCGATGGACTGCGTCTCTATCGATATAAAATAATTAATTATTTATTATACATATTGTTGGTGCAAAATTCCGCGAAAAAAAGCAACGGACTCGGCGATGCAGTCCATCGCTTTTAAAAAAAATTTAAAAAAAATATTTTAATTAAAAAGTGACGAACGGCATCGCTTAGTCCATCACTTTTGGGAGCAACGACGTCCGTCGCTTTTACTTTCGTCGTTTTTAGCAGTTTTTTAGTAGTGATACATCTCTATGACCTGGGATGGTGACATTGGCCTAAGGACATACTTATGACCTATTGGCATGATGGTGTATGTGTTGTGCCTTCCATCATGTGTGGACGCATGGCTGTGTTGCCAGGGTCTCACGAGTAGAACATGACTAGCTTGCTGGGAATCACATCACAAAGGACATCATCTTGATATTTCCCAATTTGGAACTTAATCAACACCTGTTCATGTACCCTCAATTCCACATCATTCAACCATTGAAGTGTGTATGGTTTAGCAAGCTTAGTGGTATGAAGCTTCAAGTAGTCCACCACAGCAGTGCTAGCAAGGTTGGCACAACTTCCACTATCAATGATCAAGATACATACTTGGTTTTGGATAAGGCACTTGGAATAAAAGATATTCTTTGCTCGTGATTGATCATGGCCTTCCTAGGTATAGTTCGCCTTACCACATATGATGGTAGTGTGAACTCCTTTTCTTTGGACCAAGTCTCATCCATTCGTTATAGCCCATCCTCTATGCCAGTCATATGCTCATGCATGCGCCCAATCATCCGACTTACATCTATAGTCGCTTCCATGATGGTTTCCAAAGTAACCTTCCCCTTAGGTGGGTGGGTTTCACTTTCGGTTGCCATGGTACCTAACAATTAAGACAGCTCAACAAAACAGCACACACCATTAGTGTTAGTAAAATAAGCTCACAATCACTCGTGTTTGCACACCTTTGATTGCCACTCGAATTGGCATGACTAATGTTGAAGATTGCTTATACTCGGTTGATCACAAGGTCTCAATTTCTACTCTTGACCGGAGTGGATTTTTGTTTAAAGAAAGATGGACGACTCAATTAAATCAAACTGACTTGAATCAAGAAGTTAACTACAAAGTAAAACGAAAAAAAAACACGAAAAGAAAGGCATTAACAAAGAAGCAAATTTCAAGAACCAATAGTTAACAAATAGGTAATTACAAGTTGAAAATCAGTTTAGGAATCTTGATTACGAACTAGAATCAAAAGAAAGGAAACTAAGAATTAGAGCCTGAGATGAAAGGGGTCATAAGATGAGTTTCCCATTGCCAGATGCACTGTTTACTTCGCCTAACATGAAGTTGAGCTCGCCAACTTGAAGATTGACTCACCAAACTTGTCAATCGGACAAGGCAAATCGGTGATCGGGGTGGAAGTTCTGCGATGCAATGAGTGGATTCGGCTACCAAGGCTAAGCTCGTCGAATTTTCCAGTAGCACCCTCCAAATCAAGGCCAACTCGGCGACCTAATTCCCCAAAGGGTGAGGCGCCGAGTGGACTAGGCAAGCCAAGTTGGGGCTCGCCCAAAATCCTCAAGCTGCAATTGCAAGACTTCGAAAATTGAACCTTGGTGGTCCCCCCTGCACCTAGTACCTTATCCTTTACCCTTTTTGGATAAATTCCCTTTTTACAAACACTTTTACACTTTCTCTTTATCCCTTTTTGAAATCAAACTCCTTCTTTTTGAATATTCTTCCCTTTGAAGATTTGAATGTTCTTCAAGAACATTATGAACAAGTGAAGACCCAAAATAAAACCCTCTAGATTTTTAGCTCAGAATTTCATGAAATTCGAGATACAAGCTCTCTTAGATATAGGGAACAAACCCCAATACTTTTTAGCACTTAATTCCTTTCCAAAACTTCCAGATTTCAAAACCCACTTGTCTTCTTCAAAGCTCCTTCAACCAACAATGGTGGATTCTTCACTAGTGAACCAAACCCTTTCGAATCTTAGCCCTAGACTCAAATAATGTTAGGGAACAGTAATCCAACCTTGAAAACTTCAAACACGACACAAATTAAGAAACCATTTTTAGCAATTTCTCGAAAACGAATTTGAACATTTTTTTGTAACAAATCCAAGACTTGATTCGTAGGAACAAAACTAAGCCTTGCTCTGATACCAAACGATATGATTCTCACAAGAGAAACTATGATAAATAGTGAAAAACAAGAAAGATAGAAGAAGAGACACAAGATAAGAAATAATTGATAACTAAAATATGTAATAAATCCAATAACGTCCAATCTAGATCTAACAAGTACCAAATCCGGATAAATAGATAGACACAAAAAAGAGGAAACAAAGAGCAACCTAAGGGTATATTAAATCCAAAGACCTCACCTCGTTAATCCGTCAAAAATCACTTAACTCTTTACGATTTAGGGTTTACGGTTTTGGGTTTAGGGTTTAGGGTTTAGAGTTTAGGATTTAGTGTTTAGTGTTTAGGGTTTAGTGTTAGGGTTCTGGGTTTAGGGTTTAGGGATAGGGTTTAGGGTTTTGAGTTTAGGATTTAGGGTTTAGGGTTTAGAGCTTAGGATTTAGTGTTTAGGGTTTAGAGTTTGAATTTAGGGTTTAGTGTTTAGGGTTTTGAGTTTATGATTAGGGTTTAGTGTTTAGGGTTTTGAGTTTATGATTAGAGTTTGTTGATATTAATTACAAGTGTCAGATTTCATGTAGAAGAATATTGAATCGAATAGCCTTACATACCTTATCCTCTGACCAATACAACTATCACGATTCAGCCTCCCCTTTCAGGTCTTAATCTACAATATAAGTCATGATAAACTTAAATTAGTAGCTATCACACCATGACCCTCTAAAATAGTAGCTAACTTTGACGGATAATGAGCCCATACAGCCCTTAAAACAATATGTTTCACCACACCCTCCTTCTCTGCCCAATCATTATATATCCTTTTTCAAGATTACCCAAACTGCACCAACAACAATACACATAAAACAGCCTCAAATATTCTTTATCATACAACTAAATATTGAACTCACCAACCCCTTGAGTTCTTTATGACAGCACTCCCATAATTGCTCACTCAAACTCATACATAAGGAGGAAGAAAATGGATCAGTCACCTTACCTCAATTTCTGCAACTTCTCCTTATAACTTGAATTCCTCTATAACTTCAACTTCCCTTCACACTTAAACCAAAGAAGAAGAGAAAAGTATCTTAATAATTATGGAAAGTGAGCAGTAGCCTGTGGGAACTTCTGCCTTGTACTTATAATTAAGCATGAATAACATGTTTTCTAGTCTTCCATGGGAGAATTAAGCTAAATCCATAAGTGTTTCTCTTACATTGGTTTGTAGATATGAGGGTTTCTTCAAGAACCCTAGAAGGAACTTTAAGGCAGTTGTCTTAATCCTTTAGAGAAAAGAGAGAGAGAAAGTTGGAGTAAATTCTCAATATTGTGTGTTAAAAATGAGTGAGAATAGTAGTCAATATATCTTATATTGAGCTTTCTTCACCTTTAAGAATATCCTATAGAACCTCCCTTTTTTGGTCCATTTTCAGCCATTAATTGGTCAAGTAGGTGATGCACCTGCTTATGTACATCAAGCAGCTCAAAAAGGTGAAACTAGGTGATGCACCTACTTGCTTTCACTTGGGCTTAAATATATTAGGCCTTGGCAGATTTGACTGTTGGATTTTAATTTCATTTTCATTTAACTTAGTTTGGGCCTCAAGAGAATCCATTAGCATAGGCCCAAATCTGATCCATAAACCTTGGCCTTTTTAACTAGATCCATATAGCTCAAGTAGGTGATGCACCTACTTGGTCCTTTGGACTGGTCAATAAGTCAAAGTAGGTGATGCACCTACTTGTCACCTACTAGCTTAGTTAATTCAAGGAAGCAGCTCACTTATTTTATTCCATTTTCTAAATATTAATAGCTTTTGCTTTAATTTAGCACTTAACTTTCAACTTTAAGCTCAATTACCACCTTACTATCTTGAGTTTAAATACTCCCATTAGAGTTAACTTGCAGTACACATGCTGAAAAGTGCAAGGCTAATATCACCTTCCGATCTAGTTTAAACCAACGCTAATCATATAAGAAACATGGTCCCTCACCTATACTATAAGGCTATGTCAAGTTTCACAAGAATAGAACAAGCATATGCATAATACGGGCTGTTACATGTTATTACAATCATACAATGCTAATATTTTTTCATTCACAGATGTGGTTGTTCTTTATCGTACTGTTTTAATCTTGTTTTCAGGTTTTCAACACATTAGAATCTAGGGACCGCGGGCTTTAATCTTCAAGGTGAGAAACCATAAGCTTCTCAAATTGCTTAGCAACATGCTTTGGGCCATACAAGGTCAAGATATCACACAAATATTTTTTAAGGCTCTTAGAAGGATGATTTGCTCCAGTAAGGTAGCACTTTACTACAAGCATTAAGGTGAAGCGGTGTGTGTCTACAAAAGCTAGTTAACTAACCTATGGACCTTGCATTGAGATGGCTTGGTATACTTAATTCTTGATAAAAGTTATGAAAAATATGCTAGAGATATTAGAAGTTATTAGAAGAAATCTAGCCACTACATTTGAATAGAGGTTAAAACTTTTTACTTCCATCTAAATTACAAAAATCAAAGTAGTTTTAAGTTTAACATGGCTTTACTTCACATGTTTTACACAAATAGTAGCTTTGTAGAATCCTTGGCCATATGGTTTTTTTTTATTACAGTTTTTTTTAAGAATGGTTACAATGTTGTTTTTAACTTTTTATTATAGTTGGTTTTAGCATTATGTGTGTGATTGTGTGTAAGTTTTCTTCATGAATGCCTTTCTTCACTGACACGACTTTTGCCAATTACCAACCTAATACTAGCTAACCTGTTGGTGCTTCTACACTTTGCTTTTGACAGCACCTAGAAGGACAAATGAAATCATGGTTTTTAGTGTAAGATGTTAGTACTTGGGTATCAGGAAGAATTACCTTGGCCATTGTACTAATTCCAATATCTTAAATTAATCCTTGTTTAAAGGTTATGTTGATTATTATTTTTTTGAAATGGTTGCAAGTTTTATTGATAGCTAGAACGTTAAGTTTCAATGTTAGATTGTTTAGTTATAATATATGAAGAGTTAAGTGTCACACCCCAAGTCCCATTGAGACGGACAGGCATCCGATGCCCTAAAGGCCCGAGAGAACCAACATATAACTCTTGATTATCATACATGCGACAAATAAAGCTCTAAATCTTTGATGAGTATACGTAAAATGCCCTGATAAAATGCCAACATAGATAGGCCCAAAATAGATACACTTGATTGGTCGTTGAGGCCTTAATCCCTAGAAAATAAGACATAATCACGCTTCACTTTGACATTGGTCTACAAAGCCTCTAAAAGATAGACACTTAGATAAGGTCAAGACAGAATCCCATCATACCTTTTACTGTACTAAAATATCAAATATAGGTTAGAGACTCGGCGAGCCCCGGATCAACATGGAGTTCACCAAAGGCAGCTGAGTATCTTGTGCTTATCTTAGACAGATTCTATTATCTTGAGTACATGTACCTGCGACCTGCAACACAACTTCCTCATGAGGGACGTCAGTACAAAAGAATGCACTGAATATGTAAAGCATAAAGTATCCATAGGTAAAAAAAGAGCTCAAGTAAAATTATGTATCAATTTATAAATTCATAAATAAGGATGAAAGACCATCTTTGCTTACCTTTTTGGGGGGTATTGAGTACCTTACATTCTTTGCTTTACTTTACTCTTCTTTTCTTTATAAACTTTATAGAATTTGATACGATGACCAGCTGATCAGTGGTAGAAAAGGATGACCCATGCTAGACATTTTAACCCCTAGGATGCTGTCCTCATACATATACAAATTTAGGATCGGCCCATGCTAGGTATTATAACCCCTGAGTTGCCACCCGTATATATATCAATTATGATCGGTCTATGCTAGGATTTTAACCCCTGAGCTGCCACCCATACATATATCAATTGGGATCGGCCCATTCTAGGTATTTTAACCACTGAGCTGCCATCCATACATATATCAATTGGGTTCAGCCCATGCTAGGTATTTTAACTCCTGAGCTACCACCATAATAATACATATTTGTTTTACCTCTTTTCTTTAATCTTTGAGATTGTTCATAATTCTTTTGAGCTTTGGGACTATAGACTAGTGATGTAGACAAGTGAATAAAAAGACTTCAAGCACAGTAATGACATAAGAAACAAATGTAACATCAATGTAGTAATACTTAGCAATTTATATGACACAATGAATCTTATTAGGCTAAAACATATTCGTAAATGGGCCATGAAGACACACAACAAGTAAGAATAGAAGGACACGTAGAAAATGAGTCATTAAGTTGTATAACAAGTGAGAAAGTGATTCTACTAGCACATGGTTCATTTAATACACATTTGGACATCTCAAATGGAGGCATACATGCATTTCAAATAGAGACTATAACTCCTCAAATGGAGAGGCGAGGAGTGCATATGATGATACGATAGCTACACACTTAGTACACGATATCAAAGGTAAGGGTGCATAAACATGTGAACTAATGAAGCATAGGACAGATCGCAAATAAGGGTTGCACATTCCATGTAAGGACATATAAAATGAATAATAGACATAATATGTATCTGACATACAAATACTTGTGACATGTATAATGTAGGATCTTATTGACTCAATGATCCTCATTTGACTTAGTGGATAACTCATGAAATTTTATGTTTAGAGTAACTTTGTCATAATAATACTTGAATGTATAAACACACCAATATTGGAGAATGAACAAGCATAGAAGTAGCTTGACATATTTTTGAAACCATGGATGGTATAAGGGAGATTATTATTTTGGAGACTGTACACCCTCACATTGTATCTTTTACCATGAGGATGACTTAGAGATCTCACTTGGTTGGTACACAGAATATAGGACTTCATGCCATAAAATATGGAATCAAATAGCCTTACATACCTTGTCTCCCAACAATACTATGTGGTACCATGAATCAACCTTTCCTTTGAGGCGTTAATCTCAAATTTTGGAAAATTGTTCTCTTAACTTGTACTCCTTCAAGAGTTTTAATTACCGTTCACACTTGGCTGGAAATTCGGAGGGTTTCTTCAAGAACCCATGGAGTATTTTTGAGGTGGCTGTGATAATCATTGAGGGAAAGAGAGAGTGCTGGACATAAATTCCATTTTTTCTATGCCAGAATTAAGACATAAATGAGCTAAATATGACCCTATAATTGTTGGCACTCCACTGCCTCTATCTTCTTCATTTTTGTCCACCAATTGCCAAGTAGGTGATCCACCTACTTGGCCATTTTTAAGCTGCTCAAATGTCAAACTAGGTGATGCAGCTACTTCTTCTTATTAAATCTATTTAGCTATGGCAAGTGATGCAGTTACTTCTTCTTATTAAATCTATTTAGCTATGGCAGGTGATGCAACTACTTGCTTTTATTAAGTTGTGTCAAAAAGTCTAAGTAGGTGATGCACCTACTTGTCACCTACTAGCTTAATTTAATCAAGCAAGCACCTCACTTATTTTATCTCATTTTCCAAACTCAAATATTTTAATTTAAAGTTAACACTTAACTCTAAAATTTAAGCTTAATAACCACCTTACTTCTCGAGTTTAAATACTTTCATCAGTATTAACTGTGTCGTATACATGTTGAAATGTACGGGGTGTTACATTAAGTTCTTAAATTGGATATTGTGATGCATGGACAATATTATATGTATTGTGTTCCACCACCAATACGTAGATGTTTTGTATTCCATTAAAATCTTCTTTTTTCTCATACACATAGTTTTAGAATTTCTTCAATCTCTGTAGAAATTTAAGTAGCTTCAGCTATCACTAAATGGTCTTACGCTACTTGTTGGCCAAAGTCTTACCTCTCTTTCTCTTTTGGGTGGCTGATTTGATGGCACCTCACCTCTTCATTTGTGTTCATTCCTTCTGATCATTTTTAAGCCATTAACCTTCCATCTTTATTTTTTTATGGTCTTTGATATTATTAGTGAAATGAAAGTAGAAGCACCACATGGAATAATAAACTGCATGGTGAAAGTAGCAGATTAGTTATATTGATGAAGGAATAAGGAAGTAATTAGATAAATGAGAAACAGGAGAACAATGAACTCTTCTTTCAATAATGTTCTAGTGCATTGTGACAAGCACTAAAGAAGCACTATAAATAAATCATCATCATCATCAGCAACTCTGTTATCCTCTGCTTTTGGAATCACCTATGTCTATAAACTTTCAGCTGGAAATGATGTTTTACAAATTCAATGTTATAGATATAATGGGTGAATTCGCGTTCCCATTGGAGACATTTCAAGAAATAGTGTTCTTCATTCCTTGATTGCTGAAAGATCCAATAGGTTTGGCAAGAATGTGTGACATTGCTTTGACTGCAAAAGGGTTGTTCTTGCTAGGTGTCAATTTTAAAATTACATGCAGGATAATCATGTGGGCAGAAACTGTTATGGTCTTTACAGCAAGTAGCTCCTTCCATAGGGCAGCATCCCCAAGCAGAGCACATGTGATAGTACTCGTAGACATAGTAGCACGTTGTTCCTGATGGGCAACTGTACATATCATCACAAGTAGTAGGTGGCTTAACTAGCGATGGAGGAGATGGAGCTTGTTTTGGGGGATTTTGGCCTGTTTTGACAGGGTAAGAAACAATTGTAGCAATACCACACAAACCCTTTGGGTTGCCAATGCTTCGCTGCATCCTGAGGTAGTCATGTTCTCCCCAAGAAGCACCCCACGAGTTCCTCACAATCCAATAATCCATGCCATTTTTGCTACCATGTCCCACTGCAACCACACCATGGTCCACTGCTGCACCACATTTCCTAGTAAAGATGCCCAATTTATAGTGCTAGAAGTCTTTGCCACCAGCTTCAATAGAAACGCTGACGGGCTTACTTGCAATAGCATTTTTCATTTTGTTTTCATCATAGCAGGAACATATTCATACCCGTCAATGGTGACAACCTTGGCATTTTTCCTTGTATGGTAACTGAGCCGTATATATAGTTGCATGGAGGAATCAAAAAGAAAACAAGATGCATAACGAGACAACTGCAATTTGAAACTATGCATATCTATTGTATAGGTTAGTAATGTTGGCAAAAGGGAGAATAGTCGTGACTAATTAACTAACATGTCTTGTCTACCACTAAGATTTGATTCCTTAGCCTTTGAGTGTGACTGGTGTTTTCTGTTCTATTTTTTTACAAGAGTTTCAAAGAAAATTTTACCATTCAAGCAGTGCAAGTGTAACAGCACGTATTATGCATATGCTTGTTCTATTCTTATGATACATGGCATAACCTTATATTATAGGTGAGGGACCATGTTTCTTAGATGATTAGTGTTGGTTTAAACTATCTCAGAAGGTGATGTGTGCCTTGCACGTTTCAACATGTAAACTGCAAGTTATAACTCCAATGGAAGTATTTAAACTAGAGACGGTAAGGTGGTAATTGAGCTTAAAGTTGAAAGTTAAGTGCTAAGTTAAAGAAAAAGAGATTAATATTTAGAAAATAGAATAAAATAAGTTAGTTGTTTGCTTAACTTAACTAAGTTAGTAGGTGACAAGTAGGTGCATCACCTACTTTGACTAATTGACCAGTCCAATGGACCAAGTAGGTGCATCACCTACTTGAGCTTATATGGATCTAGTAATAAAGGCCAAGGTTTATGGATCAGATTTGGTCCTATGCTAGTGGACTCACTTGAGGCCCAAACTAAGTTAAATAAAATGAAAATGAAATTAAAGCCCAACAGCCAAATCTGCCAAGGCCCAATATAGTTAAGCCCAAGTGAACGCAAGTAGGTGCATCACCTAGTTTAACCTTTTGAGTTGCTTGATGTACATAAGCAGGTGCATCACCTACTTGACCAATTAGTGGTTGAAAATGGACCAAAAAAGGGAGGTTCTAGAGGATATTCTTAAAGGTGAAGAAAGCTCAATATAAGATATATTGGATGTTATTCTCACTCATTTTTAACACACAATATTAAAAATTTACTCCAACTCTCTTTCTCTTTTCTCTTAAGGATTAAAATAGCAGCCTTAAAGTTTCTTCTAGGGTTCTTGAAGAAATCCTCATATTTGCAAACCAAGGTAAGAGAAACACTTATGGATTTAGCTTAATTCTCCCATGGAAGACTAGAAAACATGTTATTCATGCTCAATTATAAGTAGAAGACAGAAGTTCCCACAAGCTATTGCTCACTTTCCTTAATTTTTAAGATACTTTAGTCTTCTTCTTTGGTTTAAGTGTGAAGGGATGTTGAAGTTTTAGAGGAATTCAAGTTATAAAGAGATGTTGCAGAAATTGAGGTAAGGTGACTGCTCCATTTTCATCCTCCTTATGTATGAGTTTGAGTGAGGAATTATGGGTGTTCTGTCATAAAAGAACTCAAGGGGGGTGGTGAGTTCAATTATTAGTTGTATGATAAAGAATATTTGAGGTTGTTTTATGTGTATTGAGTTGGTGCAGCTTGGGTAATCTTGGAAAAGGATATATAATGTATGTATTGGGTAGAGAATGAGGGTGTGGTGATACACATTATTTTAAGGGTTGTATGGACTCATTATAGGTCAATGTTAGCTACTGTTTTACGGGGCTCATGGTGTGATAGCTGCTAATTTTAGTTTATCATGACTTATATTGTAGATTAAAACCTAAAAGGGGAGGCTGAATCGTGATAGTTGTATTGGTCAGAGGATAAGGTATGTAAGGCTATTCGATTCAATATTCTTCGGCATGACATCTGATACCTGCGATTAATATCAATAAGTGAATTTTCTAAGTTCTATTCCTAGTAAAGGAAACATAGTGGTAGTGTACGATCTCCAAAAAGCTAACAATATTTCCCACTCTCCTTATTGTATAGAATTACATCATTATATGTTCAGTACTCTGTACTTGTGTAATTATCCTCATATGTGCTGATATAGAAATGGTATTTGCAAAAGCAAGTTCGGTGAACTCTCGTCTTAGTCAGTTGAAGACAATTGTGTCATTTAAGCTCACAAGTAATGCATTGATGTTACATAGCCACTTATGTAATTGTTATTGCCTTGAAGTATTATTTGCATGTCTTCTACTACTGGTTCGTATTTCCAAATTTCAAAAATGATTATGACTACCAAAACAACAATTTCAACGATTAAAGAATCTAAGTGAAGCAATCTGTATAATTAAGGGTGGCAGCCCACAGACGAAAGCCTAGTATGGGCCGATCCCAATTGGTATAGAAAGGTGGCTGCTCAGGGGCGAAAGTCTAGCATGGGCCGATCCCAATTTGTGTAATTATGAGGACCGCATCCTAGGGGTTAAAATGCCTAGCATGGGTCATCCTCTTCTACCACTGATCAGCTGGTCATTCGTATCACATGCCTTATAAATATCATAACATATAGAAAGGTAAAGAAAAGAATGTAACATACATAATCCCGCAAGAGTTAACAAAGGTGGTCTTCTATTCTGATTTATGCACACATATATTGATACTTGGTTTCATTTGAACTCTTATTTTATATATGTTATTGCCTTACATATTCAGTACATTTTTTTATACTAATGTCCCTCATGGGGGACACTGCATTTCATGCTGCAGGCATAAGTACTCCAGCTAGTAGACCTCCTCAATAGGAGCACACGACACTCAACTACTTTTGGTGAGCTCCAAGTTGATTCGGAGCTTTACTGAGTCCTTGATAGATTCATTATGGTATTGTATCGTAGTTATGGGTAAGCGTCACGTTAATAGAACTAGTACACGTAGAATATGGGGTGTTACATCCTCCCCCTTATGATTATTCATCCTCGAATGATAGGTGCACCTGATAGTTTGGTTAATCTTGGAATTTCATATAGAGATTTGCGAGAGTTCCCATTGTTAATAGGACTATCCAAAATCCATAGACTAACGTAAAACACGCATAGACAAGTCTAGCATTAAGTCTCAATAGATATGGTTCATGAAATAATAATATGACAAATTAAACCCCTTTCTTGACCATGTAATTCACTGAAGATACACAAGTAGAACTCATACAAATAAGGACTTTTAATATACCTAAATTCAAGACATGCAAATGACATATCAAATGAACGAATGCTAGTAGGATTTATGATCATATAAGGGGACCACATGATCTCAGATCCTTATGTTGATGTTTTGAATGAGGAGGGGTATTTAGGATATCTACCATCTTCTCTTCCCAAGTATCTGATGTTATATTCTATTCCTTTCCAATACTTTAATGGAGGTTACACCTTTTGAGCTTAGCTTCCGTGCCTTAACAATCAAGAATAACTATAGTTTCTCCCAAATTTTTTGTATAAGGAATGGACACATAAAATCATAGTCCTAACCTACCGGGGCTCTACTTTCCCTTCTCTTTTATCTCATGACGCTTGTCAGAGATGAGTCTTATAGTAACACATAGCTGTTAATATAAACTCTAAAGTTTTATGCCGCAACTTCGAATAAGGCATTATGCTAAGTTATTTATCTATGATTGTGATAAAATTTACATATATGCCCAACCTTTTCTAGTCAAAATCATCACTACATCATGATATAAGGAAACATTTTCCCAAAATTTTCAAAACTCAAGTTAATAAGCATAGAGAGGCATAGAATACAGATAGATAAGTCACATTGAGTATAACACATAGGTACACTAGCACAAAATGGAGCGCATAATATATGGGCATTAAGCTATAGAAATATGTGGTGTACGCGCGCATATGAACTATAGGGTAGCGTGTGCGCGAATGAGCAATAAGGTATGTAGGAAATGGACTAGATGAGCACATGATGCATGAGTACTAAAGCTACAAAATATATAATATGTGAGAAAGTAGACTATAAGACATGTAGACATAAAAGAAAATAAACTACGGAACACAAATCACATTGTGCAAGTGCGTTATATCGCATGGATTGGTGGACTAACATGTCAATGAGTACACATATGAAACATGAGATAGTGAGCACATGACACATGGCCAGAAAAGCTATAAGGCCTGTACTGTATAAGCAAGTAGGCTATGAGGCATGTAAAATATATAGAAATGGTCATATGATCAATTAGCCAGTAGTACCCACACAATATGGACAAGTGACATGAGGAAAGTAACGAGTGCAATAAAAACATGTAGGGAAAAGGTACTACGAAAACATATAGCAATAAACAAGGGTGCTCCGAAGCGGATAACACTTACATACAAGCATTTTATGACGTTAGGGAACCTATGAGAAGGTAATCCACAAAGGGAAAATGACATACAGATAGATAAGTTATAGAACATGCAGCATGTATAATTATATAACAAACCATATTTGGAAACTACCATAATAAGGCAAACACATTGTCTTAAGTGTTAAGTCACGGGTGGGATAGGTCTGCTCATATTTCTTACTCACCTCAAAGCACATACAATTGATTCCCCATCTACTCTCTTCAATCTCCTAAGAATTCTTGTAGGCGTTATGTTATTGGGACTTGGCTTCCATCTAGGTCAATATAAACACTACAGTCAAGATAGAAAAAGAAAATCCTCAATAGTTCATCTTTTAGAGTAGGAGGCCGAGGTCAACTTTTCCTTCATTACTAGCTTGTGTTATATCACGCTCAATGCCTGGTGCCCTTCGAAGGTCTAAATAGAAAATAAATAATGAAGCTTGAACGCACCATAAAACATGAACTCTAATAACATGTAAATGTCAGGTACTTATAAAGTTATATCATGATTTATAATGTCTTAGAGTTAGTCGCTTTGGGCTTAAATAGATAGGTTTGGCCATACTAATAGATTTGCTCTTTTTTTAATATCAAGTGAGGGTGATCCGACTTTTTTCCCATGTAAGATAGCAAATAAGAACAACTAACATATGATCAATTTTTCCTCTCGCTTAACTGGACTATAACAGAGGAATTACTATATGCATATATTAAATGAACCCTGTAGTAGCTCTATTCAATTTAATGGAAGTCTATACATGTGTATAATGCTCTACTTCTCTTTTGTAATAATGATGTGGATGAACTAGGCCCATGTATCTTCTATCTAGGTAACCTTTCTATTCACCTCTTTTTTCTTGTTGTTATCAAGACCAAATATCAAGACTTGAATCAATACTAATTGACTTCTCTGTCTAACAAAGGTTCAAAAAGTTGTTCCTAGGTGCGCCATTATAACTTGTTAGGGTTGAAGAGTTGATACCATTTTCTTACCTCATACACTTAGCAATCACTCTTTCATAACTACCTATCTCACTCCTCTATAGCATCCTCATATCACCCTTACTCCTATGTTTAGGGAATTAGACATATCCCATCTCTTTCTAACTAGAAGCTCTATGTACAATTCATCTTGTGGAATTCAAGCTTCATTCTCAAATGCTTCCTATCTAACAAGTACCTTTTAATCAAAACTAGTAGTGTACTCTAATCCCACTATGTACAACCGACTAATCACAACTTAGGTCTAACAAATCAATTTTCCTTTTGTTAACCTTACCCTTTAGTCACATACTAATCCTCTATAGCTAACACATCGATCATAATAGGAACTGTCATCCATATATCATTTGCAACATTGGCACACATATCCTAAGTTTTATAACCATAAAAAGAATACAAATGTTAATAGTACTTATTTGGGGTGGTTGGCACATACCATATAAAAAGCCAATTATTAACATATTCAGGATGATATATGGTGAGAATTTGGGTCTTCTCAGCCAATTAGGGGTATCTCTAGTAACACTTTTGCACTGATACATTCAACTATCATATTGTGCCACTGCCTTCTTCAAACTAAAAGAAACTAGTTCAACAACATCAATTTCGAGTACATGTGTAATGCCAAAAATTCTATGTATAGCACAGACTAAGAATGAGTGTCCTCTATAGGAATATATCCTATAAATATGGAGGAAATATAGAACTCAAGAGTTGGTTACATTCTCCTAAGAAGATGTGTTAGGAAATGCTACAACTCATATATGTAACTAGGTAACCCATCATTTTTTAAGCATATGGATAACCATACTATATCTTTATCAATTGAACAACCGTGATACGAATGGTACAAATACAACTTAAAATGCAAATAACATAAAAGCCTTCACATACCTTGTGGAGTGGGATGGTCAAATAAAATGAGTCTATTGCCATTTGAAGTATCCACACTGATTGGTGAGTCTATTATAGCTAGAAAAGGGTTTATCGTAATTGGATTGTAAATGTTTGTGATCGTGATATATTGGCTGATCTTGTTGAGCTAGAAATGGTAGATTTTGATGTTATAATGGGTATGGATTGGTTAGCTTCTTGTTATGCCACAGTAGATTGCCGAACTAAGATAGTGCATTTCCAAAAGAGGCAGTCCTTGAATGGAAAGGTAATATTGGGGCGCCAACAGGTAAATTTATGTCTTATCTTAAGGAAAAGAAGATGATATCCAAAGGATACATATGTTATTTGGTTAGAGTGAAAAGTATAGATGCAGAGCCACCAACTCTTCTATCCATTCCGGTGGTAAATGAATTTCATGATGTATTTCCTAAAGATCTTCTAGGTTCGCCCTAGAACAGGAAGTAGAGTTTGGTATTGATGTGATTCCAGATACTCAACCTATCTGCATCCCTCCATATAGAATGGCCCCGGCAGAATTACGAAAGTTGAAGGAGAAATTAAAAGACTTATTAGAAAAAGGATTCATAAGGCCTAGTATGTCCTCATGGGGGGCACCAATTTTTGTACATAAGAAAGATGGCCCATTAAGAATGTGTATTGACTACCGGCAGTTGAATAAGGTAACGATTAAGAACAAATATCCCCTCCCTATAATTGATAATTTGTTTGATCAGTTACAAGGTGCTAAGTGTTTTTCAAAGATCGACTTGAGGTTGGGTTATTATCAAGTAAGGGTCAAAGACAAAGATATTCCCAAGACAGCTTTCCAGACACGGTATGGTCATTTTGAGTTTTAAGTCATGTCATTCGGGCTAACAAACGCACCAACAACTTTTATGGATTTGATGAATAGGGTATTCAAGCCATTTCTAGATGTGTTCCTGATAGTATTCATAGATGATGTTTTGGTGTATTCAAGATTGGAAGATGACCATGTTAATCACTTGCGGCAGGTTTTACAAATTCTTCGTTATCATAAGTTGTATGTGAAGTTCTCTAAATGTGAGTTTTGGTTGAAATTTATGGCATTCTTAGGTCATATTGTATCTGATGAAGGAATAAAGGTTGATACTCAAAAGATAGAAGCCGTGAAAAATTGGCCAATACCTACTATACCTACGGAGATTCATAGTTTTCTTAGATAGGCAGGTTATTACAGAAGGTTCGTTGAAGAATTCTCTTCCATTGTTGCACCCTTAACAAAGCTAACATACAAAGAAACCAAGTTTCAATGGAGTGATGCATGTGAAAGAAGCTTCCAAGAGATGAAGAATAAACTAACTTCTACACCTGTATTGGTACTTCCAGAAGGAACATAAAGGTATGCAGTGTATTGTGATGCTTCGGGAGTGGGCCTAGGATGTGTATTGATGCAATATGGTAAAGTAATAGCTTATGGCTCAAGGCAGTTGCGGCCACATGAGAAAAATTATCCAACTCCTGATCTAGAGCTAGCAGTGGTTGTATTTGCTTTGAAGATATGGCGCCACTACTTGTATGGAGTTCATGCTGACATATACACTGATCACAAGAGTTTGCAATATATCTTTAAGCAAAAGGACCTAAATCTGAGTTTAGGATTTAGGATATCTTTATGGTTTATGGTTTAGAGTTTAGGATTTAGGGTATAGGGTTTAGCATTTAGAGTTTAGGATTTCAGCTTTAGGGTTTAGGGTATACGTTTAGGATTTGGGGTTTAGAGTTTAGGGTTTAGGGTTTAGGGTCTAGGGTTTAGGGTTTTGGGTTTAGGATTTAGGGTTTAGGGTTTAGAGTTTAGGATTTAGGATTTAGGGTTGAGGGTTTAGAGTTTGGATTTAGGGTTTACGGTTTAGGTTTAGGGTTTAGAGTTTAGGGTTTAGGGTTTTAAGTTAAGGTTTAGGGTTTAGGGTTTAGGGTTTAGGGTTTAGATTTAGGGTTTAGAGTTTAGGGTTTAGGGTTTAGGGTTTAGAGTTTAGTATTTAGGGTTTAGGGTTTAGTGTAAAGGGTATAGGGTTTAGGGTTTAGGGTTTAGAGTTTATGGTTAGGGTTTAGGGTTTTGAGTTAGGATTTAGGGTTTAGGATTTAGATATTTGAATTTAGGGTTTATGGTTTACGGTTTAGGGTCTAGGGTTTAGGGTGTAGGGATAGTGTTTATGGTTTAGCATTTAGGGATAGTGTTTAGGGTTTTGAGTTTAAGATTTAGGGTTTTGGGTTTAGGGTTGAAGGTTTAGGGTTAAGGGTTTAGGGTTTAGAGTTTTTGGTTTATGGTTAAGGGTATAGGGTTTAGGTTTTAGGTTTTAGCATTTAGGGTTTAGGGTTTAAGGTTTTGAATATAGGTTTTAGGGTTTAGGGTTTAGGGTTTAGAGTTTTTGGTTTAGAGTTTTTGGTTTATGGTTAAGGGTATAGGGTTTAGGTTTTAGGTTTTAGCATTTAGGGTTTAGGGTTTAAGGTTTCAAATATAGGTTTTAGGGTTTAGGGTTAGGGTATAATGTTTTGTGTTTAGGATTTAGGATTTAGGGTTTAGGGTTTAGAGTTTAGAATTTAGGGTTGAGGGTTTAGAGTTTAGAGTTTGGATTTAGGGTATAGGCTAATTTTGAAGGAGATGAAAGAAGATGTATCGACCCTTAACCAGACAGTGACCTCTCGTTCCATCTCTATCAAGGAGTTGGAGAGCCAAATGGGTCAAATTTCTTCTCATTTAAACCCAAGACAATAGGGGGGTTGCCTAGTGATACTATGGCAAACCCTAAGAATGAAGTTTGAGTGGGGACTTCCGTCATGCCACGATGTTAACTAAGCCACTCCTTAGGAGGCAACCCAAATTTTTATTGCTTTATTTTTGTTTTTTGAATTACCTGTCGGTGACTTGCCAAAGAGGTCGGCAAGCCCAACTTGGACCACCGTTAGACTCAAGAAATCATGAAGATTGAGTCTGTAAAACTCGGTGGGCCCATGGACAAGTCAGCAAATCGCCGAATAAGTCGGTGAGCCCGACTTTGGCCGCCATTTGGACCCCCACATTAATTGGAGGTCCTGTAAAACTCTGTAAGGTAACAACCACTCAGTGTGTCGCTGAGTGGTTCGGCAAGGGAAAGAAACATCTTCGAAAGGGCTGAACTGAACGGTTTTAAAAGGCCAAACGTTTTAAATTTCAAACTCCTTTACATTCCCTCAGTTTTTAACTTCATATGATCACACCCGCACTATATATTTCCTAAATTTTTGCATTTTACGGCTTTTTGGTCATCAATCTTGTGTTCGGAGTTGGATACTTTGTTGCCTAGCTTTACAAATTCATCTTTCGGCATAAAGGTTGGTTTTTCCAACTCCCAAACTTGAAAATAACGGTTGAACTCATTTTCAATGGTGTAATTCTTATTGTTGTGTGCTCAGCCTCTCTAAAATCATGAGTGTGTGCTTGTGTGCCTATTTTAATTTCGATATCATGCCTTATCTGCCTAAGTTGTTGATTTCCCAAGTTTCATGCTTTATAATAGATCATAAATTGTTGGGTTATGCTTAATTGTTGTTGAGTCTAGTCGGGTGAAGGCTGTGTAACCCAAATTGTGCTAAATGACATGCTTTACCCAATGATAGAGCGTTTGACATCATTTCTAAGGGCTAAAGTCGTCAAATGGTCAATTTTGGCTAAATCGGGGGAAGTTTGAGTAACCCAGGGGCATGGGTCTAATGAGTCTGAGCTTAATTGAGAATGTGTGTGGTTTGATTTTGTTTTTGGGGACTGCGGGGTTGATTTTGGAAGTCAGGGTTGAAAATAGGCACGTTGGGCAGTTTGGCGAGCTGGGTCGAGCTCACCGAACCACTCAGCAGTTTGCCGAAATCCCCCTTAATTGCCTTTAATTTCATGGTTTCTCTGAGTTTGGCTCTATTACTTTCGGCGAGAAGCTTGAGTTCGCCGAGTGCACTTGGCGACTCACCGAAAGTCTTCTTTAATCACCCTTTCTGCGCCCCTAACCCCTATAACACATTGTGATTTTCGGCAGGCTAATTTGTGCTAGTTGAATGATGTCAGCGATTGTCGAAAGGCCTTTCTCATCACCGACGTGTCATTTTTCTGGGAAATTTTTGAGCCAGTCCACTCAGCGAGCCCGATCTGGCTCGCTTTAATGACTCGGCGACTCGCCGATCAGTTCGGCGAGTCTTTCTGTAGCTTATTTTCTGCACTTTTCTTGAACTGTTTCTATCATTCTATGATGTTTTTACAGATATGGCTAGACCAAAAGTAGCAAGTCCAGACATGCTGCCCTGCAAGAGGGCAAAGGGAATTACCATAGATGAGGATGCAGCTTCTTCTCGGGCAAAGGCAACAAAACATCCATCCACATGTGGGAAGGGCAAGGGGAATGGCAAAGCACATGTTCATGTGTCATTGGAGGTCAACTCCGACAATGACGGAATAGACGTCACTTACCTCACCAATTCTGAGAGTGAGGGTGAGCACCAGGACCCTCAGGCTGCCATCTCTGAGCCTGAGGATGATAAACTACTATTGGCCTGACAAACTAAGATGTGATCCAAGAGGATGCATGATCTGTGTAGGATCAGAGTGCCTGAGACCCATACTCCTCCTCCCGTTCCAGATCAGGTTGTGGTCCCAGCACCACCTGCACAGAGTCCTCCTCCCCGTTATATGAATAGAATAAAGGCTGAGGGATTAAGGATGATCATTGAGGAGAAGAGGTTATCTATAAATTGTGTGATTGACTAGTACCTAGAGATCTAGAGCACCTTAGAAGAGCACAAGTTAAGGATTTTCACCAAACCCCGTGGCCCTTACATTCGTAATTGGGTCCAGGAGTTTTACACTACCTACAGAGCTCTAGAGCCTCAAGGAAAGAGGAAAGTTGCAGCCTTCAAACTGGTCGACTATGTGGTTGTCCGAGGCAAGAAGGTAAAATGTAACAGCAATTACATCAATGTTGTTTCGGAGTGCACCATCAACATCTCAGATGACTATCAATACATGATCAATACAAGGTCATTCGAGAGTATGAAAAAGTGGTTGGCTCCTCTATAATCTGATGGTACTCCTAGGTGGATTGAGGCAGGAGCTCCGATTGAGAAGAAAGACCTCAATGTAGCAGCGAGGTACTGGTTCGGCTTTATAAGCAACACTATCATGCCATCCAAGAATAAGTCTATCCTCTACCACACGAAGGCAGCCTACCTTGGTTGCATCATCAATGGGAGCAGTCTCAACTTAGGTATGATTATTAGCCAAGACATGGCAATGAGGGCAAGGCAGCGTCAGACTTCACTTTCGTTCCCAATGTTGATCATCGAACTGTGCAGATGAGTCTGAGTGCCCCGTGATGAGAAGAAGGATGTGGAAGTGATTCCTACCTCCTGTACCGACATTCGAATAATAGAGGCTGAGTATTTGAAGGATAAGACTGAAAAGAAAAAGGCAGCCTTAATGGACTCTTCCCTGGCAATTGATACTGTGACACTACGTGCAGAGGCAATATTGCCTATTCTGGCCCCTAGGCATTCAGGTATATCTAGGACTACCCCTTCCATGACTTTGAGTTCCTCTACCGCTCCCTTACCCCTTAGGTCTGGTGCTATTGCTGCTGCTGCTTCCCGACCTCCACTCACCTAGGCAGCGATACTACGGATGAGGCATCTTTCCCTCTCCGCTGCTGTGACACCCCTTATTGTGTCTATTGATGCCCTTTCGGCATGGATAGCGGTGTGTGAGAAAGGCTAGGGGGCTACTGATAAGGTGACGGCTCTAAAAGCTGCAATTGATGAGCTGAGGAAGGATATGGACCAGCTGAAATCCATAGATATGTCCGTGATTTTTGGGACTGCGGAGATCCTTGACATGCTAGCTGATACAGATGTGCCTCCGGCTACCACCAGAGATGAGCATCTAGTTGAGGAGGTAGCTGTTGCCGAGTCCAAGGCTGAGACTGATGAGGAACAGCTTGGTGTCGATGAGTAGGCTACTTATGAAGGCCTTACATAGGTTGAGGAGGCTATGGTAGATTCAGCCATGCATATTTCATTGGAAGATACCACCATAGTTAAATCTATTATTGTTGATGCGACCCCTGGCACAGATGCCCCGACAGATAGAGCGACTGTGTAGACAGGACCCTTTTTTACCTCCCTCTCTGTCGTTTTTATTGACTTTTTAATGTTTTGTTGCATTTGAGGACAACTGCATTTTTGTTTGTGCTGGGGTGAGGTATTTCCATACCTACCTTTTGTGACTATTTTTTTGTATATATTGGGTTTTTATGTTTAAATTGTGTTTTGATGTTGTTTTGTGGATGTTTGAGCTTGTGGCTCCTTGTTATGAATGCAAATGGTTTTTTACCTTTCTGAAAAATTTTGCCACCTCATGTGTGTGATTGTGGTTGTTCTTGTGCAAATTTAAATATCGTTCATGATCAATACCGATGACTTGAATAGTGATCTTAATAGAACAAAAATGAATGCACGGCTATGATGAGGCCAAATGAAGTTGCTTAGACAATGTGTGAACTTTGTGCGTCTCGTTGTAACTAGCCGATTATTGAATGTGTCTCTTGTGATGAATATTGCGCACTAGCGAAAGTGTGGATTCTTGTTTGATATTGATGCCAATGCTTTGTGAGATGAGCTTACCGTGAACCTTGTGTGATGACACCTAGAATTTGCCCCGTTAGTCCGGTTGACTAAGTGAATCAAGCTCTTGAAATGATCTTATGCAACAATTTTGAAGAGTGAAACAATTTGACATTATACCTCTTTTGTGACCAACCTTGTGAGTGTGTGCTCTTTGCTTGTAACCCTTTTTGAGCCTTACCCTTTTCTTGGAAGAAACTTGATGCAATCGTAGCCCCTCATTATCCATTCACCCATAATCCTCATAAAGTGTGGTGTGTTTGAATAGCCAACTTAGGCCAAAAGCCTAAGTTGGGGGTGTGGTGAAAAGAGAAGGTAAATCAAGAAGTGCAAAGAAGTTCCCCTTGATCCATGGTTTTGAAAAAGATGGAACCCCTCCATAAAAAATAAAAAAAAAAAGAGAGAAAGAAAAGAAGAATGAAAAGAAAAAGAATGAAAAAGTTGTGAAATAAATTTGTGAAAGATGCAAAAGAAATGGGGTGTTCGATATCCCATGGAAGCGAATAATGGGGTGAATTTTGAGCATAAGTGACAATGCTGAAGCAAAGGAAGGAAAAATGATGTTCATACCACATTTCATGAGGATAGTAGCCAGTGAGCCTAAATGAGCATACCTTTACACTCAGCCCCATTACAAGCCTTGAAAAGACCTTTTTGATCTTGAGTAAGTTGAAATTAATGTTGATTGGAAAATAAGGGCAAACCTATGGGTGAAGTCATGAGTGTGTTTATCTTTGTGAGTGTGAGAGTTGTATATGATTTCGGAGCTATAATTTGTTAATAAAATTTGTGTGAGAATATGGAATCATTCTTGTTGTAAGGGCATTTGAGTACCTTTGTTGATCTTAAACTTGCATTTGAAGCTAGTATTGTGAACTTGAGAGTCTTTGATAATGGTGAGTCACAACTTGAATCTTTGAGTGCATAATTGATCCTTGCATGAGTAAGTTGAGTCTTGTTGTGTGCATTCATGATTGAATCTTGTATAGCACTGCTTGAGACATCCTTTTTGAACTGCTGAACTTGAGTTTTACTTAAGGACAAGCAAAAGTTTAAGTTGGGGTGTTTATGAGTGTGAGATTTGGACTCATTTAGGGCTTTATTTATATAGAAGTAGTGTCCTCAATTGCTTATTTGTACCAATAATTGATGTAAAACCTTGATTTTCAGATATATCAATTAAGGAACAAAGAAAGAACACTAACACACAAAAAGGAACAAACAAGCTGAATAGATAAACAAGGGCGAGCCTGACGATCACCAAAAGCACTCGACGTGTTGCCGAGTGGCTCATCAGACTGCCTAAAGTTCCAGAGTGCCAAACCCTAAGGGAAGAAAACAAGCTGGTGAGAGAAAGGAGTGGTAGGCAAAACGTCGAATAGTTTTGTGATGCAGTGCTAGATTGCCTAAAGTTACGATCCTTGATGATGTTGAATGCCTAGGCAGAAGTGCGATGGAAGTAACCAAATGCACCAATTGACCCTTCGCAGCACATTTTTGACGACTATAAAAACATGTTCGAACATTTAGTTTAGTATCTTATGCTATCTTATGTCATATATTTTTAATTTTTTCGAGTTTTGAACTGTAAGACAAGTTTTCTCTAGTTTTTCCTAAGGTTTGAAGAATTGAAGTTTTTCACTTTTAAGAAATTAGAAGTGGGTCTTTGAGATTCTTCAAATTGGAGCATTGTAAGGATGAATCTACGCTTACCTAGTTGATGGATAATCAATTTGGTAATGGTTTTTACCTTTTTATGATGTCTAGCTAAAACCCCAATTCTTGGGGTGTGATTTTGTAAATATGGGTTGAATTTACTGCTGGGTATTGCTAATAGATAGTTAATTTCCTGTTTAAAGGTAATTTCGTTCAGTAGTTGTGTTTGAATTTAATGGGGTTATAGTTGCAAATACAAGTTTATCTTCGTGTTTCTGACTTGCTCGAGAGAGAGGTTTTAAAACCAAAACTACTGAATCAATATTCGGTTGTCGTGGGTTCAGCTCGAGAGAGTGAATCTTAAACCCTCTCCCACACATTCAGCTTGAGATAGTGAATGGACTAAGGCAAAGGCAGTGCTTCATTGACGGTTATTGGTGTTCGAGAGAAACCGATTTGATTCGGGGTAAATTGTTCGAGAGAAAATTTACCCCCACTAAAGTCTAGCCTAGTTACCAATTTACACAGATTTACTATCAATAGCATTTACCCGATTGTTTATCCTATCACATCCCAAGAATCCCGTCTCCATATTCATATTTCTATATTATTTGCTGCTTCTAGTTGATAATTGACTACAAAACCCCCTTCGAAAATTGACACTTGTGTCACCCTTTAATTTGAGATGTTTTTATTCATATAATTAACTTGAGCGAAGTTCTTGCTTGTCTCTTAATTCTCGATTAGAAACTGCTCCCTTGGGACTTGACCCCAACTCACTAGTTGGGTTATATTACTATTGAACGACCGTGGACGCTTAGTATTGGATGAAGTGCTCGGATATGTCAAATCATCCGTCTCAGGATCACACCTTTTAATAAATTAAAATGATAATTAACGTATAAAGATCATAATAGTTATATCAATATTAAGAATGTAAGTACATTTAATAGTTTAGAGAATATTTCTTTTAAGGTCATTCTAAAGAAACTATCTCTACTCAATCCGTTTGAATACATATAAATGCACTAGCACAAGAAGTAGGAACTATACCGTTCCCATAATAAAGATATATTATATATAATCTTGTGCTAGAATAGTACTGATGAAATGTCCAATTCCCACTTTAGATTAACAAAACAATTAATACTAATAAGAATCGATAATTTAATTCTCTTTGTATAAGCTAAAACTCTATATACTAAATCATCTACTATATAAGTAAACATACACCATAAATGAATATATGATATATTCAAAATGAATAAATAATTATTCTATAATAAATACTATATAAAAACACATGGTTAATAGTATATATCCCAACAATCTCCCACTTAGACTTTTTACTATTACGATTGTAATAATCAACTATATCTACATGCATCGTTAATAATATATATCCTAACAATCTCCCACTAAGATATTTAATCTTGAAATTGTTAGACTATTATTGCTAAACACATGATTAATAGTACATACCCTAACAATCTCCCACTTAGACTGTTCACAAAACCTTTACAACTTTCACAAACTTTCTTTTAATTTTTATTCAAATAATTTTTTACCAAGTTATTTTCTTATACATTTTATTTAGTAACCGATTTTGTACTAGATCTTGAGGACGTTATCATGAAACCCTTTAAGAATGTATTTCTTTTCCGTAGTTCAATCATGAAAGTGCTATTACTACAATAATCACACTTACATATCTTGAGTATTAATCTTTTCTTCAAAACCATTCGATGTAAAAATATTAACGATTTTTTCATGTAGTATTCTTTAATTTGCTCAAAATCAATCCCACTACTTGAAGTAGATTTTCTTATGTCTAGTAACGTTTCTCCCACTACTTATCTGTAATGAAACGTCAATTCTGACATATAAGTTAGATGTTCTTTTGGATATCCAATTAAAACATAAATTTCTTTCTTAATTTCAATTTATTTATTCTCTCTCAGCACATGTGCTGGACAATTCTATATCTGAACATGTCTCATATTAGTCTTACGTCAAATTCAATTAGTGCTATAGTTATCCAATGTACATATTTGAAAGAAATTAAATTTAGAATGTGACATACAGTTCTTAGAACATATCCCAAAACAACAACTGTAAATAAGTCAATCCTTAATCTTATCAAAGCCTATTTCTTTTCTCTTTTACACAAGTTACAATATAGTGTCCAGTGTAGATAATTCATATGAAATTATTCTATCAAATAAGTGACTCATGAGCTGTGCAGAGAGATATATGTGACAACAATCAAATTGTAGTGGCTTTATATATTTTTCATGATGCTATTTTAATATTTGTTTTATATATTTTGAGTTTGTTAGGACAATAGAACTTACAAAAACATAAAAAATATACATTCATATCATGAGTAACCTTGTGAAGATCTCCGAATACTCAAATTCACCACTTGCGTGATTGTTCGTTTACCGCACAAATAAGAATAGATTAATTATAACTTATCAATATCTCTATTTCCTTTCTAAGAGTAAAGTTCTCCTAGTCATTTTTCCTTCTAAACAAGACTCACATGTTGGTAGTGACTTCACTTTCAATGAACCATTATGTCCATCCTTTAACCAACCTCGAAATTCTATCATGAATAAATGACGTTGACACTTGTGTATAGATAAGTTTCATTCAATTTGAAAGATATTTTATCTAATGAGATAAATTAATATTATTCAATTTTTAAGAGATAATACAAAAAGAAAATTCATGCATTAATATACAATAAGAAATAAATATTTATCAAACTCAATAATAGAAGAGTTACATATAAAATATATTAAGTATCAATCTCTTATCTAGTTAGATATTAAAAATAATTTCTTCTAACATAAGGTACATGTACAATGCATTCTTTCAATTAATATTCTATCTCTATCGAATGGAATTTTTGAGTAGTATTAAGTGCGTCTGTAAAGTCTATTGAAAATATTTGAGATATAATTCATTAAATAGATCATAATATGTTGAATAATCCTACATAAAAAAATTCAGGGCTCATTTTATACATACATACATATATATATATATATATATATATATATATATCCATACATCTCGAATTGCCAATCGATGGAATTGAAGAACTAGTCATGCAATACACATGTACAATGACTAATTATTCACTCAATAAACTTATACATACCTAACTCAGATTGAGAGTCTACTATTAATTTAAGTCAAGTAAAAATAACCCTAGTTATATTGATTAAATACATAGTGACTTGAATTAATTTCATCCGATATGGAGGAAGGTCTAAGCTAACACATGGAACTAATATTTCACTACTATTTAATCTTGGCAATCAAAGAAGGGACACCTATAACAAAATATGACCAAAACTCATATAACGATAGAAATAAATATTTCTTACTAGATCGTTCTTATGAATCTACAAACTTTCAGATCAATCAAAGTCCATTTTTTCAAATTCCAAAACTATTATCAAATTGATTGAAAGTATTGTTTGGCCAAAGTAGAATTTAAGTATTGTTTGTCCAGTAATTCTTATTACATATAATTATTTGCGTAAAAGATACACGAATCAAGAATAAAGAATAAAATTTTAAAAAATTTTACAATATCTGAGTACTACTTTCTAAATATCAGCACGTTTATGTATACATTGAATACTAATATTAAAAACACACCTCATAGATATTAATGCATCTTGAATGACAAAAGTTTTTTTTTTAAAAAAATAACCACTCATGCAACATTCTTTTATGGTGTCAAATATTCATTGCAATAATTAGAATATGTGCTAACTTGAGTATACTGTTAATTTAAACAAAGTGATCATTATTATCCCTAGATCCATTGATCCAATCAAATATTACTCCAATAGGGAGAGTCAATATAGATTATTGAAACTAGATATCAAATTTAGTAACTTGTATCTATTTCATCCAATATGGAGGAATGCCTAAAGCCAACACATGAACTTAATACTTCACTAAAACTTAGTCATGACGACCATAGAGAACAACCCTGGAACTACATTTGTTGGTACGTATATTGATAGATAGATAGTGATTCTTCCACTCGATGACAAGGGACGGAAAAAGAATCCGCTTTCACCGGAATATCTGATTCAAAGACAAGAGACGAAGAGAGAATAAGTTTATTTCGGGTCACAGAAAGGATCAGATCGGGGCAAGTGGATCCTTTATGATGAAAAGGATGAGCTTCAAGAGACTAATTCGGGGTTTTTGAAGAGTGGAACCATGCAGTACCAGACACGAGATAGATCTTCCAAAGAACTCTATCACCATTATATCATAGTCAAATAATTTTTCGATAAAATTATTTTTTCAAGATACAATAATATTCTAAAAAACATCATCTAAATGATCTTAAATTGCCAAATCACTTCATAACAATGAGTAATTTTGATTTGATAATATCTCATGAACCTTTTGAATTGTAGATCAATTGGAGTTCAAAAGAAAATATTTATCACCAAAGGTAGTTGGGTTATATTACAATTGAACAACCGTGGATGCTTAGTATTGGATGAAGCGCCCAGATACGTCAAATCATCCATCTCAGGATCACACCTTTTAATAAATCAAAACGATAATTAACGTATAAATATCATAATAGTTATATCAATATTATGAATATAAGTACATTTAACAGTTTAGAAATATTTCTTTTAAGGTCATTCTAAAGAAACTATCCCTACTCAATCTGGTTGAATACATATAAATGCACTAGCACAAGAAGTAGGAACTATACCGTTCGCATAATAAAGATATATTATATATAATCTTGTGCTAGAATAGTGCTGATGAAATGTCCAATTCCCACTTTAGATTAACAGAAAAAATTAGAGTGGAACCATGCAGTACCAGACACGAGATAGATCTTCCAAAGAACTCTATCACCACTATATCATAGTCAAATAATTTTTCGGTAAAATTATTTTTTCAAGATACAAAAAATATCTAAAAAACATCATCTAAATGATCTCAAATTGCCAAATCACTTCATAACAATGAGTAATTTTGATATGATAATATCTCATAAACCTTCTGAATTTCAGATCAATTACAGTTCAAAAGAAAATATGATCAAACTCAAGTTCAAATGATTTAAGAAAAAATAATCACATCTATATCCTTATCATATATCAATTAATCTCAAATTATTCTGTATAATCATGTACATAGTTAAAATAAATGAGCCAATGTAAAGGCTTATTTTCATACTAAATCACATTTTAATCCAAAAGAACAACTTAATAAATCATCTTAAAGACCTCAAAATCATAACCACATAGCAGTGCGTATTACTTCGTAGTCTGTTTTCAATCAACTTATCAAATTTCAAGTCAATTGGAGTCTTAAAAAACTTTATTTCCAATGCTATGACCAAATTCAAATTCAAGTGATTTAAGCATCTTAAGGAACTAAAAACAATATGACATACAATCTTATCACATATCAGTCCATGTTAAATTATCATGTGTAACCATGTTCCAAATTTACCATAAACATAACTTTATAAAAAATGACCTTATAATATTTGAATGAAATTTTGATAAGACAAACTACCTAAAACCTATCTAAATAATTTTTTATGTAACCATCAAATTTCAAGTCAATCTGGGATCATAAAATTCATTCCCTCCAAAATATGACCAAATTCAAAAATTGACCGTTTTAGCCATAATTAAAGATTAAAATAACTTGATTCAAATTTTATTTCTCTTTTATAATATCCCTTGAGAACAAGGCATACATTGTGTCCTTCTTTTTAAAAAGACACACAGCACCTCCTTACAAGCAATAATTCTTTCGATTAATATACATGAGAATTCAAGATATTATGCTTTTCCCTTTCGGATCAGTGAAAATCTTTAGTATCTCTTCTCATGAATTTATTGAGTGTTACTAGTGGCTAATGACACTCCTTTTGTATATAAAACTCCACTTCTATATACACTTATCTAGAACAATTTACACATGATACATTGAACATGTTTACTAACTCAAATAAATAGATCACGTTGATGAATCCTATTTATTAATCGTAATTTTCAATTCATGTATTGTAATATATATTTGCTCACATGTATAAAGCTTTATAAAAATTTCTGATGATTCCACATAAATAATCCACTTTTATAGAAATTATTTATTGATCATAAATTCTTATTTTATACATTATAATATCATGAGAGAAACAAAAATCACAATAGTGCTCATATAATTAAAGTTGTAGAATAAATTTAAGTCAATTCCAATTAGCTCTAACTGGTGCATCATACTGAGCAATTAGATTCACTAATAATTTCAATGGGCCATAAAAAAATATAGCTAACAAGAAAAAAGATTAACAATAGCAATAAACTTGTATGCCATAAGAATATTTATACTTCTCCACCAGACACGCCAATTGCTTACTATCAGGAAAGGATACACTTTTTCCACTTTTGTTTTGTTTTATTATTTTTTATTTTTTATTTTTATCTTAGAATAGTGGAAGTCCAACATATTTCCAAAAATCAAGAAGTACTTCTGCTAAGAACATGATTTCAATCAAGAGTTGGAAAAAAATTTGTCACTGCCACATTTGACGTGAACAAAAAATTGGAATCATGGTTTTCTTTCCACAAAAAAAAGAAAAAAAAAATTAAGAAAAAAAGGTCACTACCACTGCTCTTCCTTTGGTCTTTATTTTCAACAATATACCAATAAAAACTCATGAATTTTATGAATTTATAAATTTATGTTGAAACCAAAATTGCCCCTAACACTTCACAAATTTTCACGTTTCTTGCCAATTTTTTTCATGATATATACTTTAGTTATCTATAAAGATGTAAGTATGACTGTGATACCAATTAATGGAAAACTATATACAAAGAAAGCATACCAAAATTATACTGTTAACATGAATAATAGATAACTAATACATATATGCTATAACAGATGCAATCATGCTAGAACATATAAACTTTCTGAAATTTAATTCAAGAATGACCTCTTGAAGAGTGAACAATTACCTTCAAGAGAATCCACAAGTTAGATACTAGTTGTACGGTCTTCTACATTGATCCCAAGTTCACATCTGAACTCTCTCAATACTTGGGTGGGTAGTATCATATAGAAAACTTATTCCTTTTCTCAGGTTAGAAGAATCCCAACTTATAGAAATTTCTTCCGAGTCCAAGGAGGAGACGAAACACACAACCTTTTCTTAGAATAGAGAAAGACACCTAATTCTTACTTTGCTTAGAATAGAAAAACAGATGTAATTCTCCCTTTCCTTAGAATAGAAAAATACACACACTTCCCCCTTTCCGTAAAATAGAAAAAGACATATACTTCTCCCTTTCCTTAGTATAGAAAGACACATAGTATTCCCTTTTCTTAGAATATAAAAACACATGTACTTCTCCATTTCCTTAGAATAGAAAAAGACACGCTACTTCTCCCTTTTCCCCTTAGAATAGAATTCCAAGTTCTAGTTAAATATGGAAACTGTATGAACCTCAAAATTAATTTATGAGGCTTCCTATTGTGAAAATAATTCCAAATATTGAATTTGAATTATTCTTACCAAAATAAATTACAAATCATGCCACTAGAAATTTGTTATTGCACTCCTCTATTTATATTTCAAAAATTCTTCACTAAACACTTATGTAATTAAATTAAATTACTGACGAATTTAATTTAAAGATTAATTTCCTTCAGAGCACTGCTTAACTTATTTCATGTATGGGAATCATAAATCCATTTGGAAAGTTTGACACGACGAAAACTTATAAGCTTCTCAGAAAGGCATATCATCAATCTCTATATCAAGACATGGATTCCATCAACTAACTTATTATTTCACCAACATATATTATTATTATTATTATTAATATCAAATCTACCAAGCATATTGATCATCTCAGGATCTCACTTTTTAATAAATTAAAATGATAATTAACATACACATATCATAACAGTTAAATCAAGATTAAGAATATAAGTACATTTAATAATATAGAGAATATGCTTTTGTCGGTCAATGTAAAGTGGTTTAATACATATAAATGCACTAACATAAGAAGTTAGAGTTATACCATTCCCAAAATAAAGGTAAGTTATTGATATATTCCAAAGTACCTCAGGGCTATCCATTCACAAACTTCAACGTATTGATGGATCGTTCACAAGGATGGAGGATCTTGGGCTTAAATGGATGATGAGGAGGGGCTTCCATGCCTTACATGGTAACATATGCACCTTGAAGGAGCTGCCAGTTGGGCAACGCCATGCTTGGATGATAGCTTGGAGTGTGGGAGGCCTAACGAAGCAAGGAGGAGCAAGTGGAGATGATGTTCCATTCGGCGAGCTGACTTCCATATCGACGACTCGCCAAACCTCCTTGGCGAGGGTTCTAGGATCGGCAACTAGCTCAAGGAGCTACAAAGGGGAAAGCTTCTCATTAGGTGAGCTGAAGACCATTGGCGCATTGCCAAGTGGATTGGGCGATGGTCCCAGACCACCCAAAGTTCCAGTAGCTCCCAACTAAGGCAAGGAGCAGGATTCCTCATCGAGTCCATTGGGCTCATTGCCGAGCCATTAGGCGAGCCCGACTTGGCTCGCCTATTGGCCCATTTTGGGTCACTTTTGGGCCCATCTATGTAAAAATGCCTAAAACTATAAATACGCCTTTAGGGGTTCATTTTAGGGAGACTGATTTTTAATATTGTGGTTGTAAATCTGAAACTCCTTGTGTGAGTGTTTGAAAGCTTGGTATAAGCTTTTTTGAACCTTGTTTAGAAATGTCGGTTGCTTGGGATATCGATTCCCTCGAGGTCATCGTAAGAGTTAGGTGCTTCTTGTTTGATCAACGAATTGAGGTCTTTGGGTTTAATAATCCCTTAGGTTGCTTTTTGTTTCCTCTTTTTGTGTCTATCTATCTATCTTATTTTGTCGTATTTTCAATTTTCACTTCGTATTGTGATTCTTCTTGTGAGAATTACATCAGTTATATATAATCTTATGCTATAATCGTACCGATGACATGTTCAATTTCCATCTTAGATTGTGAATTTCTTTTTAAACTTATGACAATCGATGATTTAATCCGCTGTGTATAAACTGAAACTCTATAAACTAAATTATCTACTGTATAAGTAAAAAGACACCATAAACGAGTATATGGTATATTCAAAATGAATAAATAATTATTCTATAATAAATATTGTATCTAAGCACATGATTTATAGTATATATCCCAACTATCTCCCAGTTAGACTTTTAACCATCATGATTGTTATAATGTACTATTTCTAAATACCTGGTTAATAGTATATACCCTAACAATCTCCCACTAATATATTTAATCTTGAAAATAGATAGAATACTATTTGTAAACACATGATTAATAGTATGTACCCTTACAATCTCCCACTAAGACTATTCACAAAGCATTTACCTTTTTCACATTCATTCCTTTAATTTTAATTCGAAATATTTTTTACCAAGTTCTTTTCTTATGCAATTTTGTTTGGTAATCGATTTTGTACTAGATCTTGAGGACTTTATAATGAAACCCTTTAACAATGTACTTCTTTTCTAGAGTTCTATCATGAAAGTGCTACTACTACTATAATCACACTTATATGTTCTTGAGTCTTAATATTTTCTTCAAAACCATTATGTATTGAAATATTAATAACTTTTTCATGTAGTGTTCTGTAATTTGCTCAACACTGATGTTTGTGTAATCAACGACACAACTTCCGATGCAAGTGTCTACGATAGTGCAATAGAATAATAACCCAACCAAGGGTTGGGGTCGAGTCCCAAGGGAGTGATTTCGAGAATTAATAGAAAAATAAAATTAGTTCTAACTAGTTGTAGCTAAAGATATTAACGATTAAAAATATTGTAAATTAAAGGGGGACACAAAAGTGTCAATTAACAATGGAGGTTTTGTCACAAGTATAGCAAAACCAGTAGAAATAACAAAGAAATCTATAAATGAGAGGGGATTCTTGGGATGTGATCGGAATACGGGTTAATCTAAATTATTGGGTACATGCTTTCGATAGAAAATTTATAGAGTAATAGTGACTAGGCTAAGCTATATGTGGGAATAAATTCTCTCTCGAGCAACTTACCCCACTTCAAATGGTTTCTTCTCAGACACCCACTTGCCGCATGAAGACTAGTCTACGCCTTACCCCACTCACTCTCTCGAGCTGAGTGTTGGGATATGGGATTAGGGTTCACTCTCTTGAGCTGAACCTCATGTCGACCCACTCCTTGGGCCATCAATCTAGTAGTCTTGGTTTCGCGACCTCTCTCTCAAGCAAGCCGAAAACACTAAACTTGTATTTTCAACTACAAATTTATTAAATTCAACCACAACTACTAAACGAAATCACCATTAAACTACATACAATATATCAACAAGCAAGACCCAACAACAATCTTAACCCATATTCGCTAAATCACACCCCAAGAATTGGGGTTTTTAGCCACACATCAAGAGATAGAAATTTATACCTAAATGAGCTTGCATTCAAATGGGTATGAAGATTTATGTCTTGTTACAAGCCAAGAATGAAGAATCCAAGAGACCCAAGTCCAAATCCTTGGAGATGAAACCCTCTTCTTCTTCAAGTTTCAAAACCCTCTCAAACTCAGAGAAAAAGTACTAAACTTATATTAATTGTTCTATATTGAAAAGGCTTATGATACTAAAATCTGATATTAACCTATAACTCTCAACGATTATTTATAATTTTCAAAAATATGTGCTGTAGTGGATCATTCGGCGATATTAGTCGGAATCAACTCGACTATTCGCCCTTTGGTGTAGTTCATTGCCATCTTGCACCATCCTTCGGCATCGTCCTGCTCTGGGTCATTGGGAGACATAGTACTACTTCGCGGAACTTCTCGGTGATGCGCCAACTGCTCCCTTTTTTCGCCAACTTGATCCTTTCCATCAGGTTCAGCACACTGGAACAAAAGGTGAAGAGAGACCCTTCGGTGACTGGCCAAGTGGACTCGGCGATGCTCAAACCTTCATTTTCTCGTTCTTTTCTGCCTTTTCGTTCCTTTTTGCGAAGTAGTGTCCATGCTTTCCTTCAAACTTCAAATACCTGAAACTTAAGGGTTTTCATCAAATATTGAGATAAAATAAGCATTTGAGGGCATAATTTCTATTAAAATATAGCCCCAAATGAGCCCAATTTGTGGACTCATCAAACATCATCCCTCCCACTACTTGAAGTAGTAGATTTTCTTATGTTTAGTAATGTTTCTTCCACTACCTGAATGCAATAGAACATCAATTTTGAAATATTAGTTAGATGTTCTTTAGGATATCCAATTAACACACACATTCTTTTCTTAATTTTAATTTGTTTATTCTCCCCCTCAGCACATGTGCTGGACAATCCTACATCTGAACATGTCACCGATTAAACTTACATCAAATCTAACTGGTTCTATAGTTTTCCAAGGTACTCATTTGAAAGGAATTAAATTAAGAATGTGAAGTGTAGTTCTTAGAACATATCAAAAAAAAAAAAAAAACAACTACAAATAATTCCACCATTAATCTTATCATCTTTATAAGAGTTTGTTTCCTTTATCTTTTACACAAATTATTCGTAAGTAGAATTTATTTTTTTTGTTCAATTATTCTTATCACATATCATCATTTGTGTAGTAGATACACAATAAAAAAAAAGAACAAAGAACAAAGAACACAATTTTAAAATTATTTACAATATCTGAGTACTATTTTCTAAACGTCAACTAGGTGTGAGCCTCCTTTATTTTGGAAGCCCAGACTCAACTAAGTGTGAGCCTCCATCTCATTGTCAATATCCATTTCGGGAAAAGCATACACCCTTAAACTAGTTATTAAGCCTTACTTAACTCATGACTCATGGAGGGATGTTCTTGAAAACCAATCCATGTTTCAAGTGATAATATCACTTTATACATTCAAACATTCATAAGGTAGATGAGGTGGGTAAAGTCCTTCTACAACAATGATATCTACTAGTCTACCATTCTCATATAGGCTTCACTCTCAATGCCATTACAAGCATAATCCAACATATTAGATTTACTCTCAAAGCCCTAGCAATCTACATACATGACCACAAGCCTTACTCTAAATGCTTTACTTCTTACAATCATCATAAATACCTAGATTACAAGGCATTCTAATCACATGCTTCATTCTTGAGTGATTCTAATCATATCATCATAAATGTTCAATCTCAAGCTTTACTAGTCATGATCCATGACATCTACATTCTAATTTAATTCATGTCTACATGCTTTTATTTTTGAAAAATTACTATACATATCATCAATCTTAGAAGATTATCTCTAAATCCTCAATTTCCCTTCTAAAGGCATAAACCGACATTACTCCAATTCCATCAATTAGACTAGGGTTAGACATGAAAAACATTTAATTTCTTCATAATAACATGATTCACAACTAATTAAATCATAAACAATCAATATCTACTTAATTGGATCCATACTCAACTTAACCCATAATATTCGAAGGAACCCTAATTGAATTGGGGATTTCATCTTCACAATTGTGGAATAATTAGGAGACTCCATGGATGGAAGAATCAATGGATGAATAAGCTATCATACCTTGGATACAAATCCCTCAAAGGGATTGGAAGATTGGAGGAATTTTACCTAGCTTGCCGTTCTTCCTCTTCTTCCTCTTCCTCTTGTTCTTCCTGTTCTTCTTCTTCTTCCTCTTCTTATTCTTCCTCTTCCTCCTCCTCTTCTTAATATTCTTCTTCTTCTTCCTCCTCCTCCTCTTCTTCTCTTATTCTTCCTCTTATTCTTCCTCTTATTCTTCTTATTCTTCCTCTTCTTCATCTTCCTCTTCTTATTCTTCCTCTTCTTCCTCTTCCTCTTCTTATTCCTCTTCCTCATTCTCCTCCTCCTCCTCCTCCTCCACCTCCTCCTCCTCCTCCTCCTCCTCCTCCTTATTCTTCTTCTTCTTCTTCTTCTTCTTTTTCTTCTTTAGTTTTCTAGAGAGAGAATTTTTGAGAAGATGAACTTTTGGATCTTTTGGGGTTTTATAAATAATGACTTAATTAGGGTGTTTAAAGGGTTAAAATACCTTATATACGGCTACATAGACTATACAAAATGACCTCACTTAATAACCACCTAATTAGGAATTTCCTAAAATAGCCTTCACTAGGCAGCCATGTGCCAGGCACCACGGCAGGCTCCACGAGCTGTGGTCCTGCCCGTAGTCCTTGGGCAGTGTCTTGGATATCTAACTTGAGAGAGATCAGATAAAAAATTGGGATCATTGTAGAATACTATAGAACAACTATCTAACTTATGAATTAGCTTGAAGGTAACTGCTCAAGCTTCAAGAGGTAATTCTTGAATTAAATTTTAGAAAGTTTATGTGTTCTAGCATGATTGTATATGTTCTATCATAAAAGTATTTGTTATCTATTATTCATGTAAATGGTATAATTTTGGTATGCTTCTATTGTGCATATAGTTTTCCAACACTTATATTAGTTCTTCTTTAACCACTACTTGCATATATAAGATTGTTAATATCATATTCTTCGCACATATTCTTTTGTCCTACTATTTTAAAGATCTCTTATTTCACTCTTTTATTACTTTAGGGTGGCATAAGAGCTCTATCAACGTCCATGCCACGCTACTTTTAGTATTCTTTAATCCGGCAAAAACCATCTCTCGTATTTTATTTATAATCAAGATTTATCTCAATTAACAAAGAAGTACTATGTACATATAACATTAGTTCTTGATTTCACTATGAGAAATAAGTAACGGGTGAATATGCGAGAAGACGTTGGTCGAAAAAAGAAAGTTTTTTTTGGATGTATTACTTGAATTTGAGTGTAGTGGAAAAGATGAACCAGTTCAGTTATCAAAACATCATATCAACATATTCATATTGGTATGTTTTAGAAAACTTGTTAGACTCTTCTTATCATTCATATTGAAATCAAGAATGTTAATGTAAATAACAATAACAATTATGCCTCAGTCTCAAACAAGCTAAGTTTGCATTGATACAGTCCATGTTCAAAGTTAGGTTATTGTAATTCGTAGAAGCTTTTTCCACTTTTCATTCAGTTGTGTATGCATTGTAGAATTATTAATTTTAGAGTTAAGAGTGTACGTTCATTTATGAGGCGTCGTTATTTGAAATATGAAGACAACATTAACACAGTTAGGAACGCTAAGATACTCATGGTTGCACCATATTTATGGATGTTTGGTCTAACATGTCGAATATTTAGTGTTGGCGTACGACCCTGGGCCACCAAAGGTTCCAATGACATCCAGTTATTTTAATCTAATAAAATAAGCCGCATCATGACAACCACTATTGATCATTTATAGTTATAACATTTTATACTCTTTGGGGTTGTTTGGTACAAAGATTAATAATGTAGGGATTAGTAATACAGAGATTAGTAATATAGGGATAAGTAGTGCACGGATTAGTAAGGTGGGGTATTATAGTAATTTAACATTCAAGTAAGACAGTTCATGATTTTACGGTAGTATATAATAGATAGATAATATAAATAAATATTGGTATAAAATATAACAGATATTCTAAATTGGATGTTTTTATTTGGAGTCTTAAATTAATTTAACATTCATTTGGGAGTGTTCTAATTTCACTCAACTTTGAGATTGTCAATGTCTGTTAATCAAACATATAGTTAAAAAAAGTGTAGTATTAGCATGTGAATATTGTTTCTTTATCATAAAAGTCACAACCCTCCGAAAATGTCACAACTCATCAAAAAAATCAAAACTCTAAAAAAAGTTGTAACTATTCAATGTGAAATGTTGTCTTCTTTTAATATAATATAATATAATATAATATAATATAATATAATATAATATAATATAGATAAATAAAAATAATATAATATATAGAAGATATACTAAATTGGGTGTTTTAAAGAAACAGAGCAATGGAAAACTTTTAAAAATTTCAGGAAGCCCCTCTTTTTGAAGCAAACAAAGGGTAGTGTATGAAAAACTGCTTATACTATCAAAAAAAAGTCATAACCCTTTAAAAAGGTTACAACTCATTTGAAAGGTTACAACTCTTTGGAAAAGTCATAACAATATAGATTATATACTAAATAGGGTGTTTTAAGTTTGGAGTATTATAGTAATTTAACATTGAAGTTAGGGAGTTCTTGTGGTGATATATTTTCCTTTTTACTTAGTAAATGTTAAGGAATTTACATTTCAAATATTGTATTGGTTTGTATTGGATTTAGTTAGTAACAAACAACTCTCTCTAAATGATTTGCAAGCTAATTTACTTTTACAAATATAAAACATAAAGTCAAGAAATTAAATAAAATGATTTGAGGAATATTTTTGTCTTTACATAGACTTATCCCATGGTGTTAAATCATATGTATTACTATACTTCCAAATGGAAGGTATTAGTAATACATCATATAATACCATGTATGGTGTATAACTAATCCATGGAGTAGTTATGCATAGGCCCAAATTCATACCAAACGTAGAACTAATAATACCATACATAATACATGGATTATTTCTCCTAATACAGCTTACCAAACGACCCCTTAGTTGTGTGGACTCTTCACTTTTGATGTCGAATCTATGTCGGATTCTCAAAAAATATACTGCTTTTGGAAAATCCGCTACGCACTCATCGATATTTTTTAAGAGTCCGAGCAACATAGCCTATACTATAGGATTTGGCACACACATTTTGGGACGCTAAGCTTTCATGGCAGTACCATAGTTATGGGGGCTGGGTTTATATGCCAAATAATTCTTGCTGGTAATGATAATACTCAAATGTCCTCTTTGAAACCAGTCATAGTCAGTAAAAATACACAAGGAAGAGTCGGGGTTGAATCCCACACGGTGTAACACCTCAGAAAATAGTAGGTTCAACTAGAGCATAAACGTGAGGGTTAACGTCAAAGGTTAAGGGCAAAGGCCAAGGGTTTTGGGTGAAGGCCATGGCTAGGGGACCAAGGCTGCCTAAAACTCACCTAGCCACTGCCTACCATGACCACAGGGTCTTCATGACCCGAGGTGGCCACTACGAGTCTTGGTGCCACCAGTGGTTGGTGAGGCTGTGTGCTCCCAAAAGTGCCCAAGCCAAGGCTCCCCTTCACAAACCACTTCACGGCTCGTGGTCATGACCATAGACCGTAGGAAGGCTCGTGGGGTCGCCTTAGCCTCATGGGAGATGTGCCAAGTTAGAGGAGCTACTGGTCAAGGGACATGGGCACTACCACGACCCGTGGTGCCCTTAACGGATCGTGAAGGGGCTTGTGAAGACCCCTTAGGCATGTGGGAGTCAAGGCATTTAAGCCTAACTACTGCCTTGAGACCATGACCTTCACCATGACTCGTGGCCTTGACCACAGATCATGGGAGGTCTCGTGGTCATGCTTTCAACTTCTAGAGGCCAAGACCCTTAAGCCTTAGTCACTGCCCAAGGACCACGGGCAGGACCACGACTCGTGGTCTTGACCACGGCTCATGAGGGCCTTTCATGGTGCCTGGGAGTGGGTTGCCTAGTTAGGGGCATTTTTGTAAATTCCTTTTTCATTAGCTATTTATGGGGTCGATTTATATTGTCTTATTTCACATATATAAATTATTTTTAAGTCTTTAAACACCTTATTTACTTCATTATACCCAAAGACCCAAATCAAACCAAAAGTTCTTCTCCCTCATAATATTTCTCTCTCTCTAAAAACTTCCATAGAAGAAGAAGAAGAAGTGGATGCTAGGGCTTGAAGAACCAATGTCTTTCTTCTCAAATTTAGGGGAAAACTCCATTAAGGTTTGATAGTTTTCATATATGGGTAGATTTCACCCATGGAGTCCATTCAAAACTAGATTTCAAAGTTTCCAATTAACCCAAAAAGTATGGGTTTCACTCTAAGTCATGGGTTCTTTCTTCAAATGTTTTCAATGGCTTAATTATGAAGTATTATGATGTAATTGATGTTTAATTATTGATTTATGATGAAAACCCCCCAAGAACCCATGAATTTCCTAAATTACTAAATTGTGACTTCATGATGTGGATTGATTGATTATGGAAGTATGTGAATATAGTATGCCTAAATTGATTGAGCCTATTGAATTATGTCATTATTCATTCCTAAATTATAGTATTCGAGGTGTGTTGGTGAATTGTGATTCATGGCCTTGAAGGGTAATTTATGAAGATTGATGTATAAACATGATGCTTATGGATATGCTTTGTGATTCCAATGAGGGTAATGTGATCATGTCTAAAATGAAATTGTGTTATTATTGAAAGGTTATTTTCAATTATACACTTATGAATGATAACGATGTATTGCGAAGGGTTTCATCAATTTATTATTATACCTTGAATTGGTAGGATTAGGGCATCCTCTTCTTGTGTAATTGAAACTGATGTTGCTTGTTGTACATTGAATTGGTTTTCATAGAATGTAATGATGAACTATGAATCAATAGGCCAATGGCATGCCTTTCATAACTGTTTAATGAAGTGTTTTAAGGCTTGGTCTTGAATCAATTGGCCAGTGGCATTCCTTTCATAATGAGTCAATGAACTAATGTAATGATGAATCTTGAATTGATATGCCAATGACATTCATTTCATTAGGATTCAATGAGCTATCCTTATAATGTACCTTGAATTGATAGCCCAATGGCATTCCTTTCATGTGCGTAATAATGTACCTTGAGTCGATAGGCCAATGGTGTTCCTCTCATGTGTAATAATGTTTCTAAGAATGAACTACTCTATGGGAATATAAGCTTAGCACCGAGTGGATATGGTAAGATGGAAGCTCTCACCACGTTAGGTCAGGTTTCAATGAACATCTTTCTTATCCAATAACTATGTGCCCACATGGGTTATTAGCTACTGGATCCACCTAAGCTAAAATGTTACCGATCCTACCTTAAGCAAGTAGACCAACCCTTTATGGTGTGGGATAGACACCGGATTCCATGGTTTTCTCTCATGGTCTATGTTAGTTAATGCTTATTCCCATCATGTGAGTTATGTGTTATGGTTACTTGAGAGGTTCTATGAAGTGTGGGTGGTAGTATGGGATGCCATCCATGCACTGCACGAGTAGGCTTTGAGCAGGCTATAGTATGTTTCTCTAATGTCCTAACGTCTAAATGAAAAGAATGTGCTCATAATGATGCTAAATGAGAATGTTGACTTAAAGGCTCAATGTAATTAAGAATGCTTATCTTGGAATGGTATTATGTGTTGCTTTCCTTGTCATGCCTTATTGAATGAGGATGTTCCTTATCCATAATTATTTACTAAAGATGAGAATGAAGAATGATAAGAATGTAATTGTGGCCTTAAAGTGGAACTTAGTATGAATGGTGTTATGGGATGCCATCCATACATTGCATAAGTATAGCTTAGGGTTACTTTCATGATGGTTCTATTATGTTCTAATGATGTATATGATGAATATGCTTATGTCTTGTATGTTTATTTGAAAGATCTAAATGTTTCTTAAACTTGACATATGCATGGTTATTAACCAAAATGTCCTTTCTAAGCATGATTTTTGCATGGCTATCATACTTAGTACATTTTGTGTGCTAACCCATATTTCTTCCATTTTTCTACAAAGTGTAGGGGTTGGACTTGAGTTCTATTCTTGGAAGATAGGTTTCTAAGGAACAAGGAGTTGATGACTTGGTGAGACCTCATAGGTTTGAGGACAAACCCACCATGTTCCTCTGTGTCTTTTATTATTATGTTTAGAGCTTTTTTCTAGGCTGTGTCCCAAAGTTTTAGTCTTATGACTATAAATGGTTTGAGACAAAGTATAAACTTCTGCTCATGTTTATAAAAGACTTCAATTGTTCAAGAAATTTCTTTTACTTCTGCACTATTTCCTATCTTCTTATGTGATAGTATGCTATGTGGCTTGTATGACACTTTTTGGAGTCTTGTATGTTGTGTTACGTTCGGGGTGTAGGCTTGGGGCGTGACAAACATGGTATCAGAGCACAAGATTTTGGGATGGCTTTAGGATGTCTCAAACCACATCTAGTAAAGTCTTGTTCATAGTGTGAAGCGCGCCACATTTATGAATAGGTGGCTATTGGATGTTAGGAAAATTTCACTTCTTCATTCTTCAAGTAGTGCCATAGAGTTTAGCTCTATAAGGTCTCTCTCCTATTCCTTATTCGATGGTCTTTACGATATGACCACTTGTAAGGCTTATGCTAGAAGGAGAGAGGGAGAAAAGGTTTGTTGTGATGCCAATTATGGCTATGTGACTTGATAGATTTGAGATGATAGATTGTGATGTTGTCTTTAGTATGAATGGGTTTCATTATGGTTATGTTTAGTTGAGGGTAGAAGCCGACTTGGTCATGATGAGTTATGAGGTATGTTGATAGATTGGTTGAATAGGGTGTTTAAGTAATCCTTAGAGGGGTGAGTAAATAGGCTCCTCTAAGAAGATTAGAAGTGTAATTCACTATGGTTTAGAATTATCTTGTGTTATGGATGTAAAAGATTCGTGATGACTTGTTCCAACCTTAGAAATTGAAATAAATGAGGCTGAGAAGAGTCTGTATAGGCTTACTCCCAAGGGGGAGATGATGTGCTTAGATAGCAAGGTCGTTGAGTGTTCTTGATGTTCATGATTTAGGTTGACTTGAATTCTCAGCTTGAGTGGTGATGGTAAGGTTGTTTGTGAGCAAGAGTTGCTTAATGAGAACCTCTCTAGTATAGAAGTACTGGATGGGATCTTTGCCCGACAAGTTAAGACATAAAAGAGTAAGGAAGTGCTTCCATGGAAATGTTGAGGAGTAGTATTTTAGTAAGGGCTTTAGTTGAGGGTCCTACTTGGGAGGCCAAGGTCCAATGAGAATGAAGAATGATAAGAATGTAATTGTGGCCTCAAAGTGGTACTTAGTATTAATGGTACTATGGGATGCCATTCATACATTGCACAAGTATAGCTTAGGGTTACTTTCATGATGGTTCTATTATGTTCTGATGATGTATCTGATGAATATGCATATGTCTTGTATGTTTAAATAAAAGATCTAAATGTTTCTTAAACTTGACATATGCATGGTTTTTAAGCAAAATGTCCTTTTTAAGCATGATTTTTGCATGGCTATCATACACTACAAGAAAAAGCTTTATTTATGACCAACATTTAGGGACAAGCTAATAATCTCATCTCTAAAAGTATATGTATTAGGACGAGATTATATTTTGGTCCTTATTTATATACTTTATTGTGAAGGTACTAAATAAGGTCCCTAAAGAACCATGTAACTGGTCCCAAATTATATAATTGAAGGCCTTGCAAGGAAGGATTGGGAGAAAGTGGGTCTAATTTAATAATATATTATTTTAAAAAAATAAAACTTTTCTTTTAACCAAATCTTAGGCGCCAAAACAAATTACTGTATATTGAAATAAATATTAAAAAGCTCTCTATTTTCTAAAATTGCAAAACGCTGCCCTAATCTCACATCTATCTCCATATCGCTCTTCCTTTTCCACTGCAACTCTGTCCTAATCTCAGCGAAGGTAGTTTTCCATCGTAGCTCCACCCTAAACTCGAGCCAGGTAACTTCTTTCTTGTGTCGTCCTAGCTCTGCTCGAGATAGAATTTCAGGTGCGCCTCTTTTCCGGTCTGGTTACTCTTTTCTTCCATAAGTTGTATTGGTGGCATTTTTTTCTTGTTTTATTCAAGTTACTTTTCTTCCATTAGCTCTACCCTAAATTAATGGTGTTTTTAAATTGGTTGAAGGCATTTAAACAGAATGTTAAGGACCAGTTTCAGTTTTCATATATATGATTTCTTATTTTATGTTGACATCCATGGTACAAATAGAATGTGGGACTTTGAAGCCAAAAATTACATATTTAATATTTTGCTAGTGAAATTGTAGTTTTGCTATAGAGATAAGTCCAAGCTAGTAGATGCCTGGATATATTTAAAAAATCAGTGCTTTACTTGTAGTGTTGACAGAGTACTAATTGTTTTATGTAAACAACTATTTTTTTCATCAAAACTCTTAGACTCATCACTTAGGTGCTCAGTTCCATTTCCTTTTTCTCAACATGTTTATATGGAGGTGAACCCTATTCTTTACATGTTATATGACTTAATTTGAAGTTGCATTACATGTTTGGCAATTTATTATTGAATCAATTGAATAGGTGTAGAGACTAAATAGTCTTTGGATGATTCCGGAGTCGAAAGGAACTTATTTTGAAGCCAAAATTTCAAAAGGGAAAATGAATTATCAATTAACCAAAAGGTTGTATTCTCAGCAACAAACAAATTCTATTGACGACTCACCTAAACAACAATTTATTAATTCATCGAGCAAATTCGTACAACATAAAAATTTATTTCCTTCTTAGTCGTTCTATGCCAACTTCTAATTTTTTTTTGTTAATTTTTAGTGTTGTCAACCAACACAACAAGGTATTGATTTTAGTCATTCTGTGATTCTTTTATTTGATAGTCGTGCAAAGGCTCACGCCTCACCTGAATATATAAGATCTTCAGTTCATGTCCTCCAGTTTTCTGTCACTTACAACTGAAATCCTATTGTTTGCAACAACTACGCTCTTATATGTAAGAAGAGCACTCAAAAAGATCAAAGCGATTAGACATGTATTCTTTACCTGTTCGGCAATTATTATTTCATTGGACGTCATATCAATGTTAGTATGTTACATGAAACAAAAAAAATTCTCTCATTACAAAGAAAGACATATATTTTGCCTATCATATAATATTTATACTTATTTTACAAGCACACTATAGTACATTAAAGTAACTACTTCATAACAATACCCCTCGTACATTTTGTTGGAATGACTAATCACAATAGATCGAGATCATTAATCCTAGAAGTATATTTAGGATACATAGCTAGGATTATCCATTACAAAATATCTTAACAGCTTTTGGTTTGATGTTATTAACTTTTAAGCATGCTATATGTGGTTGTTTTGCTACTAAAAGGATATCTCAAATTATATGTTTGATTATAGTGCTTCTTCTTTGCTCCTCTTGCCTGACCACTTTATAATTCCTGATTGCAATATATAATACATAGCTGCTTCTATATATACCAAACACTTCTATTTTACCATTTTCACTTTGAATGAATCCTTTGTCCGGTTTACTTCTTCATTCCAATGTAGTGTTTTCCTCAGAGTTCTCATCCAGCTAAGTAGACTGGTCCATATGCCTGATGAACACTCTAAAAGAAGCATTATAAAGGTTACATGTAGCTCCATTGGTTCCACTAAACAATAAAAAACTCTTGACTTGTATACATTCTTTGCTGAGATGATTTTATGAATTTTCCAAAGCTGTTTTTTTTTCCGATTTGGTTACTCTTGTTCTTCTGCTGTCTTGTGTAGTTGAATTATTTTAGTTTGTTGATTCTCCTTTATTTGAAATCACACCTCAATGAATGATGTTTATTTCATTATGTAAGTCGTGGAAGCACAATCTCTATGTTGAACACTTTATTATGACCTTGTTTTGACAGGATGTTTATAGATGCAATTAGATTATAAGTTACTTCAACAATGCCCCTCTTCTCTAATAGGAGGGGACTTGATACAAAAGTAGATTATTTAGCGGCCATACACTACATCAGTCTTTGTATCACGATGAGAAACTTAAGCCATCATTATTTTCCTACTAACGAATTTCATTAGCATTAGAATCTGGTCCTGCCTGATTATTGGAACATTAACTTTTCTAATTAATTTTTCTTATATTCTTGCAGATTTGTTGATGTTTATGGATATCACTTGATGAAATTTAGACTACTTTTGAGGCGAACAATTTTATTATTCAAGTGTAAAGTTTACATATATTTTTTTTGGTAAGCAAATAATTGTACTTACCCATCAGGAAAACCACATTAAGCACAAGGTTGTTGCAAGCTTGGGAAAACTACCCAAAACATTGCAGGTAGACTTATTTTCATAATATTTCATACATGACTAGAGGTTAAAATATAAAGAACTAGTATATAGAAGTGTGAATTTCACTTGGATGTCTCTCAAGATGTCGCATTTTCCTATATAATTTCTTCTGCATATTACCTCAAAAAAAGAGTTCTTGTGAAAATGAATTTGATCAACTGTTGGTCAATTCTTTCCTTCTTTTGGAAATAGCCTCATTTTTTTCTCTAACCAAGTGTAATATACTTCAGCAGCTAAGCACATTCTATAGATATTTGCAATAATTGAATGACCTCTTGCATTTACCACAACCTATTGAATTTTCTCAATCCATTTTGTTACAACTCTGCTCTGTTCATTCAAGTTGAATATTTCCGCCAGATAATAGCAGAGTATTTGCAATGAAACAGTAGGTGATCAAGTGTTCCTGGATGGTTTAAACAGAGCAAGCCTGCCATATCTTTGATATCAGTCCACTTTGCAATCCTGTCTTTAGTATGTAGTCTTCCATGTAGAGCCAAGAATTAAATGAATATTCACGTAGGAGCACCATAATTGTCACACAAGCCTTCTCCATGAGCATTTAGGGTAGACACCTCTAATCTGCAGATACATCTTATGTGTAGCAAACTATCGATTTGCATAATATCAGGTTCTGTAGGCCTATTTGTTCCATAAACTTTGTAGCTTTAAGGATTTTTTTCACAAGACAAGATGCTTATGTTGGTGTATATTATTATACCAATGATTATTTAACGTCATCTCAAAATTTTGTACTTGCAGATTTTGAAGATTGACGTTACAAGTCAAGATACAAGTTTAGAAGATGCACAAACTCATTATTATTTTGCTATGAATGTTATGGAATACTTGATATTATAGTCTAGCTAAGATGTTAGCTAAGTTTTTTCTTAGCTATATATATTATCTCTTTGTATTGAGATTTTTAGTAGTAATTCAATATTTATTTATTGAATTTATTTTTTGTGATATTGAGCTCTAGAACCAATAGTGGTTAATTAGAGATCAGAATTATTGTTCATTTCTGAAGGATATATAAGACCAGAAACATTACTCGTCTCTATATGATATCTAAGACCACACTGTTTTCGTCGCTAAAAAGTACAAGGACCAGGTTGCTGCTAGTTGCTAAAGATTATTAACGACTAGAAAGTAAAAATTTTAATTTAAATAAATTGTCTATTTGGGACCAGAAATGTCGTCTTTAAAATCATGTAACGACCAGCGTTTTCCCTCGTCCCAAAATACATATAACGACCAGCTAATGAAACCCGTCGTAGTTACACTTTAGCGAAGAAGGCTATTAGGACGGGTGGCGACCAGCCTTTCCCCTTCGCAATAAATCATTTGGGACCAGATTTGGACATTTAGGGACAAGATTTCCCTTTCTTAGAGGCTGTTTTTCTTGTAGTGATACTTAGTACATTTTGTGTGCTAATCCACATTTCTTCCATTTTTCTACAAAGTGTAAGGTTTGGACTTGAGTTCTATTCTTGGAAGATGGGTTTCTAAGGAGCAAGGAGTTGAAGACTTTGTGAGTCCTCACAGTTTCGAGGACAAACCCACCATGTTCCTTTTTGTCTTTTATTATTATGTTTAGATCTTTTGTATGGGTTGTGTCCAAAAGTTTTAGTCTTATGGTTCTAGATGGTTTGAGACAAAGTATAGACTTCCGCTCATGTTTATAAAAGACTTTGATTGTTCAAGAAAAAGTTTTAAATTCTGCACTATTTCCTATGTTCTTATGTGATGATATGCTATGAGGCTTGTATGAGACTTTTAGGAGTCTTTTACGCTGTGTTACATTCGAGGTGTAGACTCGGGGCGTGACATAGGGAATGGTATATCATAGAATATTCATATAAATAAATTTGGATTGTAAAATCTCTCACTTGTAATAGTTAGAACAAGTGGATGGATGGTTTCACCAATTTTAATTAAAAAAGAGATTATCAATTTTCACAATAGAACTAAGATTTTAGAAATCGCTTGAACTAACAAGTAATGTAAGGCTGTGGGGATTGGAAATCAATGTCACATAGGGGTAATTGTGTTGCTCTATAGTGTTGAGCATTCATTTAAGGCTAAGTCATCTTTAATGACGTTAATCTTCTCTTTTGAGCATCAACCTAAGATCGAAAGTAGGAATAAAGTTTAAAACCTTAACCATAAATTAACCCCATGCTAAGTAGCCCAAATTCATGTATGAACAACAACAAAAAAAAGAGCATAGGTCAATACCAAATTCATTAAATCAATACCCAACCCCATAATTGCACCGCTAGATCATAGGGTTTTAGCCACCCATCACAAAAGTAAAGAGATTATACCTTCCATGAAAGCAGCCATGGGTAATATGAAATTAAACAATTAAAAGTAAACCCACTATGGATTCAATGTCAATTTGTCAAATTCAAGAGAAAAATTGAAAAACCCCCAAAAGCTAGAAAATACTCTTCACAAGGTAATGCTTCTCTCTCTAAGTTCAAAGTCTCAATATTAAGAATTCTTCTAATTTTTAGAACTCCTTTTTTTTTTCTCTTCTTTGAGCTATTTATAATTTCCCAAAATTAGGCCCAAAAACTCAATGTGTGTCTCATTCGGCGACATTAGTCGGGCTTCCTCAATGAATCGCCTCTTGTGCTTAAGCTCACGTTCTCATGTTCTAGGGTTCAGGTGTTTGAACCTCAGTTGGCAAACTCATTTGAGTATGCTTTTCATATTCAATGAATCACTCAATGCCATCTTGGTTAACATTTCGAGCATTCTATTTTTCTCCTTGCACTATCATTTTCAGTGACGATCAGCAAGGTCGCCTTTCTCATTTGGCACATCGCCTTCTCTTTTGGACTTTGCCGACCTGTCTTTATAGATACTAGTGTTGTGAACTATCATTTTGGGAGAGGTCATGCTCACTAGGCGATCCTCCTTCCTCATTTGACAACCAATAATATAAAGTTTGCACTTATTTTTGTATTTTTGGTTATTCTTTCAAACATCAATCCTTGCCTTGTCCATTAACCTTCATAGTTGCAAATCATCAACATATAATCAAAATAGGACAAATCGACACTAATTATTCAGCTAAATTGACCTCAAATGAGTGCAAATCTACCACTCATCAACACCCCAACTTAAACTTTTGTTTGTCCTCAAGTAACTCAAGAACACAATTAGCTCAAAAATGTGTCTACAATAGTACTCAATGAGAGCTAACATGCAAATGTTATAACAAGACTACTCTCAACAACGTGCTACACTCAATCATGATAAAAAAGCTTCAAATGATGATTAGACGGTCTCAACACAAGCTCAAGCTCAATTTAGCTTCTTTTCTAATGGAATACCATGTTTCAATAAATACATTCAACTGCCCTCACATAAAAATTAATTCATTGCTCTCACGAAGCAAAACAACAAAGAAATAAGGAATCAATACAACTCTCACTCTATCAAAAGAGAAACACATGCATGTTTTGTCCCAATAGGTTTGCCCATATTTTTCAATCATCACACAACCTAGTTCATGCAAGATCTCAAGGGTCTTTTATGCTTGTAATGGGGCTGAGGGTTAAGGTATGGTCAATTTAGCTCGGTGACTTCACTTTTTCAAAGCATTGTTACAATCATCTTCACCTCTTCTCAAGTTGTTTTTTCATTTGAGAAATCACACATTTGAATTTTTACTCACTTTATTCGGAATCCCCTTTATTTCATCAATTCTCTTTTTCATTTTCATTTTTTTTATAAGGAGGGCTTCCTTCTTTCTGTAACACACTTTAAAGGTGGGTCGCATTTCATCTTTCTTTTCCCTTCACTTGGCTTTCATTCCTCCTTCTTTTCTAAGCACCCAACATAGGGTTTTTACCTAAGTTAGAGATTAAAAGATAACAATGTTTCAAAAATAATTTTAAGTGAGAAGATAAGGATAATTTGGTTCAAGAGGCTTTCTTTTGATTTTTCCAACAAATGGGTTAGACTCAAATAGTGCCAAAAAGGATGCACACCCTCACAAGGTAATCACAAAGGTTTATGAAAGTTTGGGTTCCCTCTTTGAATTGTTGCCCAAGATCACGCCTTACATGTACCAAGATTTAGACAATTTGACCAACAAGACAAATTCTAGGACTCCACACACATGCTTTCAAGTAAGACCTCATCGCACATGGCACTTTGAAATACACTCATTTAGCACATCTCGAAAAGATCAAAAGCGTACGTGTAATTTTTATTCCAAGGCTCATATCATAATGCATTTAGTCAAGAAAAGATTCAAAGAGACTGCTCACAAGCGAAACCACATCAATTTCATTCTCGCAACACCAACACTATACATCAAGCTCATCATGAGTACTATTCACAACATTGATATTGAACAAAATCAATCCTCCAAATATTATCAATAAAATTTCAAGCATTTCACAATTTTCAAAAACTCATGAGGGATTGCAAAATTGAGAGAAAACAAAAAGAAGACAAAAAAAGTAATATAGATATACTTTTTCAAAAGAAGCACTATAACAAAAACAAAAGTACCAATACAATTATCCAAAAGTAAAAGTAACAAAATACATACAAAAAGGGGAATATTGGTTCAAAGGCCCTCACACGACCAAAAATAAACAAGCAGTGTCCTTAATGCAATAATAAATTAAAGTACAGGAGGCTGAGATAGAAGGGTCCCTATGAATGGCTAAGTCTATGGAGCACTCTCATCTAGAGTCTCAGGTGGGGAAGTATCAATCGAGGTATCAATGCCCGGCAACAAGATTACTGGCGGTAGTTGTGCAGTCTCAACTAGGGCAATAATGCCCGTCACAACACTCAAAGGGATGGTGGAGTCGGAAGAGACCCCTCTAGTACCAACTATTGAAGTCTCTAGAAGGGATCTCTCCAAGGTCACCTAAACAATGACCTCCTTGGTCTCCTGCAGTTTCGTGAGAGTCTAGGCAATCCCATAATCCTCAATCCTCCTTGTGCTACTCCTTGACCAAATCATCATCGACCCTCTCAACATCAACATCAGTATCAATATCAACACTCGCAATTTTCCTAGGTTGCACATTGGAAGTAGACATACTACTGGACATAGGTGGTGGCACAAAGATAAGTGCATCTGGTAGGGGAACCTCGCCCAATAGCATCGATATTTCTATGGAATGCAACTAAGTCACCTCCGCTTAAAAAGTAGCGAGTTGGCCCCTCATGGTGTCTAGTGAACCAGAACTACCTCAGCCTTTTCTAGAGCCTCTAGTCTCGTTGTGACATTATCCAACCTCACACCATGGGCATCTAATAACCCATCACACATAATCACCATATCTCTCAAAGGATCCAAGGCCTTCTCAATGGCCCGATCAATAATCTCGGGCACGTCTGTCTCAACCCTTGCGGCTCTAACATCCACCAATTTGTAAAGAATACTCATCTAATAAATTAACACCTAGGTCAAGGGGGAACGGATGAAAGGATTGGAGGTAGGTATAGCAACAAAAACAACAAAAGAAGTACTAGCAGGAGCAGGGGTAGTAGAGATTGAAAGCACAGTAGTAAAGGAGGTTATACCTGCCTACTCCATACAAAGAGCATGCGCACTAGTCTCAGCTGCTAGAGTCTATAGATCTAGTACAAGTGTAATATCTGGTGGTGGAGGCTTCCTTTGACATGCATCATCTCGTAAACACTTGACCTCAATCCTCCTATGTCATTAGAAGAGGTTGGGGTGATCCTTAAATTTGTAGTCACCCTGAAGGGAACTCCTACCTCTCACATAGCTGAGCAATAAAATTTGGGAATGGGAGAGTGGTTTTCTCTTGCCTAGCCCTCATCAGTATCTCATCGGTAATAATTATTCCCACATGAATATGCTCTATATCAATGATTGTTCCCACTAAGATCGTCTTGTGATGGCGAAGGACAGACTCATTTTGTGAAGGCATAATATTATTGCTGATGAAGCCAAACTAGTAACATGCTAACATATTTAAATCTTTCTTCTCAATGCGGGTACGATCAGACATCTAGGAGGGAAATGAATTATAAATAAGTGGATCCAACCACTCTTTCAATCAGTTCAAGTCATGTCGAAGTTGGAGTGAATACATGTTCGACTAATCGGTATCCCAAGTGCAGTGTTAATAGCCCCAGCATGGCATTGCACTTTATTTCCACGTAATTTCACTTCTTCAAGCGACTTCCAAATTATACCCTTCCACTTGTTTGGTTAGGCCTGAGCATACGTTGTGTAAAATTCTAGGACCCAAGACGGAACATAAGGGTTTCTTGGCTTTTTTAACCCCTCAAACTTTTGGAATTGAATGGTGTCCTAAATGGCTGGGTGGTAGCTCATAACTCCCCCTATAGAGAGCTTTCTATCCTCAAGAATATCTTGTTCTCTAGTACTTTTGAGCCTACTAAGAGCTTTTGGAGGGATAACTGGGAGAACTCTTGAAGTTGGTGCTTGTGCAGAGGAGGATTGCACCAGTTTAGAACGGATTTCTGTCCTTTTCCTTACAACCCCTTTTTTGGGTTACACCCTATATTGGATAGATACTCCTGCAATGGTAAACTGCTGAGGTCGAGGAGCCTCAGATAGCTCATTGATAGAAATATCCCTGTGCCTTTTCAAAGGAGGGGGACCAAGAGAGTCTATGTCGGACTCTGTTTCTGATGATACCACTCTTTTACCCATTGTTCTTTCCATTACCTACAAAGCGCACACATTCAAACAAATGACTTGTGAAGGTTAGTTGAAATCAAAATCATTCAAAACACAGTTCAAAAAATACCCTTAGGCTCACCAATTAGGAAGACGGATCGCCAACAGGATAGGCGAGCTCAGGTGAGCTCGTCGAATCAGACAGTGATATTATCAAAGGGAATAGGCAAAAAGTATGGAGTTAATTGAAACTCAGTGATTCACCAGTTGGTTTCGGTAAGTTAACACAAGTCTGACAAAAATGACAGCGTAATTTGAAAAGAAACATGCATCAAAAGAAATGTCCACTGCTACTCCGCTATTCACCAAGTGGTTTCATCGAGCTAAGACAAGCTCGCCGAATGGGATAGTCCCCAAAGTCACATATTTACTAAAGAATGGGAGTTGAGGCTTATTCGGTGATTCACCTAAGCTTCTTGGCGAGCTATGACAAGCCTACCGAGCAAGGGATGTTCAGCATAATGCCTAATTCTTATAGCTAAACCCAATATAAGCAACAAATGCAAATTCCCCAACATCATTAAAACCCACCTATATGCTTATATACCCATGGGTACTAAGATTTCCCCCATATATTGCAAAGTATTGCTTAAATTGACGATTTGCCCTTAACAAAGTCATCACTTTGTCTATCATTGGGCAAAATCATGTAATTGTGTCAACACCAGGTTACTTAGACTTCACCCATATAAAATTAGGCTCAAACCCATCATTTTTGTTAGTTTAGGTTCACAAATTAACCAACAAAATCAAAATTGGCATTTTATAGGCAACACTCACGCAAATAACTCATGGGCATAGTTCAATACACACAACATAAAGTTACCCATTAAAATCTAACAATCATTATCATCAAATGGCTTCAAGCCCATACCCACATTGTAAATTAAAGCTCGTAATGATCAACAAGATCAAAAACTAGCCTTAAGTTAAGGATACAATTGAGAATAATCAGGGAAATGGGGTTGGATTGAAAGAGATGGAAATAAAAAGCACTCCTCCAACATTGAAATCATGCACTAAAGGCTCACAATCAATAAAATGGTGCAATGCAAGAGAAAGGAGAAGAAAAGACATAAAGATATCAATGGGTTGAATTTTTGAATTAGAAAACAACCTTGGCCTTTTTATATCAGGCCCGTTCACATGTCAGGGCTAAAATTGCTGAACGTGTTGAGTGAATCACCAATTGGAGCTTAAGCTCACCGAACATGTCTGAACAAACACCAAACATGAAGACTAATTTAGTGGACTCAATGGAGTCCGCATAGTGCACTTCGGTGGATCACAGTTTTGGAGCTCAAATCACCTAAATTGGCAGTACACTTTTCCACATGTTCAAGCTCAGAAGGCGGACAAGAATGAGTCTTCTCAACACCTTCGACAAATCACCGTTTGGGTTTTGGCATCGCTTAATATTTCCTTTTTCAACCTTTCAACTTCTTCTCAACCTACACTTACAATGCACGTTAGTTAAAGCAATAAAAACAAAATTAAAGACTTGGGTTGCCTCTCCGAAAGAACCTTATTTCACATTGTGGCACGACATAGTTCTCAATTAATCACTATTTATTTTTGGGATTTGGGACTGTGTCACTAGGCAATGTTCCCTTTTTCTTTGTATTGAGATGAGTGGAGATCTGGCACAATTGGGTCTCCAGCAGCTTGATAGATACAGAATGATAGGTCACCATTTGAGATTAAGTGGAGAAGTCATTTTTCAAGTCCTTCAAAACTTTGTCAAATCCTTCAAAATTTAAGATCTTTGTAAGCATTTCCTCAGTTCGGTTTCCTTCTTTCCCAGTTGTGTCTTTTGGTCATTGAGGATCATGGGGAGGACTCACTAAGAAATGGAAAATAAAATGATAACTCCATCCTCAAAGCATGAGGACTCACCAAGCTTGGAATCTTAAGATCAATACTTAGCCACAAAACATACCCTGACTGTTGGACCCTACATTTGGGAACAATGTAGGCAAAAGTATGTCTTAGTACAAAAATGCACCAAGTATGATAACTATGCATAAAAATCTTTGAAACATGCTAAAAAGGACATTTCATTTCAAAGCATGCAATTTATCATGCTTAAACATCATCATAAAGATAGTTGGAAAACATAAGGCATAACATCATCTTTAATGCAAGCTAGCATCATCTTTAAAATCTTTCAACACTATGAGATACTTCTTTAAGAACATCTTAGTTCATCCTTACATTGAAAACTTCAAGATACTTCTTTAATAATGTCTTAGTTCATTATTAATCTTGTTGTGTGAAATAGCCTTAACCGACAAGAGACAATGTGAGCTATCACATGATCCCCCAGTGTTACCCACACCGAAAAGGGTTGTCCTACTTGCCTAAGGTAGAACCATCATTCGTTAGCTTAGGTGGATCAACTAGATAAACATCCTATGGGGGCACGTAGTTTATGGGATACAGAGATTGCTACTAGAAACCCGAACTCCACTAGGTGAAGGCTTCCATCTCATGAGACATACTTTGGAAACTCGGACTAAACTACGTGAGAGTTCTCATTTTGGAAGCCTGGAATCGACTATGTGTGAGCCTCCATCTCATTTCAATATCCACTCGGTGCTAAGCATAAATCCCACGAATTACTTATTAAGTCGTACTTTAACTCATATCTCACGAAAGGATGTCCTTGACAACAAAGCCAAGTTAGTTCATTAGTATAGCTTTTTAGACCATGCGTAAGCAACTATCACCATTAATGATCAGTTTTACACTTAGATTCAATTAGGTGAGAAAAGTCTTTCAACCGTAGAACTCTTAATATATGAGAAAATCTTTCATATTAAAGTTCATATCTATTCATGAGAATAACCTTTCAACCAACACACAAAAACAACATAATCATTAACACTTTACTCTCAAAGTGTCTAATGAGTCTGAGATTTGGAATCATTTAGGGCTTTGTTTATATAGATTTAGTATCCTCAAATGCTTAATTTATGTCATAAACTGATGAAAAATCCTTGATTTTTAGGTACATGGATTGAAAAACAAAGCAAGGACACTAACATGCGAAAAGGAACAAAACAAACCGAAGAACTGAAGCAAGGCAAGCCTGGTGATCGCCAAGAGCATTTGGTGAACCGTCGAAAGGCCAGTTCCACCGCCTAAATTTCAAGTATGCTTGAGTGAAGAAACCAAATCGGCGATAAAAAGGAGCGATCGGCGCATCGTCGAGTAGTTATGCGATACAGTGATAGATCGCCTAAAGTTACAGAACCTAAGGATGTTGAATGACAAGGTGAAATGGTGATAAAGGAGATCAAAGGGCGGCTCACAGAGTGACCGAGTGGATCGGTGAGCCCGACTTACTTCACAAAAATGTCTATTCATGGCATATTTTTTGCAACTATAAATACGTTTTTGAACATTTAGTTTAGTATGTTGGAACATCATATGATTCTTTTAATTATCTTTTACATCTAGAGATAGTTTTCTCTGGAGTTTTTTTCTTAGCTTTAAAGGATTGAAGAAATTCACTTTTGAGAAATTGGAAGTGGGTCTTTGAAGATTCATCAAATTGGAGCATTGTAAGGATGAAATTACTATTACCCAGTTGATGGATAATCAATTTGGTAACTATTTTTACCTTTTTACAATGTCTAGCTAAAATCCTAATTCTTGGGTTGTGATCATGTGATTATGGGCTCATTTATTTTATGGGTATTGCTAATTGTGAGTTTTAATGCTATTTAAAAGTGAGTTTAATCATTAATTGTTGTTTAATTTAATAATTTTAGTTGGAAATGCAGTTCTATTTTTATGTTATTGACTTGCTCGAGAGAGAGATTTTAGAACTAAGGTTTTTGCTTAATGGTTTGTGGGTATTGGGTTAATCTAGGTTTAGCTGGAGAGAGTGAAACCTAAACCCTATTCCACACATTTAGCTTGAGAGGGTTAATGGATTAAGGTGTGGTCTTCTCTTAATTTACATGCTTGTTGATGTTCGAGAGAAATCACCTGATTTGGGGAAATTGTTCAAGAGAAAAATACCTCCCTTATAACCAAGCCTACTAACTAATATCTAGCTATTCAGTTTAGTTGCAATTACCTATATGTTTATATTTTCCAATAATCAATCACATCCCAAGAATCCATCTCATTATTGTTAATTCCTAATGTTTGTAACTGTTTGTAGTTATTAATCTAAAACCAAAAACCACCATCTGACATTTGTGTCAACCCTTTTATTTGATATGTATTTTTCGATAATGTTTATTCCTATGGCTAATTAGACCGCATTGATACTTCTTGATTGAATTTAAAACATGTACCACTCCTTGTGGGATTTGACCCCAACTCATTTAGATGGGTTTTATACTGATTTTCGATTATATACACTTAGAATTGGAAGTAGTGTCTTTGAAACATTACTAATAAAAATGGCGCCACTTCTGGGGAGTGGTGTTGTTTGAAATTCTTTTGGTGAAGTTGAATTGTGTTCTTTTTAGCCATAGTTGAATCTACCTACTTTTAGTTTTTGTGTTGTATTGCTTGTGTTAAAACAAAGGAGGAAATGAGTGTTAACGGAATCAATGGTAGCCAAGTGGGCCACCAAGATGACATCGGGAATCCCAATGATGTCAATGACTCGAATGTCAATAACCATAACCAAATGGGTGGTGTTCCTGCCATTTGTTTGCCTCTAGCTGAAGGAAACACTGTGTTTCACATTATAAGAACCATATTGCAGCTCGTACAACTAAAGGGTTTGTTTGGAGGTCTGGCTCATGAGGATCCCCATGACGATATAAGGAATTTTGTTGAAGTCTGTGGACCGTTCTCCTTTAAAAACATATCTCATGAATCGGTCTGGCTAAGTTTGTTCCCAACTTTTCTAATGGGAGAAGCATGCAAGTGGTTCGCTGAATTGCCAAGAGATTCTATCACATCATGGGAAGAACTTATTGTCGCATTCCGACTACAATTTTTCCCTCCTTTGAAGATGATGACTCTTTGGGACAACACTCAAAGCTTCAAGCGCTTGGAGGATGAGCCAATCCATGAGACTTGGTTAAGGTTTAAGAAGATGGTGCTACAATGCTCAACTCATGGACTTCCTGATAACGTATTGCTACAATACTTCTACAAAATCCTTGATTCGGAGAACAGGGGAGTGGTTGATCAACTTTCTCCAGGAGGTTTAATGCAACATCTTTCTGTAATAGCAGCCCAACTCCTTGATGGCATAACCAAGATAAAATGGGCATGGTACACCCGCGAAGATCAACTCTCTCCTCCCACTTATAAACTGATAAATGAGAAGATTGAAAAGGATCAAGAGAGAGACCAAAACATGGCAAAAATGATGACCCAATTGCATATCTTGACCAAGAATGTTATGGGTACTGGTACAAAGAGTGTTAATGTTGTAGGTGTTGGTGAAGTAAACCCTGAACAGGCCGAATTTGAAGTGTTGGACAATGAGGAAATAAACTTCCTAGCCAACCATAAAAGAGGCTATCGTGCTAACTACCCAAGGTTGGGTGGAAACCAAGGTTGGAATAGAGATGAGGGCTAGAGAGACCGTGATAGAGAGTGGCGTGAGCGTAATGCCACTTGGAAGGAAAGAGAAGGGGAGAATGATAGGTATGTTCCTCCCCACGAGCATCAAAAGCCCAAAGATTTTGAGGGTATCCAGACTGAGGATATGCTCTCACGTATTCTCAACAAAGTTCAAGGGTCTATGAAGGAAGATGTATCGACTCTCAACCAGATGGCAACCTCGCATCCATCTATATCAAGCAGTTGGAAACCGAAATTGGTCAAATTTCTTCATAGTTAAACCCAAGACAACAAGGGGGGTTTCCTAGTGATACTATGGAAAACCCCAAGAACGAAGCTTAAGTGGGTACTTGCGTCATGCCACGACATTAAAACCAAGTTTTTAATGCTTTGTGTTTGTTTTTGGAATAACGGGTGTCAATTGTGCAGGTTGAAAAGGGGAATGTGTTTGAAAAATGTAGGTTGGCGAGCGAAGAGTCCAGTCGGCGACTCGTCAAAGAGGTCAGCGAGCCTGACTTGGACCACTGTTGGACTCAAGAAAATCACAAATGAGAGTCTATAAAACTCAGCGGGCCCATAGATGAGTTGGCGAGCCCAATTTTGTCCGCCGTTTGGACCCCCAAATTACTGGAGGTCCTATAAAACTTGGCGAGGACGAATAAAATCGCTGAAAGGTCTGCGAACTAAAAGGCTTTAAAAGGCTAAAGTTTTAAACTTTCAAAATATTTCCTATTCCCTCATATTTAGCCTCGTACACTTGCACCCACACTCTATAGTTTGCATAGTTTACCCATTTTTTGTTGTTTGTCGTGTTGATCTCGTGCTGAGATTTGGATTACATTACCACCTAGCATTTCAAACTCTTATTTTGGCTTAAAGGTTCGTGTTCCAAACCCCGAACTCTTGGATAGAGGTTGAACTCGAATGCATTTATTTAAATCTTGTTGTTGTGTGCTGGGCCTGTACTAAAATCGTAGTTGTTGTGCTCGTTTGCCTTTTTTTGTTCCGAAATCATGCCTAAATTGTTAAATTATTGATTTCCCGAGTTTTGTTTTTTAAAATTGATCATAAATTGTTGCGTTGCTATAAATTTTTGTTGGGTCTAGTTGGGTAAAGTCTGAGTAACCCCAATTGTGCTAAATGACGTACTTTGCCCAATGATAGAGCATTTGACATCATTCTTAAGGGCAAAAGTCATCAAATGACCAATTTTGGCCAAAATGGGGGAAGTCTGAGTACCCCGATGGCATGGGTCGAATGGGTCTGAGTCTAATTGCATAAGTGTATAGTTTGATTTTTTTTTTTGGGCCTACGAGCTTGAATTTGGGAAACAAGGTTGAAATTTGGTACACTGGGCAGTTTGGCAAGCTAAGTGGAGCTTGCCGAACCGTTCGGTGGTTCGCCAATGTCCCCCTTCATCACTTTTAATTTTGTGTTTTGGCTAGATTAGAGTCTGTAACTCTCGGTAGGAAGCCTGAGCTCGCCGATTTCACTCGGCAACTCACCGAAAGTCTCCCTTGATCCCCCTTAATGCGCCCCTAACCCCTAAAATACACTATTAATTTTGGTGGGCTAGTCTGGGCTCACCAAGTGATGTTGGCGATTCGCCGAAGGGCCCTACATATCGCCGACCTGTCATTTTCTAGAAACTTTTCAGGAAAGTCCTTTTGGTGAGCCCGATTTGACCCGCCAAAGTGACTTGGTGACTCGCTGATCAGTTCGGCGAGTCTTTCTGCAACCTGTATTCTGTATTTTTCTTAAATTAATTCTATCTTTTTTTGGTGTATTTTTGCATATATGGCTAGGACCAACTTGGATGAGAGTGGAATGCCACCTTGCAAACAAGCACGGGGCGTAGTCATTAATGAAGGAGCAGTTGCTTGTTCTAAAAAGGGGAAGAAAGCACCTCCAAAGGGAGGCAAGGGCAAGGGAAAAAGCGCTCGTAGCAGAGAGACCGAAGAACAACTCCAACAGTGATGGGATTCTATTCATTCTCACGCCTCATTTTCCAAGCCTGAGGATGACCAACTGGTTCAGACCCGGCAAGCTGACATTCATTCCAGAGTTCATCAAAATCTGTCTAGGATCCCAGAGTCTACCCCTCCTACGATTGATACAACTCCAGCTCCAGCACATATGGTGGCTCAAGCATCACCAGTTCAGGTCCTCCTCCCTGGCTACTCAATAGGCTAAAGGCCGAAGGACTGAGGACCGTTCTTAAAGAGAAGAGATTGTCCATGGATGGTGTAGTGGATAGGTACCCTCATGTGTGGGACACTCTCTGGTCTCACAGGTTTAAGTAGTTCACCAGGCCTCGTGGCCCCTATATTCCTAAATGGGTCCGGGAGTTTTACACAGCATATAGTGGCCTGGTTCCAAAGGGAAAGAAGAAGGCCAATGCCTTCAGACCAGTAGAGTCTGTCATGGTCTAGGGAAAGGCAGTGAGATGCAGCAGCGATTATATCAATGTTGTATTTGATAGAGGGTCAGGTTTTGACTACCTGAGTTTTGCTACCACTGTGATGACTCTAAATGACCTAAAGGGCTAGCTAGCTCCCCTTATTGTTGATACAACCCCGAGGTGGATCAAGACTGTAGTTCTTATTGAGAAGAGGGAGTTGAATATAGTAACTCGATATTGGTTTGGGTTCATCAGTAGCTCAACCATGCCCTCACAGAATGAGTCCATCCTCCGCCTCCCAAAGGTAGTCTATCTCAGATCAATCATCACACGAAAAAACATCAACTTGGGGCTAATCATTGAGCAGGAGATGGCCATGAGGGCCAAACAGCACCAGACATCCCTTCCTTTCCCAGTCCTTATTACAGAGCTGTGTCGGTAGGCTAGAGTTCCTCGTGACGAGAAAAGGGACATTGTGGTCACACCTATATCCTCCACAAATATTCAGCACATAGAGGTCGAGTACAAATGGGATGAGGCAGATAGGAGGAAAGCAGCTCTGGTGGATGCATCCCCAGAGGTTGATGTTTACTCCATACCTACAGAGGCATCTTTGCTTACTTCGGCCTCCGGGCCTTCAGCTACATCTGCTACCACTCCTTCACAGGCCTTAAGTTCTTCTGCTTCCCATCTTACGAGGATCACTCAAGCCATGCTCCTCATGATGGGGCACCTAGCCTATTCTACCGATGAGCGGGCTTCCCGACAAAAGGCCGAGGTGCCTTGGATGATTGAGTGAGCCATCTTAGCTGATTTGACACCCCTTTGGACATCTATTGATGCTTTCACGGTGATAGTAGAGACTTGTGAGAGTCGATAGGTGTTTATTTTTGAGGTTACAGTTTTGAAAGCCGAGGTTTCAGATTTGAGAAAGGATGTGGACTATCTGAAGTCCACAGACTTCACTTCTATTTTTGAGTCAGCTGAGGCTCTGGGTGCTTTGGATAGTTTTGAGATGCCTCAGGCTACCACCAGAGATATGCCTATGGATGATGTGGTTGCTGATGAGTCAGAGGTGGAAACAGATGAAGAGCAGCTTGGGGAGCGAGATGAGGCTGTTTATGATGATCTAGCCGACTTGGAGGATGCTATGTTCGAGACTACCCGACAGACCTCCTTGAGAGACACCATTATGGCTGAGTCGAGTGTGGTTACAATTGATGCGACATTGGGCATTGATGCCCCGACAGATGGAGCGGCTAAGTAGATAGGACCATTTTTTATCTCCCTCTCTGTTGCTTTTATTGATTTTGGTTATTTTTGTTGGATTTGAGGACAACTGTTTTTCATTTGTGGTGAGTGAGGTATTTCGATACCTACCTCTTGTGATTACATTTTATGTACATATATTGGGTTTTTGTTCTATCTTGTGGATATTTAAGCTTGTGGCTCCTTGTTTTGAATAGAAATAGTTTTTGACCCATCCAAAATTTTTGCCACCTCTTGTTGTTTTGGAATGTGGTTGTTCTTGTGCAAATTTGAGTATTGGTTATGATCAATACCGACAACTTTAATAGTACTCTTAATCTAACAAAAATGAATGCGCGACTACGATGAGGCCAAATAAAGTTGCATAGACAATATGTGGACTTTTTGCATCTTGTTGTGACTAGCGGGTTATCGAACCAAGTCTCTTGGGATGAACATTGAACACTCGCTCGAATGAGTATCGTTTGTTATTGGTGACAATCCCTTGTGTGATGAGCTTACCTTGAACATTGTGTGTGGTGACACCTAGAATTTTCCCCGTTGGTCTGGTTTACTAAGTGATGCAAGCTCTTGAAATTATCTTAGGCAACCATTTTGAGGATTGAAACAATTTGACAATATACCTCTTTTTGTGGCCAACCTTATGAGGTGTGTGAACCTTACTTGAACCCCTTTGAGCATTATCCTTTCTTGGAAGAAACTTGAACAATTATGACCCCTCTTTATCCATTCACCCATAATTCTCATGAAATGTGGTTTGTTTGAATAGCCAACTTAGGCCAAAAGCCTATGTTGGGGGTGTGCTGAAAATAGAAGTTAAATCAAGAAGTGTGAAAAATTCCCCTTTTAGCAATGGTCTTGAAAAAAATGGAACCCCTACATATAGAAAGAAGAGAAAGAAAATAAGAAAGTAGAATAAAAAGAATGAAAAAGTTGTGAAATAAAGTTGTGAAAGTTACAAAACAAATGGGGTGTCTGGTAGTCCATTGAAAGTTGCATAATGGGGTGAATTTTAAGCATGATTAAAATGTTGAAGAAAAGGAATAAAGTGATATTCAGGCCACATTTCAAGAGGGTAGCAGCCACTGAGCCTAAATGACCATACATATACACTCAGCCCCGTTACAAGCCTTGAAAAGACCTTATCCATCCTAAGTGAGCTAAAACGAATGTTGATTTGAAAATAATGGCAAACCTATGGGTAAAGTCATGTATGTGTTCATCTTTGTAAGTGTGAGAGTCGTATGTGATTCCGAAACTATAAATTGTTGAGAAATTGTGTGGGAACATGGACTCATCTTTGCTGTGAGGGCATTTGAGTACCTTTGTTGAGTGTGAACTTGCATTTGAAGCAAGTATTGTTAACTTGAGCATCTTTGATAATGGTGAGTCAGAACTTGAATCTTTGAGTACACAATTGATCCTTGCATGAGTAGTTTAGTCTTGTTGTGTGCATTCATGTTGAGTCTTTTGTAGCACTGTTTGAGACATCCTTTTTGAACTGTTGTGAACTTGAGTTTTAATTGAGGACAAGCAAAAGTTTAAGTTCGGGATGTTGATGAGTCCATGATTTGGAATCATTTAGGGCTTTGTTTATATAGATTTAGTGTCCTCAAATGCTTAATTTGTGCCATAAACTGATGAAAAGTCCATCATTTTCAGGTACATGGATTTAGGAACAAAGCAAGGACACTGACATGAAAAAAGGAACAAAACAAATCGAAGAATTAAAGGAAGGCAAGCCTTGTGATCGCCAAGAGTGTTTGGCAAACCACCGAAGGGCCAGTTCTACTGGCTAAAGTTCCAGTTTTCTAGCCCTGAGGGAAGAAACCAAATCGGCGACAAAAAAGAGCAGTCGAAAAATCGCCGAGCAGTTCTATAATGTAGTGGTAGATTGCCAAAAGTTACAGAACCCAAGGATGATGAATGGCAAGCGAAAAGGCGAAGGAGGAGATCAAAGGGCGGCTTGCCGAGTGGATCAGCAAGCCCGACTTACTTCGCTGAAATGCCTATTCGTGGCACATTTTTGGCAACTATAGATATGTTTTTGAAAATTTAGTTTAGTATGTTCGAACATCTTTAAAATCTTTTAATTATCTTTTACATCTGTATCTTTCTCTAGAGGTTTTCCTTAGCTTTGAAAGATTGAAGAAATACACTTTTCAGAAATTTGAAGTGGCTCTTCGAAGATTCATCAAATTGGAGCATTATAAGGACGAAATTACTCTTACCCAGTTAATGGATAACTAACTTGGTAACTGTTTTTACCTTTTTACATGTCTCGCTAAAACCCCAATTCTTGGGGTGTGATGATATGATTATGGGCTTATTTAGTTTATGGTTATTGCTAATTGTTAGTTTAAATGATATTTAAAAGTGAGTTTAATCATTAATTGTGGTTTAATTCAAGAATTGTACTTGCAAATGCAGTTCTATTTTTGTGTTCTTGGCTTGCTCGAGAGAGAGATTTTAGAACTAAGGTTTTTGATTAATGGTTTGTTTGTATTGGGTTGATCTGGGTTTAGCTCGAGAGAGTGAACCCTAAACCAATTACACACATTTAGCGAGAGAGAGTGAATGGATTGAGGTATGGTTCCTCTTAATTTGCATGCTTGTTGATGTTCAAGAGAAATCACCTGATACGGGATAATTGTTCGAGATAAAACTACCTCCCTTATAGCCTAGCCTACTCACTAATATCTCACTATTCACTAATAGTTTCTAATTACCCATATGACTATATATGCCTATAATCTATCACATCCCAAGAATTCGTCTCATTATTGATAATTCCTAGTGTTTGTGACTATTTGTAGTTATTAATCTCTCATTATTGTTAATTCCTAGTGTTTGTGACTATTTGTAGTTATTAATCTAAAACCAAAACCCCCATCTGATATTCGTGTCAATCCTTTTATTTGTTATGTCTTTTTTTGATAATGTTAATTCCTATGGCTGATTAGACCGCATTCATACTTCTTGATTGAATTTAAAACACGTATCGCTTCCAACTCATTTTAGTTGTGTTTTATACTGATTTACTATCGTTGACACTTAGAATTGGAAGTAGTGTCTTTGAAACATTATTAATCAGTGTCCTTACTACATTTACATAGATTTCATAGAAACAAGCATAATATCATACTTTGATCTTTCAAGGTTAAAAACCTACTTTTAATCAACACATGTAGAATTCAAAAGCATTAGACGTGGATTTCATTACAATTCATGTGATTCTATCACCTTATGCATCAATTCATCAAATTCACCTTTCATCAACAAAGAACCACATCATAAGATCAAAATTGAGAAAATATGGGAATTTCATGGGTTTTTGGGGATACATCATAAAAAAACATAGGATATCATCAATTCATATACTTATAATACATAATTCAACAATTAGTATCAAGTTTGAAAGGAACCCATGACTTTTGAATCAAACCCTAACAATTTGGGGATTTCTATATCTTTTGAAATTGAGATTTTGAAGGAACTCCATGAATGAAAGATGTCCATGGATGAAAGCAATCATACCTTAACAACAAAGCACAATGCTAAGCTTTAATGGAAGAATTGAACCTTGACCTTGATCCTAATTGAACTTCCTTCTTCTTCTTCTTCTTCTTCTTCTTCTTCTTGTAGTTTCTAGAGAGAGAAATATTTGAGAGGAGAGCTTTTGGGAATCTAATTTGGGTTTTGGGAAATAATGACTTGAATAGTGAGTTTAAAGCGTTAAAATCACTTATATAGGTGTACTAGACCTCAACAAAAGGACCTCATTTCATTCTAACTTAAATTAAAAGTCCCAAAATGACCTTACTTGGCAGCCCAATGTCCATGCTTCACGGCAGGCTCCACGAGCTGGGGTCCTCACCACCAGTCATGTTCCTGCTCGTGATCATGGACCAGTGGTTAGAACCTTGTCTTGGCCTCCATTTGTTGAAGGAATCACCATGAGCTTTCCCACTAGCCGTGGTCTTTACCATTGGCTGTGAAGTGGCTCGTGAAGGTGTGCCCAACTTGAGGCAACCTTGGTGAGCTACTGCCTCACAACCATGGGTGGCACCACGAGCCGTGGTGGCCACCCCTAGCCCTCAAGGCTATCGTGGAGGTGGGCAGTGACTTGGCAAGCTTGGGCAGCCTTGGCCCTTGCCCTTTTGCCTTGGCTCTTACCCTCTTGTCTTGGCTTGTTTCCCTCATACTTAGCCCTAGTTGGCATACCATACTATGAGGTGTTACACATACATTGATGCCCAAATCTTGAAAGTAATGGAGGATTTGGAGACTTGATCTTGAAACCTTAGCTTTCTTCTCCAATTTCTAGAGAGAGAAATATTTGAGAGGAGGATCTTCTTTCGAGAATTTGAGAGAATGAATATAGTTTGGTTGATTTAAGGGTTTATAATCATTATATAAGGCTTTGGGTAGAAGGAAAAATGACTTAGCATTGATTTTAAACAATTGGGAAAAGACCCAATAACCCCTTACTTAAAAACTGTCGAATTGGCTCACTAGAAGCCCATCACGGGTCATTATGACCACCACGGCCTGTCAAATGGATCATGAAGAAATTCAGCCTGACAGTGCTTCACTATTTTGGCCATAACTTTTTACTCTGAGATGGGAATCGGGCAAACTCGTTGGCATTAGAAAGAAGACTCGGAGACCTTTAATTTGATAGGTCATAGGCCACTTAATTTGTTTTGGGCTAAAATATATTATCGTTTAAAGTTGATCCTAAACTCTAAGTCTATTGAAAACCCTTCATGAATGACCTCACTGTCTGCGTGGGGCTTTACGGACCGTTGTGATGCCGGTGGCCCTTAACCAGTAGCTAGGGGAGGACCCCTACTAAGTTAACCCACTTGACGACCACTTTAACGGCCCATCAACCTAACCACGGGCCGTCTAGGTATCCATCAAAGTAAAGCTTGGATGGTTCTGGAAGCCTACCAAGAGCCCCTTAACGGACCATGGTCTCCTTCACGACCCATCTGGGGCTTCGTGGAGGGTTCCATGCTTCACTTCTTGGGATTGTGAGTTTCCCACTTGACCCATTTCTAGACTCCTTGATTCTGGGGTGTTACATTTTCTCCCTCTTGGGAATAGTCATCCTCGAATGAAACGCAAACACGCACGAAAAGAGTAAGAGAGAAACTAGGAACCCAATTGCTAATGCAACTTCATCTAAATGCACATAAACAAGGAGGAACCTTCACTCCAAGCTAGAACATATTCAAAACATCATAAGAAATATAGGAACTAGACCTAGCAGCCCAACATGAAAGCAATCATATAAATGCACATATTCGAGGAGGAAACTCCATCTCCAAGCTAAAGCATACTTTTAAAAACATCTTTTCATAAGAAAAAATGCAAGATCATACTTAAATAGACATAATCATGAAGCAATCAATTAAACTAAATCAGATTTTTGAAAAATCAATTTTTTCATGAGCATGCATGCATGAGGAAACATGAGGATGACTAAGACACCTGAATCCTAAAGAGTGAACCATGAGGAGCTAAGACCTCAAGCTAGACTCAAAGATAAAGGAAAGACGTAGGGATACTAAAAAGTCACATCGCCTCCAAACTTTCACTCACCAAACCATAACAAGGAATTATTCCAAAACCAACATAGTTCTACTCACATACCAACCATGAGGCATACTATCTTCCCCTTCGGAGCAAACCCCAATAGTCTTTTCATATCCATCTCCCTCACTCTAAACATAACACCAATGTGTTAACAACCACTAAACCATTGATACAAGTAAACACTTAAGAAGTTTCCACAAGGATTTTCAAGGACTACTTCAAACACAATCACCATACATGGATTCTTACCATATCCAACAAAACACTCAATATCAAACAATGCATAACCTAAAGCTAAAAGACCTTAACTTACCAATTACCGCATCCGGGGAACCCTCATGATCTTCTTGAGTTTGATCTTGCCTACCATCCCTTCCCTTAGAAGTGTAAGGATTGGGCAATCTCTTTTCTTGTGACCAATTTTTCCACAACCAAAACAAGCATTAGAATGGCTAGTCATTTACCCTCATGTCTTATCCCACACTCCCTACACTCGGGCCACATTTGCTCACTACCATCCTTACCTTGAGAACGATTACCTCCATCAGACCGTGAATGTGAAGACTCACCATTAACCCTTCTAGCCCTCTTTGAATCTCTATTTTTCTCCTTAAGCTTTTCTTCTTCTATTTGTTGTGCGTGTATCATCAACCGGGAAACATGCATCTCCTTAACAAGCATGGCGTTAAGGCATTCTTTGACTACTAAGTCGGAAGCACCTGATACAAACTTACTCATCCTTGTCGTTGGATCTGCAACAATAGTTGGAGCATACTTAGACAATTGTGTAGATTTTATAGAATACTCCTTCACACTCATATCTCCTTGGCGAAGGTTAATGAACTGAATTACTTTTGCTTCTTTCATCATAATGGGAAAGAACCTATCAAGAAAAGCAACCTTAAATTTCTCCCAATTAAGAGGACCCTCATCTACTGCCCTCTCTTCTTTCCATTGGTTAAACCAAACTTGAGCAACACCCTTAAGTTGATAAGTGGCCAATTCCGGCTTTTCCACCGACGTCACTCCCATGATCATCAACACCTTATACACCTTATCAATGAACTCTTGAGGCTCTTCCTTAACATTGGACCCATTAAATTCTGGAGAATTTATTCTAATAAAGCCCCTCACTCTAGTTGCCATCGTACCCACCCTGGGTTCATGAGAGTCACAACCTCTCTATTTGCTTGAGCCATCAAAGCTTTGGCCAATGCATGAAATGCGGCTCTAAACTCATCAATAGTCACTTGCTCGTCCAAAGGGTTGAACAACACTTAGGGAACCTCTTGTCTCACATTCTCATGAGCATTCCTATTCCTTCTCATGGGATTCCTTCGTGGAAGCATATTTTGAAAAGTATAAATAGGGGTCAGAGAGAAAGACACCTAGAGTTACACTCTATCGCACGACTTTAGAGTAAAGAAAAAAGTGGAGTTTCCTAAACATCATATCGCCTCTTATTCATAAATGTGGCATGCCTCACACTTATGAACAAGACTCTACTAGACGTGGCTTATGAGACATCCTAGGACCATTCTAAATCTTGTGCTCTGATACCAAGTTTGTCACGACCCAGGGGTACCCCCTAAATGTAACATGGCGTATAGAACTCCGAATTACCCCATACAAGCCACTTAGCTCTCATAACATAAGAAATAGAACAATAAGAGTAAAAAAAATAGTCCAAGTCCAATAGTTTTTATAAAAGGAAAGCGGAACTCTAAAACACTTGTCTCATTATAGCCATCTAATACAATAGAATAACATTGGGCCTAGCCCATACATCATGTCCAAAAGTGAAATACAAGAAAAGGAACTAAATAATGAAAGTCTTTCCTTGAAGCATAAGGACTCACAAAAGCTCAGAAATCTCGAACTCCACCACTATCCACAAAACTGATGACCCTGACTATCGGACCCTATATTTGGGCAAATGTAGGCAACAATATTCATTAGTACAAAACAATGTACAAAGTATGATAGCCATGCATAAAACATTTAAATCATACTAAAAAGGGACATTTTCATAAGAATGCAATGATCAAGCTAAAACATGTATTTTGAGAGTTAGAAACCATAAGTCATAAAAACATAATCAATGGAAGTGAACATCATCTTTGAACACATATGAGATACTTATTGAAGTAACATTAGTTCATTATTATTGTGGGAATGAGCTCTAACCGACATAAAGACCATGTGAGCTATAATATGATCCCCCGGTGTCTCCCTCACCGAAAAAGGTTGTCCTACTTGCCAAGGTAGAACCATAAACTTCTAGCTTAGGTGGATCCACTAACTAATGTCTCTTGAGACAATCATCCTATGGGGGCACATAGTTAAGGGATAAGGAGATTGCTTATAGAAACCGAGCCTCAACTTAGGAGAGCCTCCATCTCAAAATCCTCTTGGTGCAAAGCATAAATTCCCATGGATTGGTTGTTAAGTCTTTACTTATCTTATCATTAAGATGCATGGGTAGTTGCCACATGCCTTATCATAGGATATCTCCTTAGACCATGCTTGAGAAAACCTTTCACCGTCCATACTCTTTTCATCATAACTCATAAAGGAAGGGTAATCTCCTCTTGTCCTTGAAGGAACATGGGTAATCACCTCTTGCCTTATCATTAGATTAGCTTCTTAACATGGTTCATTTTAGGTAAGAAAACCTTTCAACCCTAAGAACCCTTATTATGTGACAATACCATTCACAATCATGAATAGGTGTGTATATGAGAAAATTCCTTTCAACTACAACACAACAACAACAACATCACCATTGATACTCTACTCTCAAAGCATCCTTTAAAAATTTGCATAGATTTCATAAGAACATGCGTAATTTCATAATTCACCTTTTAAGGTTCAAAACCCACTTTCAATCATCAATATCTAGAAATCATGGATTAGATATGGGTTCATAAAAATTCATCATAAAATTATATAATTCTATCAATTCATACTTGATTTCATAAAAAATCTTCTTTCATAATCCAAACCCACATTATATCATCATAATTTGAAAATATGGGATTTACATGGGTTCATGGGGGATCATCATAAAAACCATATTATTTCATCAATTCATGCATAAGAGATCATAACTCAATCATTTAAATTAACATTGAAGAGAACCCATGGAAATTGAAGAGAACCCTAACTCAATTGGGGAATTCTAACTTTTGAAATAGAGAAATTTGGGAACTCTGTGAATGAAAACTATCCATGGATGAAAACTATCATCCCTTGATGCCAAAAGTTTAAAAGCAATGGAGTGTTTGGAGACTTGATGCTGAAACCCTAGATTTCTTCACCAATTTCTAGAGAGAGAAATATTTGAAAGGAGGAGCTTGATCTTCTTTTGAGAATTTGATAGAATGAATTTAATTTGGGTGTTTTGGGGGTTTAGAATCATTATATAGGGCTTTGGGTAGAAGGAAAAATGACTTAGCATTGAGTTAAAATAATTAAGAAAAGACCCAATAACCCCTGACTTAAAAACTGCCGAATTGGCTCATGGAAGCACATCATGGGTCATCATGACCACCACAACCTGTCAAATGGGTCGTGAAGAACTTTAGCCTGATAGTGCTTCACTATTTCAGGCGTAACTTTTTACTCCAAGATGGGAATTAGGAAAACTCAGTGGCATTGGATAGAGGACTCAAAGACCTTTAATTTGATAAGTTATGGGCTACCTAATTCATTTTGAGCTAAAATATATGATCGTTTGAAGTTGACCCTTAAGTCTTAGTCTATTGAAAACCCTTCACGAACGACCTCACAGTCCGTGTGGGGCTTCACGGGCCATTGTGACGCCCATGGTTCTTAACCAGTAGCTAGGGGAGGACTACTAACTTGACCCACTTGACGACAACTTTGATAGCCCATCAACCTCACCACGGGCCATCTAGGCATTCGTCAAAGTAAAGCCTACATGGGGTGGAAACCTACCATGATCCCCTTAACGGATTATCGTCCCCTTCACGGCCCATCTGGGGCTCCATGAAGGGTTTTATGGTCCACTTCTTGGGCCTGTGAGTTTCCCACTTTACCCATTTCGAGAATATTTAATTTCATGGTGTTACACCGAATTTGTGGTGTAAGAGTGTCATATGTCTATGCTTGTCCATGACATGAATATTTCTCTTCTCATGGTTCATGCCCAACAGATTGAAAAGGAGAAACTTAAGGAAAGGTCTAGGGACACAAAGAGCACTAGAACTGGTGATGGTAATATCTCTCATGCAAGGTCTGATGGACATGGTTATTCTAGGTTTCGACAAAGGTTTTCTGGGAAAGGTTCCTATAATGCTTCTAAGTTTAACAAAGATAGGGTGTCTAACCCTAATCCTCAAGGAGGAAATGATAGTGGGTATTCACTGCCAAATTGTGCTAAGTGTGGAAAAAAGCATGAAGGTAAATGTCTAGCGGGTTCCAATGCTTGTTTTGGGTGTGGTAAGATGGACCAGAAGATAAGAGATTGTCCTAAGTTGCTAAGAATGAGGGAGATAGTCGACATATGACTCACCCCTATCCTTCATCCGGTCCAATTGGTTTGGGTTCAAATTCTCCCAAGCAAAATAGGTTATATGCACTTTAGACTCGTGGTGAAAAAACAAGGTTCTCCCGATGTGGTTATCAGTATGTTAAAAGTCTTACAACTTGATTTTTATGTTTTACTTAATCATGGTGCTACCTTGTCTTTTATGACGCCATATGTGGCTATGATATTTGATGTGCTTCCTGATGTGTTATTAGATCCTTTCTATGTCTCTATTCCAGTTGGTGATTTTATTGTGGCTAAGAGAGTCTATAGAGTTACTCTTGTTGATTTGGTAGAGCTTGATATGCTAGATTTTAGTGTTATCCTTTGTATGGATTGGCTGGACTCTTGTTATGCTTCTATCAATTATAGAACCCATGTAGTCAAATTTAAGTTTCTCAACGAGCCTATCCTAGAGTGGAAGGAGGGAAATTCTATGCCGAAAGGTTGGTTTATTTCTTGTCGAAAAGCTAGAAAGATGATTTCTAAGGGTTGCATGTATCATCTATTTAGAATGAGGGATATGGGTTTCAAAACCCCTACTTTTGAGTCGGTCCCTTTTGTTAATGAGTTTTCAAAAGTATTTCAAGATGATTTACCCAATATTCCTCCAGAAAGAGAAATAGACTTTGGTATTGACCTTCTCCCAAATACGCAATCTATTTTTATTCCTCCTTAACAAATGGCTCCGGTAGAACTTAAGGAATTAAAGGAGCAATTGAAAGATTTGTTGGATAAGGGTTCATCCAATGAAGTATATCTCCATAGGGTGCTCTAGTTGTGTTTGTTATGAATAAGGATGGCTCACTTCGTATGTATATAGACTACCGATAATTGAATAAGGTGACCATTAAGAATAATTATCCTTTTCCAAGAATAGGTGATTTCTTTCACCAAATTCACTGAGCGAATTACTTTTCCAAGATTGACCTTAGGTTGGGTTATCACCAATTGAGGGTGACGGAAGATGATATTTCGAAAATAACTTTTAGAACCGATATGGTCATTATGAGTTTCTGGTAATGTCATTTGGTTTGACTAATTGTTCGGTGAAATTTATGGATTTGATGAATAGGGTGTTTAGGCAATGCCTTGATATGTTGATAATTATGTTCATTAATGATAAATTGATTTATTCGAGAAGTGAGGATGATCACATCAATCATTTAAGGAATGTGTTGCAAATTTTGAAGGACCAACAACTCTTTGAAAAGCTTAGCAAATGTGAGTTTTGGCTAAGGTCCATAGCTTTTCTTTGCCATATTGTTTCAAGTAAGGGTATTGAGGTAGATCCTAAGAAGATGGATGTGGTAAAGAGTTGGCCTAGGCCTTTATCCCCTTCAGATATTAGAAGTTTCTTGGATTTGGCCAGTTATTACAAAAGGTCTATTGATGGGTTTTCTTTGATTGCCTCTCCTTTGAAGGCTTTGACTCTAAAGAAGGCAAAGTTCATATGGTCTGAAGAATATTAGAAGAGTTTTCTCAAACATTGAAAGATAGACTTACTGCGGCTTTGGTGTTGACTTTACCAGAAGGAATGGATGAATTTGTTGTTTATTGTGATGCCTCAAGAATTGGATTATGATGTGTGCTTATGCAAAATGGGAAGGTTATTTCTTATGCTTCAAGGAAACTTAAAGTTCATGAGAAGAATTATCCTACCCATGATCTTGAATTAGCGGCGGTGGTTTTTGCCTTAAAGTTTTGGAGGCACTATTTATATAGTATTCATGTGGATGTTTTTACCGACCATAAGAGTTTACAATATATGTTTAATCAGAAAGATCTTAATCATCGCCAAAGAAGGTTGCTTGAGTTACTTAAGGATTATGATATGAGTGTTCTCTATCACCATGGTAAGGCAAATATGGTGGCGGATTCCCTTAGCCAAGTATCGATCGGTAGTGTTGCCCATGTAGAAGAGGGTAAAAGATAATTGGTATGCGATGTACCTAGATTAGCTCGATTGTTGTTCGGTTATTGGACTCCACCAAGGGTGGTGTTGTGGTTCAAAATGGTTCAGAATCATCTTTTGTGAAGGATGTTAAAGCTAAGCAATGTCTTGATTTGACCTTAGTAGAATTGAAAGAAGAGGTGCTTAAGAAATCCATTGAGGCTTTATCCTAAGGGGGAGATGGGGTACTTAGATATCAAGGTCGTTTGTGTGTCCTCGATGTTGATGACTTGAGGGAACAAATTATATCAGAAGCCCATAGTCCACGATTTGCGGGAGATCTATTGGTGGAATGGAATGAAGAAGGATATTGTAGAATTAGTGGTCAAGTGTCCTAATTGTCAACAAGTGAAACTTGAACATCAGAAACAGGGAGTTTTACCCCCAAGACATTAGTATTCCTACATAGAAGTGGGAAGATTTTAATATGGACTTCATAGTAGGGTTGCTTCGTACTCAGTGACAATATGATTCGATTGGGTTATGGTAGACCAAATGACAAAATCGACCAATTTCATTCCCGTCAAAGTTTCTTATTCAGTGGAAGACTATGCTAAGTTATATTTGAGGAACATGGTGAGGTTGCATGTAGTGCCCTTGTCCATTATCTTCGATAGAGTTACTCAATTTACTTCTCAGTTTTGGAAGTCTTTTCAAAGGGATCTTGGTACTCGTGTTAATCTTAGCACGGCTTTTTATTCACAAACTGATGGACAAGCGGAGCGTACTATCCAAACTTTGGAAGATATGATGAGAGCATGTGTCATTAATTTTAAGGATAATTGGGATGACCATTTGCCATTGATTGAGTTTGATTATAACAATAGTTACCACTCGAGTATTGGTATGGCTCCATTTTGAGGCTCTCTATGGTAGAAGGTGTAGATCTCCTATAGGCTGATTTGAGGTGGGTGAAGTTGCATTGATAGGACTCAAGTTAGTTCATGAGGCTATGGAAAATGTCCGACTTATTAGAGAAAGGTTAAGAACAACTCAAAATCGATAAAAGTCCTATGTCGATGTTAGAAGAAGAGATCTTGAGCTTGATTTCCATGATTGGGTCTACTTTAAAATCTCACCCATGAAGGGTGTAATGTGATTTGGGAAGAAAGGAAAGCTTTGTCCCTGTTATATTGGTCCTTATTATATTTTGAGACACGTTGGAAAGGTTGCTTATGGGCTCGAATTGCATAATGATTTAGCATCGGTGCATCCTTTCCATGTTTCCATGTTAAAGGGATGTGTTGGAGATCCGACATCTATAGCTCCCTTAGAAGGTTTGTGAGTTGATGAGAATCTTTTTTATGAGGAAGTTCCGGTTGAGATTTTAGACCAACAGGTTAGGAAGTTGAGACATATAAAGTTTCTTTCGTGAAAATGTTGTGTGGTAATTAATTAGTTGAGGGTGCTACGTGGGAGGCCGAGGCACCTATGATGTCCGGATATCCCCATTTTTTCCATCTACTCCTACTCTAGCTTGAGGTAATGAGTTCCTCAAGGTTTACTATTTTGTTTGGTATCATGTGTTTTAAATATTTTCATGATTTCCTTATTTTATGCATGTTCATGAAAAGCTTGAATTTTGAAAGAAAATGAGTTTATATGATTGATTTTCCTCATGTTAATGTGCATTGAGTATGAATTGCCTGTAGACTTCATGAGATGAATTATTGAACATGCTTTAGCTTGAAGTGATGTCTCCTCCTCGAATATATGCATTTGAGTATGAGTTTTGTAAACGCTCGACTACACCTCATTCAATACTAGGTGTAGAAGATCGTAATCTAGTATAAAACCCAACGAACAGTTGGGGTAGAACCCACAGGGAGCGGTAAAAGTTTTAATTTAGTTATGAAGTTGTAAATGTGGTCTAATCTGTTATAAGAATAAAAATTATGGAAAACATTTAGATAAATCGAACGGGTGACACGAATGTCAAATGGGGGAATTAGTTTGTAAATTAACAGCTAAAACAATTGCAAAAACATGGGAAACAATAAGTAGAGAGGAATTCTTGGGGATGTGATCGATTATAGGCTAATTTCTCTATATAGGTAATTAGAATTCACTAGCAATTGCCAAATCTCAGTAGGTAGGCTAGACTATAGATGCAATAGTTTTCTCTCGAACAACTACTATGATTCAAGTGAGTTCTCTTGAATGTGGACAAGCTAAACAATATAAGCAGCCTAAAACATAATGTATCACTCACTCGAGCTAGATAGGTAAAATCGAGTTTAGAATTCTCTCTCTTGAGCTGAACCCACATCAACCTAATAACTACAATCACTAATTGAAAACCTTTGTTCTAAAACCTCTTTCTCAAGTAAGCCTAGAACACAAAGCTAGAATTGCATTTGCCACTACAATTCATAGATTAATACACAACCATCAATTAAACCACTTCAATTAAGCATTTAAATCAGTAAATAACAATACCTATAAGCTAATTAAGCCAATAATCACATGATCACACCTCAAGATTTGGGGTTTTAGCCACACATCATAAAAAGGAAGAAACAATCACCAATTATGTTAGCCATGAACTGGGTAATGGTTCCCATGTCTCTACAATACTTCAAATCAACTTAATTCAAAAACCCAAATGAAAAGTCCTCAAAACCAAGTCTCAAAAGCTCTAAGTTCTACAATGAAAACTCACAAAAGATTTCAAAAACTCAAAAAATCTCGAAATTCTTCCCAACTCTACGAACTCCCTTTCTGCTTTTCTACTTTTCAATTTATTGTTTTACAAATGTTTGCCTTCAGGACAGTTAGGTGAAGTAAGTCGAGCATCGCCGACTGAGACGGCGACGCGCCCCTTGCTTCATTCGATCGTCACTTTGCCTTGACTCGTTACCCTCAGGGTTCTGCTGCTTTAGGCGATCATGATCGAGGTCTCCGATCCATTTGGCGGTCTGCCGACTATCCATTACCATCACCAAGTAGGTTCTTCACCAAGTCTGGCATGCTAGAACTTTTGGCGATAAAGAGCCACTCGGCGGCTCTCCAAGTGGTCTTAGTGATCACCAAGATTGCCTTCCTTCAACTTGTTCAGCTTTTTCGCTCCTTTTTGCCCGGTAATGTCCTCGCCTTGCTCCTTAGCCTTCATTGCTGCAAATTAACTTTTTAACATTAGTTTAGAGCATAAATTAGGAATTAAGGGCACTAAAACTATGAAAATAAATCCCTAAATGAGTCGAAATCTCAGACCGCATCAACTGGCTGTTGTACTTCACTTTTCGGCCTCGAACCATCACCTCATCAACCGGCTTAAACATGTTGGCCTTCTTCTTTCCTTTAGGGACCAGCTCCCTATAAGCTGAGTAAAATTCATGGACCCATGTAGGGATGTAAGGACCCCCAGGGTTTTGTAAAAACCTCAAATTTGTGGAACTTTAGGGTGGTCTATACTTAAGGATATATGTTCACCACACCATCGGTGGACAACCGCTTTTTTCCTAAAATTCTCCTCAAACCATCGGCCTTTAATTTGGTGAGTGATTAGGGAGGAAGACCTTGAACTGGTGGAGCCTATACCACTGTCTGCTCTGGAGTTGGGGGAAGCGTAGGAGGCACCGGAATCCTAGAAGGATCATGCAGCATCTTGAAGCGTAGCTAGGCTCTCCTAGCCTTTAGGAGTTGGCCATCTTCCGGCTCAGAGATAAATGCCAGAGAACTATCCTCAGACTAACCCTCACTACCGAAGGGAGTGAGGTATGTAAAGTAGATACCCTCACTAACGGAGCTCTCCTCCGTAGGTGTCGACTGCACAAGGCCTTTGCCCCTGCCCTTTCCGCCTCTTGGTGGAAGTTTAGTAGTCGGGGCCCCTAAGGCATCAGCCTCCACATCTATCACAATCCTACGTGCCTGCTTTTGGGATGGTTGATTCCTTCCTGCTACTTTAGGTCTAGCCATTTCTGCAATCATTAAACAACACATGTTAGATGCAATTCAAAGAAAAAGCAAAGTGTGAAAAATTTCACAGAAAAACTCGCTGAACCATTTGGCCAATCGCCGAACCCCTTTGGTGAGCCTAGCCAAACTTGTTGAAAGTTCCAGAGTAAAATTTCTCAAAAATAAAAGTAGTTCGAAGATGTCCAGGTCCAATTGGTAGATCGCCGACTCCATTCGGCGAACTAGAAGTAGTTCGCCGAAAGTTACAGAACAAAATATGAAATTAGGGGCGCAAAAGGGCGATCAGAAGTTACTTTCAGTGAATCACTGAGTGAACTCGGTGAGCTCAAGATATTATCTAAAGTTACAGCACACAGACTCACAAACTAGAGAATTAATAGGTGATCTAGGGGATATTAGGCGAACCGCCAATCCACTACAACTCACCGAATAGCCCAACCTTCCAGATTTGTACCCCCAAACTTTAAAATCAAACCTGCAACCCACGAAAACAAAATTAAACTAACATTTATGCAATTTAATCAAGACCCACAAGAACAATGCCCACCGGGTACTCAAACTTCCCCGATTTGACCAAAATTGGTCAATTGACGTCTTTTACCCTTAAGAATAACGTCAATCGATCTATCATTAGGCAAAATGTGACAATTAGCATAACTTAGGGTTACTTATACTTCACTCCGCTAGACCCACAACAAATTGAACACCACCCAATAATTTTAACATTCATAGACACGGGAAGTCACTATCTAAGGCCAATTAATCATGGTTTCAACAAAATATAGGCAAATACACTAGTAATACGATCAACAAAACAACACTAAGCAAATATATTAACTAAAAAATAATCATGCATTTGATTTCAACCAATTGTAAAGAGGAATCGGAAAACCAACCTTTTATGCTGAATATTGGAAAAGCTTGGCACCAAAGAATCTAAAAATCCTCCTGGGTCGTAAATCACACACAAAAAAAGTAATAAAATTGCAATACGGAATCAATTAAAAGGGGTTGGGAAAGTTTAAAAGATGAAAGGTATGAAAATGAAGAGATTTTGAATTTAAAATGGTTTGGCCTTTAAAACTCTTCACTTCGCTCGCCAGTCGGCGACCATGACTTACGTCGCCGACTCACTCAGTGATCCTCTAAGTGGTACTTTAGCTCACCGAGTTTTATAGAACTCCTAGCAAACTAGGTGGTCCAAACGGTGATCCAAGTTGGGCTCGCCGACCTATTCGGTGAGTCGCCGACTGGATCTTTGTCTTGCCTAACTGCTATTTTCCCTAAATTTCAACTTTTCAACCTACACATTCAACACACGTTATTCAGACAACAACATTAAAAGCTTAAACACTTGGGTTGCCTCCCAAGAAGTGCCTTATTTAACATCGTGGCACGACGTGGATACCCTTTTCAAGGTTCATTTTTTGGGTTGGCCAAGGTATCACTTGGTAGAACCCCTTTTGGCCTTGGGTTCTAATGAGATGAGATTTGACCCATTTGTGTTTCCAATTATTTTATGGACACTGAGTGAGAGGTCACTGTTTGATTGAGTGTGGAGACATGCTCTTTCATTTCTTTCAAAACTTTGTCCAACCCTTCTACCTTATTGAGAATCCATGCAAGCATGTCTTACATGCGAAAGTTCTCTGGGGCAGCCCTTTTCTCCTTTGTCTTTTGACATTTATGGGGTGAAACATATCTTTCCTTGTCACCATCCCGTTCCTTCCAATTAGCCCCACGATCACGTCATTCTCTGTCACGGTCTCTCCATCCATCATCCCTTTTTGTATTCCAACCTGGATTCTTGCTCGGCCTTGGATAGCTCGGACGAAAACCTCCTCCTTGGTTTGTAAGGAAATTCACTTCTTCATTATATAGAGCCTCAAAGTGTGCTACCTCAAGGTTTAATCCACTAACACTAACATCATTTACACTTTTCAACCCACTACCTATCACATTTTTCGACAAAATATCCAGTTGGGTCATCATTTTGGCCATATTTTGGTCTCACTCCTTGTCCTTCTTGATCTGCTCTTTTGTCATCATAAAGGATAGAGGAGACACTTGGACCTCTCGAGTGTACCATGCTCTGTTAATTTTGTTCATCCCATCGTGGAGATTAAATGTTATTTCGAAAGGTTATTGCATTGTACCCCCTGGGACAAGTTGATCAGCAACACCTTTGTTCACCCAGTCCATACTCTTATAGAAGTGTTGGAATAACATGTTGTTTGGAAGACCGTTAGTCGGACATTGAAGTAACAACTTTTGAAATCTCAGCCACATCTCATGGATTGGTTCACCCTTCAAATGCTTGAATCCTTGAATATTATCTCTTAATGCCATCATCCTTGAAAGAGGAAAGAACCTTACAAAGAATGCCACAGTAAGTTAATCCCAAGTGGTAATGGAGTTCCTCAGTAGATCAGCTAACCACTTGGTAGTGTAACAACCCTAAAAATGAATACGTGAAACTAGAGCCTAACGTGTGTATGTTAGAGTTTGGTGTGAGGTTTGATGATGCTTTATGTTGTCCAGAGCCATGGTTGAGGTGTTTAGGGGTTAGACGTCAAGGTACGACCCCCCAAGGACCACCCTAAGGGTCCTTGAGGAGGACCCTAAGTCTAAACCCCAAGACCCCAAGGAAACCATGAGGCTACCCAAAATGGGGTGATCTACGGAAGGGGTCCACGTCTTGTAGGTCCATCCAAACCCCGTGGATGGCCTCCGTAGGTCAAGGACCCCCAAAAAAAGCCACAGCCATGAATGACGGATGGACAGTTGGTCCCGTGAACCCATCCACAGTCCGTGGATGAGGGTTCGTAGATGGCACCTGTGTGTGCTATCTAGAATCGGCCAAGGTAAGGTCTAATTAGTAAATTGTTAATAATTGTTTTAAGGGAATGGACAGTTATGTTAAGTATCTTAAGATATTTTAAGAGTACTAAACATAATTAGACCTCATTATTTCAAGTCCTCCAAATCAAAACTCTTCCCTCTCAAAATGTCCTCTCTAGAAACTAGAGTTGGCAATTTCAAGGTGTTTCTTCTTCAATTTTCATGGGGAATCAATAGCAAGGTATGGTAGTCTTAATCCTTGTCTCACTTTTCATTCAAGGAGCCAATTCAAAGGTGATTTCAGAGCATGAAAAAAAATCTAAGGTTTTACTCAATCTCATGGGTTCTTCCATCAAACGTTTTCAAATGGTTTCTAATGACAAATTATGATTGTGTTGATGTCTAATTAATGATTTATGATGAAAATATTCTATGAACCCATGATTTCTCTCAATTCCTAAATTGTACCTTATGAAGTGGGTTTGATGATCATGAATGAATGTTGATGGATTATGCCTAAATTGATTTAGAATATTGAATTGTATCACTATTCATGCGTAATTGTATTAATGAAAGGTTTGTTGGTGAAAGTGAATTCATAGCCTTGAAAGGGCAAGTTTGACCTATTTACATGTTGAAGTAGAATTATGCTTGAGCTATTGATCCACTTGAAAGGTGGAGGTGTTTAATTACTTTGTGGATTGTGATCGTGGCCTTGAAGGCATAGTTTGAGGAATTGAAGTATTATCATGATATTGTATATGTGAATGTGATGTGAAGGATTTGCATGTGATTTCAATGATAGAGTGATGATCTTGTATAGAAGGTAATTGTGTATATTCTCAATTTACACTCATGAATGATGATAATTGAACGTGAAAGGTTTCTATAATGTAATGTTGTATCTTGAATTGGTAGGCTTACTTTTCCTCTTCTTGATAGATGAAAGCTATGTTGAATGTGATCTCTTGATTTGGTAGGCTAAGGCATCCTTTTCTTGTATTGATGAATGTGATCATGAATGAAGTATCTTGACTTGGTAGGCTTAGGCATCCTCCTCTTGAATAATGAATGTATCTTGACTTAATGTCTTAATGATCATGAATCAGAAGGCCCAACATTGGCAGCCCTTTCACAAATGACTAATGAATGTTTTGATGACTTAGAATTGGTAGACCTAAGGTTGGTAGCCTTCTATAAATGACTAATGAGGTATTTTAGGCTATGTCTTGAATCGGTAGACCTAGTGGTGGTGGCCCTTCATGATGAGTCTTGAACCCAATGTGACTATAAAACCTTTAAATGGTAGACCTAATGGTGGTGGCCCTTTCATGTGTGAAATGATGAACCTTGTATCGGTAGACCTAAATGTGGTGGCCTTTCTTGGAAAGTCAATGATATATCCTTAATGTACCTTGAATCAGTAGACCTAATAGTGGTGGCCCTTTCTTGTGTAATGTACCTTGGGTCAGTAGGCCTAATGTTGGTGGCCCTCTCAAGTACAACAATGTAATGTGAATGAACTACTCTATGGGAATGGAGGCAAAGAAATGAGTGGATATGGCTAAGATAGTGGCTCTCCCAATGTTAGGCTAGAGTCTAATGAACATCTTTCTTATCCCATAACTATGTGTCTACATAGGATGCATACTAGCTCTACCCTTAGCAAGTAGAACACCCTTCTTCAGTGTGGGGTCAGACGACATCGAATTCCATGATTTAGCTTTCATGGTCTATGTCTGTTAATGCCTATTCCCATCATGTGAGATGTGTATTATGGTTTCTTCATGAGTTCTATAAAGCATGAGTGGTAGTATGGGATGTCATCCATGCATTGCACGATTAGGCTTTGATAAGGTCATAGTGAGTTCTCTAAGTCTTAATGACTATTGTTTGAATGTCCTCCTAGGAAGAAGTTAAGGAGAATGTTGATCTAATGTCTAATGAATGAAAGTTCTCGAAATGATGTTATTGAGTAATGTTGACTCTTATATGCTTAAATGAAATGAAGCATGCTATACTTGGATTGTATTATGAGTTACTTCCTTGTCATGACTTATTGTATATGAATGTGTCTTGTCTATGGTGACTTCAAAGGAGTACTTAGTGTGAGTAGCAGTATGGGATGGTACTCATACATTGCACAAGTATGACTTAGAGTTATCTTAGATGTTGGTCTTAATGTGATGATGTGACTTAGGTAATGTTTATGTCTCTTATATGCTTTATTGTGTAAAGGTGGAAAGGATGAATGGTAAGTTCACTTTTGGTGACCTTAAAGTGGTGCCTTAGTGTGGGTGGTGGTATGGAACACTATCCATACATTGCACAAGGTATAGCTTGATGGTTACTTGAGGTGAAGGCTTACGGTAAAGGTAAAGGTTTATATCTTGGTCTTAATGTGAAAATGTGACTTAAAGGTTGGTTGTGACTTATATTATGCCTCTTTTATCAATGTTCATGAAGTTTTACTAAAATGGCATATAGCACGACTTTCAAAGAAAATGTATGTTTTCAGCATGTTTTTGCATGGCTTCCATACTTAGTACATCTAATGTGCTAACCCATATTTCTTCTCTCTTTTTACCAAAGTGTAGGGTTTGGAGATATTGGTGATCTATTCTTGAAGGAAAGGTTTCTAAGGTGCTTAAAGAGGAAGACTTGGTGAGTCCTCATAGTTTTGAGGACAAAACCCATTATGTTCCTTTTTGTGTCTTTTAGTTTATGTTAAGTTTTTGTATGGGCTAAGTCCCAATGTTGTATTCAAAGAGTATTTAGATGGTTTGAGACAAAGTTAGAAGTCTTCCACTTGCTTTTATGAAAGATGTTTTCGATTGTAAAGAAAGTTTTAAATTCTTCTCTATTTTCCTATTTTCTTATGTTCAAGAATGCTATAAGGCTTGTATGAGACCCCTTCGGGGTCGAGTATGCCGTGTTGTATCCGGGGTGTACCCCCGGGTCGTGACAAGTAGCTTCCCCCATTAAAGAAAAAGGGAACAACCGGAGATGGACTGATTCTTAAGAGATATTCTTGAATGAAAACGGACCACATACATCTACAAAATTTTGAATATGCTCATGGGAATCCTCATGAGCTAGCCCTCCATATAATCCTTTTATTTACAAGAGTTACAACATCGTGCTAGTCAGGTGGAAGATAACATTCACATCAACAGACGGTAAATGTATACCACCAATATCAACCAATTGAATCGGGTCATTGACATCATTCAAATTTCTGATGTCATCTGGTGGCCAAGTTGGCTACCGTTACTTTCGTTCACACTCATCTCGTCTTCGGTTCAAACACAGCCAACAACAAACACAAAACAAGGTAAGTCAATTCAACTACAATACAAGAAGATCAAAACCTAAACTTCAATAAGAGAATTCTAAACACCACTCCCCAGCAGCGGCGCCATTTTTTTATTAACTCTCAACTACACCTCATCCAATACTAGGTGTAGGCGATCATAATCTAGTATAAGATCCAATGAAGAGTTGGAGCTGAACCCACAGGGAGCGGTACAAGTTTAAATTCAACTAAGAAGTTGTAAATGTGGTCTAATCGGTTATAGGAATAAAACTTATCAAAAACACTTAGATAAATCAAAAGGGTGAAAAGAATTTCAGATGGGAGAGTTAGTTTATAACTTAACAACTGACACAATTGCAAAACAGGGAAAATAATAAGTAGATAAGAATTCTTGGGGATGTTATCGATTATAGGCTACTTTCTCTATATGGGTAATTGGAATTCACTAACAATTGCAGAATCTGAGTAGGTAGGTTAGAGTATAGATGCAATAGTTTTCTCTCGAACAACTATTACGATTCAAGCGAGTTCTCTCGAATCTCGACAAGCTTAACAATACAAACAGCCCAAAACCTTAATTTATCTACTCTCTCAAGCTAGATAGGTAAAATCAAGTTTAGAATTCAGTCGATCGAGCTGAACCCACATCAACCCAATAACTACAATCATCAATCAAAAACCTTGGTTCTAAAACCTCTTTCTCAAGCAAGCCCAGAACACTATGTTAGAATTGCATTCGTAACTACAATTCATAGATTAATTCACAACCATAGATTAAACCCACTTTAATTAAGCATTTAAATTAGTAAATGACAATACCCATAAGCTAATTAAGCTAATAATCACATGATCACACGCCAAGAATTAGGGTTTCAGCCATACATCATAAAAAGGAAGAAACAATTACCAATTATGTTAGTCATGAACTGGCACTAGCTCCCAAGTCTCTACAATGCTTCAAATCAACTTAATTCGAAAAGCTCGAAAGAAAAGTCCTCAAAACCAATTCTCAAAAGCTCTAAGTTCTACAATGGAAAACTTATGAAATACTTCAAAAACTCAAAGAAAATCTCAAAACTCTCGAAACTCTTCCCAACTCTCCGAACTCCATTTTCTGCTTTTAAAACTTCAATTTATATTTTCACAAATTTTTTCCTTCAAGACCGTTAGGCAAAGTAAGTCGAGCATCACCGACCGAGTTAGCAATGCTCCCTTTGCTCCATTCTATCATTGGTTTTCCTTGACTCTTTATCCTCAGGGTTCTGTGAATTTAGGCAATCGAGATCGCGGTCGCCGATCCATTTGATGGTCTGCCGACTGTCTGTTTTTACTGCCAAGTAGGTTCTTCATCAGGTCTGGCATGCTGGAACTTTAAGCGAGCTAAAGAGCCACTCGGCGGCTCATTAAGTGGTCTTGACGATCACTTGGATTGCCTTCCTTTAACTTCTATTTTTTTTCTCTTTTTTTGCCCGATAATGTCCTTGCCTTGCTCCTTAGCCTTCATTGTTACAAATCAACTTTTTAACACCAATTTAGAGCATAAATTAGGCATTAAGGACATTAAAACTATGAAAACAAAGCCCTAAATGAGTCAAAATCTAAGACTTATCAGAGTTGCATATGGATTTCATGATATGATGGTATGATCATGCTTTTAGCTTGGAGATGGTAGTTCCTCCTCAGACATGAATAATCTTGAAATTTCCTGTATATTGGGCTAGGTTTAGTTCCTGTCTTCCTTCTGATGCATTGAGTATGTTTATCTTGGAGCCGATGTTCCTCTTTAGTTGTGTGTATTTTGATAAATTTGCATGCATGATTGGTTGCTAGTTTAGAGTCCTTTTCTCTTAAGTGAGGTCTAGAATCTCATTCAAGGACGAATGATCCCAATGGGGAGATAATGTAATACCTTGGATTTGAGATAGGGCAACATAGCAAGTTTCAGGGCTTTTAGGCACTAGTCGACGCAGGCCAACCATGGCCCGTGGGTAGGACCACGAACAACAGGTGTGGTCCATTGATTGGCCACCCAAAAGTGGTTAAGGGGCCAAGGACCATGGCCTGGACCAACGTGGTTAGACCACGGTTGGTGGTTGAAGGTGCATGGGTCTAGAACGCAAATAGGAGTTTCTCACCATAAATGACAGACTAGCAGAACGGTCCATCGGTCAGGATCCATGGGTCAACAGTCAGCAGTTATTTCTTAGGGTAGTTGTGTCTTTTCCTAATTATTTTATCCCTATACTATGTCATTTTGCCTATGTCTAAGACCCCTATATAAGTGATTTTAACCCCCAAATTATAGTTCATTCAAGTCATTCTCCTAAAAATCTAAAAGAAGACCAAAGTTCTTCCTCTCCAAATATTTTTCTCTCTAGAACTTGACGAAGAAGAAAGGTTTGAAGCTGGGGCTCAAAGTCAAGTCTCTATTCTCTATTGTTATAGGCTTTGATTGAAAGGTATGATAGCTTTATTCATCCATGGAATCCTTGCATCCATGAAGCCCCTAAGTTCCCAAATTGAAAAGTAGAAATTCCCCAATTTGAGTTAGGGTTTTCTTCTATGTTGTGGGTCTTTATGAATGTTGATCCAATTAAGTGGATTATGATTGTTTATGCATGAATTAAGAGGATTCTATGCTTTTCATGATGAATTTCCATGTACCCATGCTTAACCCAAGTTTCTAAGATGAAATTGATGTAAATGGGTTTAAATCTATGAAAGACTAATTTATGGATTTAGGTGTATTCCTATAGGATAAATAAGATACATTACGAATTGCTTGAGATTGAAGTATATGTGACGATTATGAAATAAATTTCTTTGAGAGTGAGGCTTATGTTATGAATTGTTGATTATTGATGTAATTGTTGTGGAAGGGATCATTCCCACATTATTTGCTTATGTGTGAATGGGAAAGCCTTTCTCGCATTGAATGATTCTAGGTTGAAAGGATTGCTCACCTAAAATGAATCTAAGCTTAGGAACTATGAATATGATGAGGCAAGAGGTGATTACCCTTGACCTCTATGAGAAGAATATGAGGCGATTACCCTTGACCTCTATGAGAAGAATATGAGGCGATTACCCTTGACCTCTATGACAAGAATATGAGGCGATTACACATATTCCTTAGAGTCGGACTAGAGGAGAGTACCCATGATCCTAAGTAAAAGACATAAGGCGAGTACCCATATCATTTGATAGCAAGAGAAGAGGCGAGTACCCATGTCTTGTGATAAAAAAGACAAGGGGCGAGTACCCATGATCCTAAACTATGTTGGACAAGACTACCTATGATCCTATAGTAAGAGGGACAAGAGGCGACTACCCATGATCCCGAGGTATGAAGGGCTAAAGGTGATTTCCCAAGGCCCCTTAAAGTAAGGTAAGAGACGATTCCCCATGTCTTTAAAGGATAAGCTAGAGTATGTTATGATAGGTGATGAGCTTGGATTGTTCCTAGAGTTTGCCTTCCATGATGAGTAAGACTAGTTGAGGATAACCCATGTCTTGACTAAGTATGAATTGAGGTTACTTTAAGAAGTACCCCATATATATGAAATGATATATTATGTGCATTGATTACGCTTTATGACTTATGTTGTCTAACTCTTATGTTTATGTTATGTTTTTTCAAGCTATCATATTTAGTACATTTTTTACTAACGCATACTTTTGCCTACATTTATTATCCAAATGTAGGGTCCCGCATTCTCGACTCTCATCCTCGTGGCTAGGATCCATAGTAGAGGCAAGATTGAAGATTGTCCTTATAGCATCCGAGGATTTTGCCACTACTTTTCTTATGTTCTTTTCATTTTAGTTTTGAACATTATTGTATGGGCTATATCCCAAGATTATTTTGTATTAGACCATTTTTGAGACAAGTGTACTAGACATCCGCTTCATTATGGTATTGAAATGTACTAAATCTTGTCTATTTTCTATTATATTCACTAGGAATGATAAGTGGCTTATATGAGGCATCTCGAGGTCTGGTATGCCATGTTACTCTGCGGGTACCCCTGGGTTGTGACAGGCAACCACCTTGAAGCTTCACCCGCCAAAGAGAACGAGAATAACCTCAACCTGAGAGACTCTTAAGATATGTTCTTGAACACAATTGGTCTACAAACCTCCACAAAATTCCTAAGGTATTCATAGGGATCTTCATGAGATAAACCCCAAAACAATCCTCTTAGTTGGAGGAATTGTAGCATTGTTCTAGTTACATGAAACATACCCCTTCCGCCTGTGGGAGGTATCCGAATGGCTCCCATGGTTTGATCAATACTCACATGTATATCATTTAAATCACCCATGTTGTCGTAGTGACCATAGTGATTATCATTTTCACTACCATGGTCGCTCATTGTATTAGACCTGCAAATCAGTCCACAATAGAATGAAACATCAATCTACAACAACAGAACAAAATTACAAACTATTTCTCAATTAGAATTATCAACAACCACTCCCCGACAGCGTCGCCATTTTTTATAATGCTCAAATGTCCTTTTTTAAACCAATTAAAAGGGACATCGCTCGTAGTCAATGAAAATATCCAACGAAGAGTTGGGATCGAATCCCACGTGGAAAGGTATATTATAGAGAATTCATATCAAGAAATTTGGATTGTAAAATCGTTGACTTGTAATAGAAAGAACAAGTGGATGGATTATTTCAAAGTTTTAACAAAAATAATTGGTTATCAATTGTCATAATTAAACTAAGATTCCAAAAATCTCAAGTATTAACAAGCAATCTAGGGGTACAGGGATCCTAAATCAATGACACATAAGGATAATTGTGCTGCTCTATAAAAAAAAGTCACAATCCTTCGGAGAAGGCACTGCATATCAATGTGAAAATTTCTCATCTTTTAATATAATATAGAATGAATAAATAAATAAATAAAATGTAGAAGATATACTAAATTGGGTGTTTTATGTTGGGGTATTATAGTAATTTAACATCTAAGTTAGGGTGTTCATGCATTTAAGGTAGTATAAAAGATTTATTTTTGTGTTTTTAGCATAGTCTAGCAATACAGTTAAATACGGATATGTTTTACATACACAGATATTTTACTAACCTATAGTTTTGGCCCACAGTTTTAAGGTCATGGTATTATCCTATAGTGGTTTTAAATTTTCTATTTATGGAATAACTTGGTCACAGAGTTAGAGGGTGGTGGATAAAATTTAGATTAGAGATTCAATTTCAAGATTTTTTGAGTTTATTTTTCTACTGTTCATTATCCTGCGACAAATTCATCGGAGCTTCGACCAGTCACCATTCATGTTATAATATGAAAGGTCATCTTTAGATAGTTTCATAAAAATTACCATTTTACCCTTATTGATAGTTGCCCCTGGAAATTTTGATCTACCACAGAAGTTGGTTTGGGAAATTGAACTATTTGATAATTGCGGCTATTTAAGTAGCGGGTATTTATCAAGCAACTAATTATTTTTATTTAGTGATTAATGGGTCAAGTCTATAATTTAATTAGAGAGGTAAAGAGGGTTAAGACCGGTGATGGTAATTTCTCACATGCAAGGTCCGATGGACATGTCGTCCTAGATTTCAACAAAAGGTTTTTAGTCAAGGTTCCTACAATTCTCCTCCTAAGTCCAATAAAAATAGGATGTATAAGCCTAAGACTCAAGGAGGGAACGGTAGTGGATCTTCATTGCCAATGTCTACTTGTACTAGGTGTGGAAGGACGTATGAGGGTAAGTGCCTAGATGGCACAGATGGTTGCTTCAGTTGTGGTAAGAGTGGTCATAAAATAAGGGATTGCTCGATGCTTACGGTTAAAAGAAGAGAGGGCAAGAAAGCTCCTCCTAGTGGTTCAGGTCCCAATGCTCCTATGCAAAATCGATTCTATGCACTTCACACTCGTGGTGAACAAGAGGGTTCTCCTGATGTGGTTATCGGTACGTTGAAAGTTTTCCAACTTGATTTTAATGCTTTACTTGATCCCGGTGCTATCTTGTCTTTTTTGATGCCATATGTGGCTATGAGGTTTAATGTTCTTCCAGATGTGTTGTTAAATCCTTTTTCTATCTCTGCTCTTGTTGGTGATTCTATTAAGGCTAAGGGCGTCTATAGCAAGTGTCATGCTTCCTTGTCCCATAGAGTTACTCTTGTTGACTTGGTAGAGCTTGATATGCTAGACTTTGATGTTATCCTTAGTATGGATTGGGTGCAGTCATGTTATGCTTCTATTTATTGTAGAACTTATGTAGTCAAGTTTCAGTTCCCGAATGAGCCTCTCCTAGAGTGGAAAGGGGGAAATACTATGCCTGAGGTCAGTTTGTCTCTTGTCTTAAAGCTAGAAAGATGATTTCTAAGGGTTGCAATTACCATCTAGTTAGGGTGAGGGATGTACATTCTCAAACCCCTACTCTCAATTCGGTCCCCGTTGTTAATGAGTTTTTGAAAGAATTCCCAGATGATTTACCCAGTATTCCTCCCGAGAGGGAAACAGACTTCGGTATTGACCTTCTACCAAATATGCAACCTATTTCTATTCCTCCTCACTGTATGGCTCTAGTGGAACTAAAGGAGTTGAAAGAATAATTGAAATATTTGTTGGATGAGGGTTTCATCTGACTGAGTATCTCTCTATGGGGTGCTCCAGTTTTGTTTGTTAGAAAGAAAGATAGTTCTCTCCGTATGTGTATTGACAATTGCCAGTTGAACAAGGAGACCATTAAGAATAAGTATCCTCTCCCAAGTATATATGACTTGTTTGACCAACTTCAAGGAGTGAGTTACATCTTTAAGATTGATCTTCGATCAGTTTATCACCAATTGAAGGTAAAACAAGATGATACTCTGAAGATGGCTTTTCGAACTCGATATGGTCATTATGAGTTTTTAGTAATGTCATTTGGGTTGACTAATGCTCTGGCGCCGTTAATGGATTTGATTAATAGGGTGCTTAGACAATACCTCAACATCTTTGTATAACACTCCAAAAACTAGTAGGCTAAAATAGAGCTTTAACATGAGAGTTAGAGTCCTTAATAACTCCCCATACTTAGCATAAGTGTTTTCATGTTAGAACATCAAGTACCAACCTACAAGGACAAACTACAGGTCCTTGAGGAGGACACAAGCAAAACTGCCCAAAACTGCAGTGACCCACGAAATTGGCCCACGCCCATTAAGGGGATCCATGCCCCATTTGTGGGGGTCATGGGTCAGGGTCCCTAGATGTGAGCTATAGGAAACCCACCATGGTTCACTAGCATGCCACGGGGGTCCATCCACGGCCCATGGGTGGGTGTCCGTGGGAGGTGACCTACACATTGATTTTTAGGGATTAGTTAAGGGCACTTTGGTGTTTTGCATTTTTATTTAATATTAAGTGAAATAGCTTTGTATTAATTTAGACTAAATATATATAGTTTTAAGACCCCCCATATTAAGTCACCTTCCTCATATTTTCAAATTCCCAAATCAAAACAATTTTTTCCCCAAAAACTATCTCTCTAGAACTCCAAGGAAGAAGAACAAGGAAAGTGAATCTATGGTTGAAGGAACAAGCTTTTCTCCCCAATTTCATTGGAATTCAAAACTATGGTATGATAGTCCTTCATCCATGGATAGAAATCATCCATGTAGCCCCCTTCAAAATCGCAAATTTCAAATGCAAGAAATCCCAAAAGTTAGGGTTTGACTTCAATCTTATGGATTCCTTTCAAATTTGTTTTTAATGATTGAATTATGTTATCATCCATGTCTAATGTAGAAATTCTAGATGTGTTGATTGAATGTGATCCTTGATCCTTGAAGGGTAAATTATGATGCTATGCATGATTATGAGATTTATGTATATGCTTAAGGAACACTTTGAGAGTGAAGTGTCAATGATTTTGATAATGTTGTTGTGATGATTTAAAGGTTATTCTAATGAACACATAATGAACATGATGTGAAAGGTTTTCTCACAATATGATGATTCCAAGGTTGAAAGGCAACACCTAATTGAATCGTATGTACATGAAGACATGGACGGTGAAAGGTAATTCTCACGCATGATATATTGAGCTATTCTAATGAAACAAGTTATTTATTAATAAGTACTCTGTGGAATAAATTCTTAGCACCGATTTGATATTATTATGAGATAGAAGGTCATCCATTAGAGAAGCCGGGTTTCTAGAAGCAATCTCTTGAGATGGAAGCTCCTCCGTCAGAAAGGGCGGGTTTTTAGTAGCAATCTCCTTATTCCACAAACTATGTTCCCCCATAGGTCTTTAGCTAGTGAATCTACCTAAAATCTAACAAACCATGCTCTTACTTTAGGTAAGTAGGACAACCCTTGCGGTGTGGGTAACATCGGATTTCATGTGAAGCTTTTATGGTCTATGTCGGTTAAGGCTTATTCCTACTATGACAAATATGAACAAGAACATGAATTATGAACTATGGTTACTCAAGAAGCTTTACTTGGCATGGGTGGGATTATGGGATCTTATTCATGCATTGCACAAGTATGCTTTAAGGGTATTTATGGTATGTTTCCATTATGTTATCATGACCTATATGTTGAATATGCTTATGACTTATGCTTTTATACTAATCATCATGACGATCCTTAAACTTGGTAAAGTGCATGCTTTTCAACTAAAATGTCCTTTTAGCATGTTTTCAAGGTTTTTATGCATCGCTATCATACTTGATGCATTTTTGTACTAACCCATATTTTTCTATAATTTTCCCAAGTGTAGGGTCTGGTTCTTAAGGTGGTCATCATTTGGTTCAAGCTTCAATTCAACTATTCTCCTTGCTTATGGTGAGTCCTCATGATTCGACGACGGGAGTTTTACTTTGAGTTTTGTTCCTAGTAGTTTTCACTTTCTTAGTGTGTTGTATGGGTTGTGTCGCTTTTCATTTGAACTATTGTAATAGATTGCTAGATTGATACAAGTCTAGACTTCCGCTTTCCTTTATAAAAATTTTGGACTTGAAATGTGTTTTTACTATTATTGTTCTAGTGTTTTATGTTATGAAATGCAAAGTGGCTTACATGGTGCCTTTCGGGGTTCTATGTGCCTTGTTACGTCTAGGGGATACCCTTGGGTCATAAAAAACTTAGTAATCAGAGCACAAGGTTTAGAATGATTCTAGGATGATGTCTCATAAGCCACGTCTAGTAGATTCTTGTTCATGAGTGTGAAGCGCGCCAAACTTATGAATGAGAGGCTATAAGATGTTTAGGAAATTTCACTTCTTTCATTACTCTTAAGTCATGCCTTAGTGTTTAACTCTATAAAGACCCTCTCCTAATCCTTTTCCTATGTCTTTAGGAAATGAATACACGAAGGGCTAATGCAAGAAGAATGGAGGGTGACAATGTGAATGAAGGAGCTCCTCCTCAAAATAATCAAGCTCTGGTTGATCATGTGGTTGAGAATGTGATCGAGACAGGGTTTAGGTCTACTATCCAAATGTTGGCCCAAGCTATAACGGCTCAAGCTCAGCCATGACAACTCAAGCCCAAGCCATGAAAGGCCCAAGCCAATAGAGAGGTTGTAGCTCCGGTGAATCCTAATGTGAATTCGGTTGCTTCAAGGGTTAAGAATATTTCTAGAATGGACCCTCCCAAATTTCAAGGCTCTAAAGTTGAAGAGGATCCCAAAGGTTTATTGATGAGGTTTATAAAGTACTTGATATTATGGAAAGGTCTCCACAAGAGAAGGCAGAGTTAGGCGCCTACCAATTGAAAGATGTGACTCAAGTTTGGTATGAATAGTGGAGGGTGAAAGACCCATAGGAGCAGGCCCGGTAGAATGAGAATCATTTAAATGGACATTTCTTGATAGATTATTTCCCCTAGAGTTGAGGGAACTAGATATGCAAGAGTTCATTAACCTTCGTCAAGGATGCATAAGTGTGAAAGAGTATGCTCTAAAGTTCACCCAACTATCCAAGTATGCTCCAACCATAGTGGCGGATTCGAGGGCTAAGATGAATAAATTTGTGATGGAAGTGTCCAACATAGTACTCAAAGAATTATGTTCAGCAATGCTTATCCCAAGTATGGATATTACATGTCTCATGATGCATGCCCAACAAATAGAGGAAGAGAAACTCAAGGAAAAGAGTAGAGAGGTAAAGAGAGCTAGAACCGAAGATGGGAATTTCTCCAATGCTAGGTCCGATGGATAAGGTTGACAAAGGTTCAAACAAAGGTTTTCCAACCAACGTTCATCTAGTGCTTCCCCAAGGGTCAACAAGGATAGGGTGTCTAACCCCAACCCTCAAGGAGGCAATGGTTGTGGATCTTCTATGGCTAGGCCTACTAGTCCTAAGTGCGGTAAGAAACATGATGGCAAGTGTCTAGCGGGCTCGGATATTTATTGTGGTTGTGGTAAGAATGGTCATCAATTGAGAATTGCCCAACACTTTTGGGTAAGAGAAAAGAGGATAAGCAAGCTCCTCCAATCAGTTCAAACTCCAATGCTTAAAAGCGAAACCACTTTTATGCTCTTCGATTCCAAGATGACCAAGAGAGCTCCACGGATGTGGTGACCAGTATGTTAAAAGTCTTTTCTATTGATGTATATGCCTTGTCAGATACCGGTGCTACTTTGTCCTCAGTGACACCTTTTGTGGCTATGAAGTTTGAAATACTCCCCAAAGTGTTAGTAGAACCTTTTTCGATCTCTACCCTAGTTGGTGATTGCGTGGTGGCTAGGAAAGTTTATAGAAGTTATCTCATTTCTTTGTCACATAGAGTTACTTTGGTGGATCTGGTTGAGTTAGACATGTTAGACTTTTATGTGATTTTAGGTATGAATTGGTTGCATTCATGTTATGCCTCTATTGATTGTAGGACTCGGGCAGTTAGATTCCAATTTCCTAATGAGCCTATTTTAGAGTGGAAGAATGGAAATCCTATGCCTAGAGGTCAATTTATTTCTTGCCTTAAAGCTAGGAAGATGATCTCCAAAGGGTGTATTTACCATCTTGTTAGGGTGAAGGATGTGGAATCTGAAATCCTTTCTCTAAAGTCGGTTCCGATAGAGAATGATTTTCCAGAAGTCTTTCCCAATGATTTACCCAGTATTCCCCCCGAGCAGGAAGTAGATTTTGGTATTGACCTTTTCCGGATACACAACCTATCTCCATTCCTCCTTATAGAATGTCTCCAGTCGAGTTGAAAGAGCAACTAAGGGATTTATTAGATAAGAGCTTCATTCGACCATGTATCTCTCCATGGGGTGCTTCGGTGTTGTTTTTTAGAAAGAAGGATGGGTTCTTAGAATGTGCATCGATTATTGTTAGTTGAATAAAGTGACCATCAAGAATAAGTATCCCCTTCCAAGAATTGATGATTTGTTTGACCAACTTCAAGGGGCTAGTTGTTTCTCTAAAATTGATCATCATTCAGGTTATCAGCAATTGAGGGTGAGAGGGGTTGATATTCCTAAGATGGATTTTTGAACATGATATAGTCATTATGAATACCTAGTAATGTTGTTAGAGTTGACTAATGCCTCGGCGGCGTTCATGGACTTGATGAATAGAGTGTTTAGGCAATACATAGACATGTTTGTGATTGTGTTTATCGATGATTTTTTGATCTATTCAAGGAGTGAGAATGAACATGTGGGCCATTTGAGAATTGTATTGCAAGTTCTTAAGGACCAACAACTTTTTGCAAAGTTTAGCAAGTGTGAATTTTGGTCGAGTTCCGTAGCTTTCCCTGGTCATATTGTGTCAAGCAAGGGTATTGAGGTAGATCCTAAGAAGACGAATACGGCCTCGACCTGTAATCCCTTCTGATATTAGAAGCTTTCTGGGTTTGGTCGGTTACTATAGGTGGTTTGTCGAGAGGTTTTCCTCCATTACTTCTCCGTTGATGGATTTGACTCGAAAGAAAGCTAAGTTTGAGTGGTTGGAGGCTTGTGATAAAAGCTTCCAAGAGTTGAAAGATAGACTTACTTCCGCTCTGGTATTGAACTTACCAGAAGGTACGGATAGTTTTGTTGTATATTGTGACGCCTCTAGAGTGGGGTTAAGATGTCTCCTCAAGCAAAATGGTAAAGTGATTGCCTATGCTTTAAGGCAACATAAAATCCATGAAAAGAATTATCTGACCCATGATCATGAGTTAGTGGCGGTTGTATTTGCGTTAAAAAATATGGAGTCATTACTTGCATGAGGTCCATGTGGATGGTTTCACCGATCACAAGAGTCTTGAATCTCTGACAAAGAAGGTGGTTAGAACTTTTGAAGAATTATGACATGAGTGTCCTTTACCACCCCAGAAAAGCAAATGTTATAGTGGATGCACTTAGTAAATTGTCCATAGGTAGTGTGGCTCATGTAGAGATTGAAAAGAAACAATTGGTTCGTGAGGTGCATAGATTGGCCTGACTAGGTGTAAAACTAGTAGATTCCACCAAGGGTGGGGTCATGGTCCATAATGGTTCTAAATCATCCTTTGTGATTGATGTGAAGTCTATACAAGACCTTGATCCTGTATTATTTGAGTTGAAAGAGTCGGTACTCAAGAAGTCCGTTAAGGATTTCTCCCAAGGGGGAGAAGGGGTACTTAGGTACCAAGGTCGATTATGTCTTCCGGATTTTGATGGTTTTGGGGAGCAAATTTTGGAGGAAGCACATAGTTGTCGATATTTTATTCATTCGGAAACCACCAAGATGTACCATGATTTACGGGAAGTCTATTGGTGGAATGGTTTGAAAAGAGATATTGCGTGATTTGTAGCCAAATATCCTAATTATAAACAAGTTAAGGTTGAGCATCAAAGGCCGGGTGGCTTGTCCCAAATATAAGTATTACCAGTTGGAAGTGGGAAGATGTAAATATGGACTTTATTGTGGGTTTGCCTCGCACTCGAAGGCAACATGATTCTATTTGGGTCATTATAGATAGGATGACAAAATCAGACCACTTCATTCCCATCAAGGTTTCTCATTCGGTGGAAGACTATGCCAAGTTGTATATAAGTGAGATAATGAAGTTGCACGGGATCCCTTAATCTATTATTTCGGATCGGGGTACTTAATTTACTTCTCACTTTTGGAAGTCATTCCAAAATGGGCTTGGTACTAAAGTTAAGCTTAGCACAGCTTTTCATCCCCAAACCGATGAGAAAGAAGAGCGTACCATCCAAACAGTGGAGGATATGTTAAAGGCATGTGTTATATATTTCAAAGGTAATTGGGATGACCACTTGCCATTAATCGAGTTTGCCTACAAAAATAGTTATCATTCAAGTAATGGTATGGCTCCCTTTGAAACCTTGTATGGTAAGAGATGTAGGTCTCTGATTGGTTGGTTTGAGGTAGGTGAAATTGCTCTTATTGGTCCCTTATCGGTTTATGAGGCCATTGATAAAGTTCGGCTAATTAGAGAGATATTGAGAACAACTCAAAGTACACAAAAATCTTATGCCGATGTGAGAGGGAGGGATCTAGAATTTAAGTTAATGATTGAGTCTACTTGAAAATCTCACCCATGAAGGGTGTGATGAGAATTTGCAAGATAGAGAAACTTAGTCCCCGGTATGTACGCCCATATAAAATTTTGAAATGTATTGGGAAGGCTGCCTATGAGTTGGATTTGCCAAATGAAACGGTTTTGACTTATCCAATATTTCATGTTTTTATGCTTAAGAAGTGTATTGGAGATTCGGTATATATTATTCCCCTAGAATGGTTGGAAGTTGATGAAAGTCTTTCCTATGAAGAGGTTCCGGTAAAGATCCTAGACTGACAAGTCAAGAGATTAAGAAACAAGGAAATAGCTTCTGTAAAGGTTTTGTGGAGGAATCACTTAGTTGAGGGTGCTACTTGGGAGGCCGAGGCTGATATCAAGTCCTGATATCCTCATCTCTTTCCTTCTACTCCTATTCAAGCTTGAGGTAAGTAGTTCCTCTTGAGTTTTAGTGTTTTGGGAGTCATGTGTGTTATATGAGCTTTTCCATGATTTCCTTATGCTATGCATGTTCTTGATGAAATCCATGTTTAGTAAGAAAATGAGTTTTCATGATTTATGTTCCTCATGTTGTTGCGCATTTAGTATAAGTTGCCTATTTGACTTCATGAGATGAGTTGACGAACATGCTTTAGTATGCTTTTGAGAGTAATTGCATATTGGCTCCATGATATTGTGTTGAGCATGATCTTAGTTGGAAAAGGTAGTTCCTCCTATGAAGTTGAGAAATATTGAGTTTCATGCATATTGGGTTGTTAAATGTAGTTCCTACTTCCATGTATTGCATTGATTATGTTTTGAAATGGCGTTGATGTTTCCTGTTTTAAGTCTTTAATTTATAAGGTGTCTAGATCATCATTCGAGGACGAATATTCCAAAGGGGGAGATAATGTAACACTCCGTAAACTAGTAGGCAAAAGTGGAGCTTAACGTGAGGGTTAGAGTCGTTAATAACTCCCCCTACTTAAAATAAGTGTTTTCATGTTAGAACGTCAAGGTACGAACCCCCACGGACCAACTAAGGGTCATTGAGGAGGACCCAAGCAAAATTGTCCAAAACTGCAATGACGCATGAAATGGACCCACGCCCCATAGGGGGGTCATGCACCCTGGGTGGGCGTTGTGGGTTAGGGTCCCTAGATGTGAGTTGCAGGAACCCCACCATGGTTCACCAGCACTATACGTGGGTCCATCCACAGCCCGTGGGTGGTGACCTGCACACCGATTTTTAGGGATTAGTTATGGGCACTTAGGGGTTTTCCATTTTTATTTAATATTAAGTGATGTCATTTTGTATTAATTTAGACTAACTATATATAGTTTTAAGACCCCCAAATCAAGTCATGTTCCTCATAATTCAAAATTCCCAAATCAAAACCAATTTTTCCCCTCTCTAGAACTCCAAGGAACAAGAAGAGGGAAGGTGAGGCTAGGGTTAAAGGAACAAGCTTTTCTCCTCAATTTCAATGGAATTCAAAGCTAAGGTATGGTATTCCTTCATCCATGGATAGAAATCATCCATGGAGCCCCTTCAAAACCCCCAATTTTAAAGCTAGAAATCTTAAAAGTTAGGGTTTGACTTCAATCTCATGGAATCCTTTCAAATTCGTTTTTAATATTGGAATTATGTTATCATCCATGTCTAATGTAGAAATTCTATATGTGTTGATTGAATGTGATCCTTGATCCTTAAAGGGTAAATTATGATGTTATGAATGATTATGAGATAATGTATATGCTTGAGGGACACTTTGAGAGTGAAGTGTCCATGATTTTGATGATGTTGTTATGATGATTGAATGGCTATTCCGACGAACACATAATGAACATGATGTGAAAGGATTTCTCACAATATGATGATTCTAAGGTTGAAAGGCAATTCTCACCTAATTGAATCTTATGTACATAAAGACATGGACAGTGAAAGGTTATTATTACGCATGATCTATTCAGCTATTCTAATTAAACAAATTATGACTTAATAAGTTCTCTGTGGGATAAATGCTTAGCACCGAGTGAATATTGTTATGAGATGGAAGCTCATCCGTCAGAAAGGACAGATTTTTAGAGGCAATCTCTTGAGATGGAAGCTCCTCTATCAGAAAAGGCGGGTTTTTAGTATCAATCTGCTTATCCCATAAACTATGTGCCCCCATAGGTCTTTAGCTAGTAGATCCACCTAAAAGCTAACAAGCCATGGTCTTACAGTAGGCAAGTATGACAACCCTTACGGTGTGGGTAACACCGGATTCCATGTTAATCTCACATGGTCTATGTCGGTTAAGACTTATTCCCACTATGACAAAATATGAACAAAAACATGAATTATGAACTATCGTTACACAAGAAGCTTTACTTGGCACTGGTGGGATTATCGGATCTTATTTATGTATTGCACAAGTATGCTTTGAGTATATGTACGGTATGTTTCCATTATGTTATGATGATCTATATGTTGACTATGCTTATGACTTATGCTTTTACACTAATTTTCATGATGATCCTTAACCTTGGTAAAGTTCATGCTTTTCAACTAAAAATTCCTTATAGCATGTTTTCAAGGTTTTTGTAGATGGCTATCATTTTTAGTGCATTTTTGTACTAACCCATATCTTCCTATACTTTTCCCAAGTGTAGGATCTGGTTCTTAAGGTGGTCATCCTTTGGTTCAAGCTTCGATTCGACTATTCTCTTTGCTTGTTGTGAGTCCTCATGATTCAAGGACGGGAGTTTCACTTTGAGTTTCATTTCTAGTAGTTTTCACTATCGGACTATGTTGTATGGGATATGTCCTTTTTCATTTGAACTATTGTAATAGATGGTTATATTTACACAAGTCTAGACATCTACTTTCCTTTATGAAAATGTTGGACTTGAAATTGGTTTTTACTCTTATTGTTCTAATGCTTTATGTTATGTAATGCTAAGTGGCTTACATGATGCCTTTCAGGGTTCTATATGCCTTGTTGCGTCTAGGGGGCTTGGGTCATGACAAACTTGGCAATCAGCGCACAAGGTTTAGAATGATTCTAGGATGATGTCTCATAAGCCACGTCTAGTAGAGTCTTGTTCATGAGTGTGAAACGCACCACATTTATGAATGAGAGGCTATAAGATGTTTAGGAAATTTCACTTCTTTCATTACTCATAAGTCTTGCCTTAGAGTTTATCTTTATAAAGTCCCTCTCCTAATACTTCTCTTGTGTCTTACGTAAATGAATACACGAAGGGCTAACGCAAAAAAAATGGAGGGTGACAATGTGAATGAAGGAGCTCCTCCTCAAAATAATCAAGCTTCGACTGATCCCGTGGTTGAGAATGTGACCCGTATGGAGTTTAGGTCTACTATCCAAATTTGGCCTAAGCCATGACGGCTAACGCTCAAGCCGTCAAAACTCAAGCCCAAGTCATGATGGCCCAACAAGCCAATAGAGAGATTGTAGCTCCGATGAATCCTAATGTGAATTCGGCTACTTCAAGGGTTAGGGATTTTGCTAGAATGAACCCTCCCGAATTTCATGTCTCCAAAGTGGAAAAGGATCCACAAAGGCTTATTGATGAGGTTTATAAAGTACTTGATATTATGGGAGTGTCTCCACAAGAGAAGGCGGATTTAGCCGCCTACTAATTTAAAGATGTGGCTCAAGTTTGGTATGAACAGTGGAAGGGTGAAAGACCCGTAGGAGGAGGCCCGGTAGAATGGGAATCATTTAAATCGGTATTTATTGAAAGATTCTTTCCCCTAGAGTTGAGGGAACTAAAGATGCAAGAGTTCATTAACCTTCGTCAAGGAGGTATGAGTGTGAAAGAGTATGCTCTAAAGTTCACCCAACTATTCAAGTATGTTCCAACCATAGTAGTGGATTCGAGGGCTAAGATGAATAAATTTGTGATGAGAGTGTCTGACATGGTAGTCAAAGAATGTCGTTCGACAATGCTTATCCCAAGTATGGATATTTCACGTCTCACGGTGCATGCCCAACAAATAGAGGAAGAGAAGATCAAGGAAAAGAATAGAGAGGTAAAGAGAGCTACAACCGAGGATGGGAATTTCTCCAATGCTAGGTTCGATGGATAAGGTCGACAAAGGTTCAAACAATGGTATTGCAACCAAGGTTCCTCTAGTACTTCCCCAAGGGTCAACAAGGATAGGGTGTCTAACCCCAACCCTCAAGGAGGCAATGGTGGTGGATCTTCTATGGCTAGGCCTAATTCTACTAAGTAAGGTAAGAAACATGCTTGCAAGTGTCTAGCGGGCTCGGATATTTGTTATGGTTGTGGTAAGAGTTGTCATCAATTGAGGAATTGCCCAACACTTTTGGGTAATAAAGAGTGGACAACAAAGCTCCTCCAAGTGGTTCAAACTCCAATGCTCAAAAGCAAAATTGCTTTTATGCTCTTCGATCCTGAGATGATTAAGAGAGTTCCCCAGATGTGGTGACCGATATGTTAAAAGTCTTTTCTATTGATGTATATGTCTTGTTAGATCCCGGTGCTACTTTGTCCTTTGTGACACCTTTTGTGGACATGAAGTTTGAAATACTCCCCGAAGTGTTAGTAGAACATTTTTCGGTCTTTACCCCAGTTGGTGATTGCGTGGTGGCTAGGAAAGTTTATAGAAGTTATCCCATTTTCTTGTCCCATAGAGTTACTTTGGTGGATTTGGTAGATTTAGACATGTTAGACTTTGATGTGATTGTGGATATGGATTGGTTGGATGCATGTTATGCCCCTATCAATTGTAGGACTCGGGTGGTTATATTCCAATTTCCAAATAATCCTATCTTAGAGTGGAAGGGTGGAAATTATATGCCTAGAGGTCTATTTGTTTCTTGCCTTAAAGCTAGGAAGATGATCTCCAAAGGATGTATTTACCATCTTGTTAGGGTGAAGGATGTGGAATCCGAAATCCCTTCTCTAGAGTCGATTTCGGTAGTGAATGAGTTTTCAGAAGTCTTTCTCAATGATTTACCCGGTATTCCTCCCGAACGGGAAATAGATTATGGTATCGACCTTTTGCCGTATACGAAACCTGTCTCCATTCCTCCTTATAGAATATCTTCAGCCGAGTCTAAAGAGTTGAAAGAGAAACTAAGGGATTTATTAGATAAGGGCTTCATCCGACCAAGCATCTCTCTATGGGATGCTCTGGTGTTGTTTTTTAGAAAGAAGGATTGGAATGTGCATTGATTATCGCTAGTTGAATAAAGTGACCATCAAGGATAAGTATCCCCTTCCAAGAATTGATTATTTGTTTGACCAACTTCAAGGGGTTAGCTTTTTCTCTAAGATTGATCTTCATTCAGGTTATAACCAATTGAGGGTGAGAGGGGTTGATATTCCCAAGAGGGCTTTCCAAACTCAATATGGTCATTATGAATTCCTAGTAATATCATTTGGGATGACGAATGCTCCAGAGGCATTTATGGACTTGATGAATAGAATGTTTAGGCAATACCTAGACATGTTTGTGATTGTGTTTATCGATGATATTTTGATCTATTCAAGGAGTGAGAATGAACATGTGGGCCATTTGAGAATTTTGTTGCATGTTCCTAAGGACCAACAACTTCTTGCAAAGTTTAGCAAGTGTGAATTTTGGTTGAGGTCCGTAGCTTTCCTTGGCCATATTATGTCATCAAGGGTATTGAGATAGATCCTAAAAAGATGGATGTGGTCAAGAGTTGGCCTAGGCCTCTAACTCCTTCCGACATTAGAAGCTTTTTGGGTTTGGACGGTTTCAATAGGAGGTTTGTTGAGGGGTTTTCCTCCATTGCTTCTCCGTTGATGGCTTTGACTAAAAAAAAAGCTAAGTTTGATTGGTCGGAGGCTTATGAGAAAAGATTCCAAGAGTTGAAAGACAGACATACTTTCGCTCAGGTGTTGACCTTAGTGGAAGGTACGGATGGTTTTGTTGTATATTGTGACGCATGTAGAGTGGGGTTAGGATGTGTCCTCATGCAAAACGGTAAAGTGATTGCCTATGCTTCAAGGCAACTTAAAATCCATGTAAAGCATTATCCGACCCATGATCTTGAATTAGAGGCGGTTGTATTTGCCTTGAAAATATGGAGACATAACTTGTATGGGGTCCATGTGGATGTTTTCACCGATTACAATAGTCTAAAATATGTGTTTAGTCAAAAAGGCTTGAATCTCCGACAAAGAAGGTGGTTAGAACTTTTGAAGGATTATGACATGAGTGTCCTTTACCACCCCGGCAAAGCTAATGTTGTAGCGTATATACTTAGTAGATTGTCAATGGGTAGTATGGCTCATGTAGAGGATAAAAAGAAAGAATTGGTTCGTGAGGTGCATAGATTTGCCCGACTAGGTGTCCAACTAGTGGATTCCACCAAGGGTGGGGTCATGGTCCATAATGGTTCCGTATCATCCTTTGTGATTGATATGAAGTCTAAACAAGACCTTGATCCTATATGAGTTGAGTTGAAAGAGTCGGTACTCAAGAAGTCCGTTGAGGCTTTCTCTCAAGGAGGAGATGGGGTACTTAGGTACCAAGGTCTATTATGTGTTCTAGATTTTGATTGTTTGAGAGAGAAAATTTTAGAGAAAGCTCATAGTGCTCGATATTATATTCATCTGGCAGCCACCAAGATGTACCATGATTTACGGGAAGTCTATTAGTGGAATGGTATGAAGAGAGATATTGCGGGATTTGTAGCCAAATGTCCTAATTGTGAACAAGATATGGTTGAAAATAAAAGGAAGGGAGGCTTCTCCCAAAATATAAGTATTCCCACTTGGAAGTAGGAAGATGTGAATATGGACTTTATTGTAGGTTTACCTCGTACTCAAAGGCAACATGATTCTATTTGGGTCATTATAGATAGGATAACAAAATCAGCCCACTTCATTCCTGTCAAGGTTTCTCATTCGGCGGAAGACTATGCCAAGTTGTATATAAGTGAGATAGTGAAGTTGCATAGGGTCCCTTTATCTATTATTTCGAATCGGGGTACTCAATTTACTTCTCACTTTTGGAAGTCATTCCAAATAGGACTTGGTACTAAAGTTCAGCTTAGCACGACTTTTCATTCCTAAAACGATGGGCAAACAGAGTGTACCATCCAAACAGTGGAGGATATGTTAAGGGCATATGTTAAAGATTTCAAAGGTAATTGGGATGACCACTAGCCATTAATAGAGTTTCCCTACATTAATAATTATCATTCTAGTATCGGTATGGCTCCCTTTGGAGCCTTGTATGGTAGGAGATGTAGGTCTTCGGTTGGTTGGTTTGACATAGGTGAAATTGCTCTTATTGGTCCTGAATCAGTTTATGAAGCCATTGAGAAAGTTCGACTCATTAGAGAGAGATTGAGAACGGCTCAAAGTAGACAAAAATCTTATGCCGATGTGAGAAGGAGGGATCTAGAATTTGAAGTTAATGATTGAGTCTATTTGAAAATCTCATCCATGAAGGGTGTGATGAGATTTGGCAACAAACGGAAACTTAGTCCCCGATAAGTAGGCCCATATCAAATTTTAAAACGTATTGGGAAGGTTGCCTATGAGTTGGATTTGCCAAATTAATTGGCTCCGGTTCATCCAGTATTTCATGTTTTTATGCTTAAGATGTGTATTGGAGATCTGGTATCCATTATTCCTCTAGCAGAGTTGGGAGTTGACAAAAGCCTTTCCTATGAAGAGGTTCCATTAGAGATCCTAGACCGACAAGTCAAGAGATAGAGAAACAATGAAATAGCTTCCGTAAAGGTTTTGTGGAGGAATCACTTAGTTGAGGGTGCTACTTGAGAGGTCGAGGCCGATATGAAGTCCCGATATCCTAATTTCTTTCCTTCTACTCCTATTCAAGCTTGAGGTAAGTAGCTCTTCTTGAGTTTTAGTGTTTTGGGAGCCATGTATGTTGTATGAGCTTTTCGATGATTTCCTTATGTTATGCATGTTCTTGATGAAATCCATGTTTATTAAGAAAATGAGTTTTCATGATTTATGTTCCTCATGTTGTTGTGCATTTAGTATGAATTGCCTATTTGATAAGTTGACGAACATGCTTTGTATGATTTGGAGAGTAATTGCATATTGGCTCCATGATATTATGTTAAGCATGATTTTAGCTGGACAAGGTAGTTCCTCCTATTAAGATGGGAAATATTGAGTTTCATGCATATTGGGTTGTTAGATGTAGTTCCTACTTTTTTGTATTGCATTGATTATGTTTTGAGATGGAGTTGATGTTTCCTCCTTTGAATTGTGCATTATTTTGATGTTTCATGTATGTTGGGCTGCTAGTTTTGAGTCTTTAATTCCGAAAGGTGTCTAGATCGTCATTCGAGGACGAATGTTCCCAAGGGGGAGATAATGTAACACTCCGGAAAGTAGTAGGCTAAACTAGAGCTTAACATGAGGGTTAGAGTCATTAATAACTCCCCATATTTAAAATAAGTGTTTTCGTGTTAGAACGTAAAGGTACCAACCCTCAAGGACCTACTAGGGGTCCTTAAAGAGGACCCAAGCAAAACTGCGCAAAACTACAGTGACCCACGAAATGGACTCACACCCCGTAGGGGGTTCCACGCCCCTTGGGTGGGGGTCGTGCGTCAGGGTCCCTAGATGTGAGCTTCAGGAACTCACCACGGTTCACCAACACGCCACGTGGGTCCATCCACAGCCCGTGGGTGGTGACCTACACACTAATTTTTAGGAATTAGTTAGGGGCACCTTAGAGTTTTTGCAGTTTTATTTAATATTAAGTGAAGTTGTTTTGTATTAATTTAAACTAACTATATATAGTTTTAAGACCCCCAAATCAAGTCATATTTCTCACAAATTCTAAATTCCCAAATCAAAACCAATTTTTCCCCAAAAACTCTCTCTAAAACTCCAAGGAAGAATAAGAAGGAAGGTCAAGCTAGGGTTGAAGGAACAAGCTTTTCTCCTCAATTTCATTAGAATGCAAGGCTAAGGTATGGTAGTCCTTCATCCATGGATAGAAATCATCCATGGAGCCCCTTCAAAACCCCCATTTCAAAGCTAGAAATCCAAAAAGTTAGGGTTTGACTTCAATCTCATGGATTCCTTTCAAATTCATTTTTAATGATTGAATTATGTTATCATCCATGTCTAATGTAAAAATTCTACATTTGTTGATTGAATGTGATCCTTGATCCTTGAAGGGTAAATTATGATTTATGCATGATTATGAGATTTATGTATATGCATAAGGAACACTTTGAGAGTGAAGTGTCCATGATTTTGATGATGTTGTTGTGATGATTGAAAGGCTATTCTGATGAACACATAATGAACATGATGTGAAAGGTTTTCTCACAATATGATGACTCTAAGGTTGAAAGGAAATTCTCACCTAATTGAATCTTATGTACATAAAGACATGGATGGTGAAAGGTTATTCTCATGCATGATCTATTGAGTTATTCTAATGAAACAAGTTATTACTTAATAAATACTCTGTGGGATAAATTCTTAGCAGCGAGTGGATATTGTTATGAGATGGAAGCTCCTCCTTTAGGAAGGGCGGGTTTCTAGAAGCAATCTCTTGAGATGGAAGCTCCTCTGTTAGAAAGGAAGGGTTTCTAGTAGCAATCTCCTTATCCCATAAACTATGTACCCCCATAGGTCTTTAACTAATGGATCCACCGAAAAGCTAACAAACCATGCTCTTACCTTAGGCAAGTAGGACAACACTTTCGGTGTGGATAACACCGGATTCCATGTTAAGATCGCATGGTCTATGTCGGTTAAGGCTTATTCCCACTATGACAAAATATGAAAAAGAACATGAGTTATGAACTATGGTTACTCAAGAAGGTTTACTTGGCATGGGTGGGATTATGGGATCTTATTCATGCATTGCACAAGTATGCTTTGAAGGTATTTATGGTATGTTTTCATGATGTTATGATGATCTATATGTTGAATATGCTTATGACTTATGCTTTTACATTAATCTTCATTATGATCCTTAAACTTGGTAAAGTGCATGCTTTTCAACTAAAATGTCCTTTTAGCATATTTCCAAGGTTTTTAAGCATGGCAATTATACTTAGTGCATTTTTGTACTAACCCATATTTTCCTATACTTTTCCCAAGTGTAGGGTCCGGTTCTTAAGGTGGTCATCATTTGGTTCAAGCTTGGATTCGAATATTCTCCTTGCTTGTGGTGAATCCTCGTGATTCAAGGCCGGGAGTTTCACTTTGAGTTTCATTTCTAGTAGCTTTCACTTTCAGACTATGTTGTATGGGTTGTGTCCCTTTTCATTTGAACTATTGTAATAGATGACTATATTGAGACAAGTCTAGACTTCCGTTTTCCTTTATGAAAATTTTGGACTTGAAATGTGTTTTTACTCTTATTGTTCTAATTTTTTATGTTATGATATGCTAAGTGGCTTACATGGTGCCTTTCTGGGTTCTATGTGCCTTGTTACGTCTAGGGGGTACCCTTGGGTCATGACAGTTTGTGATCGTGTTCATTGATGATGTATTGATCTATTCAAGGAATGAGAATGAGCATATTGATCATTTGAGGATCGTGGTGTAAATTCTTAAGCACAAATGACTCTTTGTGAAGTTTAGCAAGTGCAAGTTTTGGTTAAGGTCTGTAGCTTTTCTTGGTCATATTGTTGTAAGTAAGGGAAATGAGGTAGATCTTAAGAAGATGGATGCGGTCAAGAGATGGCCTTGACCTCTAACTCCTTTGGATATTAGAAGTTTCTTGGGTTTAGCCGGTTACAATAGAAGGTTTGTTGAGGGATTATCTTCAATTGTCTCTCATTTTACAGCTTTGACTAAAATGAAGGCTAAGTTCATATGGTCCAAATTATGTAAAAAGAGTTTCCAAGAGTTGAAGGATAGACTTACTTCCACTCCGGTGTTGATTTTACCGGAAAGGACCGGTGGCTTTATTGTTTATTGTGATGCCTCAAGAATTAGGTTAGGATGTGTACTTATACAAAATGGGAAAGTTATTGCCTATGCCTCAAGGCAACTTAAGATTCATGAAAAGAATTATCCTACCCATGACCTTGAACTAGTTGCGGTTGTTTTTGCCTTAAAGATTTGGAGGCATTATTTGTATGGTGTCCATGTGGATGTGTTTACCAACCATAAGATTTTGCAATATATGTTTAATCAGAAAGATATAAATCTTTGCCAAAGAAGGTGGATTAAAGTATTGAAAGATTATGATATGAGTGTTCTCTATCACCTCAGAAAGGCAAATATGGTAGCGGATGCTCTTAGTCGGTTATCTATGCGTAGTGTTGCTCATATTGAAGAAGGAATGAAAGAGTTGGTTCGAGATGTTCATAGATTGGCCCGACTAGGTGTTCAGTTAGTGGACTCCACCAAGGGTGGTATTATGGTTCACAATAGTTCAAAATCATCTTTTGTGGCAGATGTGAAAGCCAAGCAAGGTCTTGATCCAATTTTGGTTGAGTTGAAAGAAGTGATTCTTATTATATCCTTTGAGGATTTCTCCCAAGGGGGAGATGGTGTGCTTAGATATCAAGGTTGTTTATTTGTTCCAAATGTTGATGACTTAAGGGAGCAGATTATAACAGAAGCCCATCGTTCGCGGTATTCCATTCACCTGGGAGACACCAAGATGTACCGTGATTTACGAGAGGTCTATTGGTGGAATGGAATGAAGAAGGATATTGCAGAATTTGTGACTAATTGTCGAAATTGCCAACAAGTGAAAGTTGAGCATCATAAACTGAGAGGTTTGTTCCAAGCTATTAACGTTCCTACTTGTAAGTGGGAAGATTTGAATATGGACTTTATACTTGGTTTTCCTCACACCAGGCGACAACATGACTCGATTTGGGTTATATTAGATCGGATGACAAAATCTTCTCATTTCCTTCACGTTAAGGTTTCCTATTCGGCGGAGGATTATGCCACGTTGTATTTGAGAGTTGTATTTGAGAGAAATGGTAAAGTTGCATGGAGTGCCTTTCTTTATTATTGTATCCAATTCACTTCTCAGTTTTTGATGTCATTCCAAAAGGGTCTTGGTACTCGTGTTAAGCTTAGTACGGCCTTTCATCCCCAAACCGATTGAAAAGCGGAGCGTACTATCCAAACTTTGGAGGATATGTTAAGGGCTTGTGTGATTGATTTTAAGAGTAATTGAGATGACCATTTGACATTGATTGAGTTTGCTTATAACAAGAGCTATCACTTGAGTATTGATATGGCTCCATTTGAAGAATTATATGCTAGGAGGTGTAGATCTCCTATAGGTTAGTTTGAGGTGGGTGAAGTCGCCCTAATGGTACCGAGTTGGTACATTAGGCCATAGAGAATGTTCGACTGATTAGAGAAAGGTTGAAAATAGCTCAAAGTCATCAAAAGTCATATGCCGATGTGAGAAGAAGAGATCTTGAGTTTGACATTCATGATTGGGTTTGCTTGAAAATCTCACCCATGAAGGGTGTAATGAGGTTTGGTAAGAAAGGGAAGCTTAGTCCCCGATATGTAGGCCCATATCAGATTTTGAGGCATGTAGGTAAGGTTGCTTATGAACTAGATTTGCCAAATGAGTTGGCATCGGTGCATCCAGTCTTCCATGTCTCTATGTTGAAGAAATGTGTTGGTGATCTGACATCCATAGTTTTCTTAGAAGGTTTGGGAGTTAAAGAGAATCTTTCTTTTGAGGAATTTTCCGTTTAGATTTTAGACTGGAACGTCAAGAAGTTGAGAAATAAAGAAATAGCTTCCGTGAAAGTGTTGTGGAGGAATCAGTTAGTTGAGGGTGCCACTTAGGAGGCCAAGATGTTTTGATATCCTCATCTCTTTCCTTCTACTCCTACTCTAGCTCGAGGTAATGAGTTCCTCCTAGTTTATTCTTTGTTTTGGAGTCGTGTGTTTTATGTGTTTCCATGATTTCCTTACTATGCATGATTTATATAAAGTAAAATTTTTGAGAAAAATAGTCAATTTGATTGATTTATACATGTTTATGTGCACATGAGTATGAATTGCGTCTAGACTACATGATTTGATGTTATGAGCATGCATTTAGCTTGGAGATGATGTTTCCTCCTCGGATGGTAGCTTAGAGTTGATGTTTCCCCCTTGAATATGTGCATTGCATGCATGATGGGATGTTAGACTTAGTTTCACCCCTCTTATGATGTTTTGATAACGTCTTAGCTTGGAGTCGATAGTTCCTCCTTGGTTATATGCATTGCATTGTAGGTTGGGTTGTTGCTTCCTCTCCTACTCTTTTCGTACTAGCTTGAATCTCATTCAAGGACGAATGATCCCAAGGGGGAGATATTGTAACACCCCGGATTTGAAAAAGGGCAACATAGTAGTTTTCAGGAATTTGCAGGTGCCAGCCACGAGGGCCACCCACAGCCCATAGATAGGACAACGGATCGTATGTGTGGTCCATGGAAGGGCACCCAAAAAGAGGTTCAAGAAGTTGGAACCAGGGCCCAAACCAACAAACCGTTGGTAGGACCACGATCCGTGGTTGAGGACCTGTGGTCCAAGACCCCCAATTCCCACTTGCTGACACTAGACAGCGGACCGACAGGACGGGCCGTCGGTCACACCACAGTCCGTCAATCGTGGTCGGCAGTTAAAGTCTAGGGGCAATTGGGTCTTTTTCTAATTATTTTATCGCTATACAACGTCGTTTTACCCATCACTAAGACCCCTATATAAGTGATTTCAACACCCAAATTAGCCATTCACTTCATTCTCTTCTAATTCACCAAAAAGAACTCTCCAATAATTCTCTCTAGAAACTTTGAAAAAGAAGAATTCAACCTAGGGTTCCAAGTCAAGTCTCAATTCCTCCATTGAAGATTATCTATTGGCTTCAAGGTATGATAGTTTTCATCCATGAATTCCTTCCATTCATGGAGTTCCCAAATTCCTCTATTTCAAAGTTAGAAAATCTCCAATTGAGTTAGGGTTCTCTTCAATTATGGTTCTTTTGATTATTGATTTAAATGATTGAGTTATGATCTCTTATGCATGAATTGATGAAGTACTATGATTTTATGATGAGTTTCCCCATAAACCTATGTAATCTTCATACTTTTAAGTTACGATCACATGCTGTGGGATTTTGATTATAAAGGAAGAGTTTTATGAAATTAAGCATGTATTGATGGCTTTACATGAATTTATGATGAAATCCATATCTAACTCATGTTTTCTAAATGTTGATGATTGAAAGTGAGTTTTGAACCTTCAAAGGTAAGTTATGGAATTATGCATGTTCTTATGCAATCTTTGCAAATGTTTTAAGGATGCTTTGAGAGTAAAGTGTCAATGATGAGGATGATGTGTTACTGAAAGGATTTTCTCATATACACATAAAAGCAAGATGTGAAAGGTTTCCTCATATAACAAGGATTCTAATGTTGAAAGGTTTTCTCACTTAATTGAATCAAAGATTAAGAGCTATCCTAATGAACCTAGCTTGGATTGGTTATTGAATGATATATTTCCATGGATGATGACTTAGCTTGGATTGGAAAGATGACATGCCTTTCTATGGATAATAAGATTAAGAAGAAATAACTATTCCGTGAGATTTATGCTTAGCACAAAGAGAATATTGAGATGGAAGTTCTTCCGTTAGTAGAGGTCAGGTTTCTAGAAGTAATCTCCTTATCCCTTACATATGTGCCCCCATAGGATGATTGTCTAGATAGACATTAGCTAGTGGATCCACTTTAGCTCACTTTATGGTCCTTACCTTGGCAAGTAGGACAACCCTTTTCGGTGCGGGAGACACGGAGGATCATATTATAGCTCACATGGTCTCGATGTCGGTTAAGGTTAATTCCCCACATTAATAATGAACTAAGGTTACTTCAAGAAGTATCGCATATCTATTCAAAGGTTTTAATGATGTTAGCTTGCATTGACCATGGTTTTATGACTTATGTTTTTTAACCCTTTTATATCATGTTTTAGCTTGGTCAATTGCATGTCATGAAATGTCCTATTTTAGCATGATTTAATCATTTTATGCATAGTTATCATACTTGGTACATTGTTTTGTATTAACGCATATCTTGCCTACATTTCCCCAAATGTAGGGTCCGACTATTAGGTTTCTCAGTTTCGTGGCTAGTGGTTGATTTCAAGGTTTCCGAGCTTCGGTGATCCTCATGTCATGCTTCGAGGACGGATGTTCATTGTTTCACTTTCTTTCATGTATTTCACTTTTGGACATGAAGTATGGGATAGGCCTAATTTCATTCTATTGTACTAGATGGCTATATTGAGACAAGTGTTTTAGATTTCCGCTTTCCTTTTTATAACACTATTGGGCTTGGACTGTTGTTTTACTTCTATTGTCCTATTTCTTATGTTGTGAAAGTTAAGTGGTTTGTATGGGATCCTTCGGGGTTCTTTACGCCATGTTACATCTAGGGGGTACCCTGGGTCATGACAAATTAATACCCTTACCACTTGTCACATGTATTAAGAAAATAAATTAAAGTTAGTGGGGTTAGTAATTTATCATAAAACAAATCACTTGCGGCTCAAACTGCCAAACGAGAGAAACTCAATTCGACGGAAAGGTAATTTGGTTCAGGTAAACCTTAAACAAAAATATTACATAGAAACTCTTTATTATTATAGTATATGCCTCCTACCATCAGTTTAGTCTTCATTCAATTTTCATGAGGGAAAATGAGTGGATCAGAGGGCGAAATGTCAAACAATGTAAAGGATACTAATATAACAATTATGATCAATCATAGGTAATGATTACGTAAGATTATACCTATGTTCGTCCTTTTCTGTGGTGGAAGTTTTAATGTTTCTTTTAGCTTTGATTCTCTGTTGGAATTTTTCATATAGTATCATAAATTTGAACCAAAATTTGAGATATTGGTATACCTAATTAAATATTATGTATATTTTATTATATGAATATTTTTACAAGCATGTCAATCCGAGGGATAAAGGCATATACCCTAGGCTTGTATTTTAGGAAAATAAGAGACTTGACATGTTAATTGACATCAAGATTAGGAACTTGATTATATATTTGGATGATTTTTTGAGTAAAGGCTCGACTTATGGAAATGTGGGTGTTGTTAGTTTCAAAATCTTATTATGATTATTTATGTAAATAGATTGCATTGATATGAAAGCCCATCGAAAGGGGAAGACTCAAGTCCCAGAGTGATTGTTCAATTATTTGAGACAAGTGGATTTCTCAACACTTGTTCAGTGTATAGAATCGTGTATTTCCATGTGGTATGTGTTGGGGAGTAATGCGACTTGGTGATGGGTTAACTTTTCCATGTTGAATAATTCAAATGAAAAAAAAAAAGATAATAAAAGACAATGTGATTAATTATTGGTGTGTAATGCGTTAGAGAATGGTTTGAAAGGCTTACTGATTCATTGTTGATGTTGTGTCATGATTGTTTTGCTGTGAATTGTGCATTATTATGGAAATGGTCATCTCCTGCTTAATTGTGTGAACATGTCATTTGCATTGGTTCTGAGACTTTGTTGTGACAAGTGTTGTGTGAATGAAGATGAATAAAAAATAAAAGATGATGTACCATATCGAGGGACATGTAACGCACCGCGACAGATATTATGATTCTAGGAATGTGTCGCACACCGTGAAAAATTCTATTATTGAGGAACATGTCGCACGCCGCGATGGATGCATCGACTGATATGTCCCCCATGAGTCTCGGACTGAGAGATAGCGGAGGTATATCACTAGGTCAATAATGCATCACCATACTTGACATTGTATTTTATTGTGTTGCATATTTTTATCATGGTGAACTTATGAGTGTTTTTCTGTGAAGCTTGTGATTGTCGACTTGATCCAGTGTGTTGTTCTTCTGAAATTGTTGGAGTGTTTTTATTGAGCTATAAGCTATTTAAATTGTTAATTGTTAGGTTGGGTTGATTTTATATAGGTTGTAGTTGTGGAGGTTCGATAGAGTGGTAGGAGTACCCATTTTATATATTCTTCACTTGGTGTTTAGTAGTTTGCTTGGTGAGTACCGTGTGGTTTGGTACTCACCCCTTGCTTCTACATTTGTGTAGGTTATGAGCACGGATCTTTGTGATACTCTTTACCCTCTTCTTGTTCGAATCTTCCTATGGAGATTTGTAAGATAGTTATTTGTCATCCCAGTGAACCTTCTTACTTATATTTATGATTTTGTTCTGCTATAGAGACAATATCATTTGAGACTTGTGTTATTATTTCAATTATATTGTAATACATTAGAGGCGTGTGCACGTGACAACCAAGTTTTGGGAATTTAGTTAAGTTGCCTTATCATCCGCATTGGTATTAGCTATTAAACTTCTAATTTTATTTTATTTTAGGACTTTATCATAATGATTGAGTTTGAGGCTGACTTGTGTTAGTCAGATAGGACGAGTGTTATCACATCCATTTGTGGTCAAACCTCTCCTTTCCTCATTGTTCTCCCCATTTTCTGACCTCCTCCACCTCACGCTAGAGCTCCGGCAACCCAAACCACTTGTTTCTCTCCTCTTATACCACCAGAAATCAGACCTCAACAGCTCCGATCAACCATCGCCTCACGCGAGACCCATAACCACCTGAAATAACCCAAAACCCCATTCAAAAACTACCACTAGACCCACTGAAACAACCATCAAACACCCCTGTTCCTTCCTGTTTCTTCTCCACCGGAAGCCACCACCAGATTAGCAAACCAAAACAACCCAGACCACGCCACAAACAACCAGACCGTTCCTCCAGGTCCAATAACCGATCTACATTCCCCTTCACCGAAATTATAACCAAATTCAACTCCAAAACAACCACCAACCAGAAAGCCACCTTAAGTCGCTGGAGAAACACCTGAAACCTCATCAAAACCACCACCAAACTACCACCTAAGTACCATAGCCCTTCAAGCACCACCGCTGGAACCACCATCCACATACCTGCAGACCACAGACTAAAACCCCTCTTCGTTTTCTTTTTTTTTTTTTCCAGTGGACAACAATGAAAAAGCTGCTAAAACGCAAATTTGCTCACCTCCGAGCTCCGGCAAAGTAACTCCAAACAGCTACATCAAACCAAAACAACCCTAGCGAGCTCCGAGCTCCATTATCAATGAGATCTAATCAGAAAATTCTCTCCGGTGACATTTATTTCCCTTCTTTACAATACTAGGGAAATCTCCCCTATGCCAGAACGGGCCCAGCAATTTTATATACTAATTTTTATTTTTATTTTCAAATCTCTACACTATCTATCTAAGATATATTGCAGAAAATTTCCAATATGAATATAAATGTATGAAGTTGCAAACATATAGAGAAGATGGGTCTTTCTTTTTTCTTCAGTTTAATGTGAGAGACCAACTCAACACTTGATCTCAGATTTGAATTACACCTTTTTACATTGCTTACTAAACAATACTTGCTCATATCTTACTCATTGAAAAACAACTCAAAACATAATTCGAAGACATTTTGGAACAAATACTCTTAGCATCATATACAGGGATTAGACTTCTTGTAGCCTCCTTATAAACTTGAAATAATACGCCTGTGCATTATAAAATAATGATTAGTTGTTAGTACTTGTATTTGAAACAGAAAAAGACATAAGACATAGACAACAAATATTTTTCAAAGAGCAAAGTGAAGGGAAAAAAGGGGAGCATGTTAACATTCGACCAATATGTGTAGATAAAGAGCTAAACAAATTAATTAAGTTACTCTAAGAAAGAAGCTAAAAATCGAATATCATTTCCTAAATGTTATAGAAAGAGAGTTCTCAGGCTAATATAATCGTATCTATTTGTTTGTCGTGTTTTCAATATCCAAATTCATAAATCGTATAAACTAAGGAAATTAAATGTTGTAAGATTGCACAACATCAAAAGCCATTAAAATTACCAACAAAACAACAATCAATTCCACATAACTTTGATCAATCTTAGAACACCAAAAAACTCAAAACAACTACCAAGACATATGCAGGAGAATAGAGGATATCATTAGCACACAATCATTAAAAGCGTAAAGTCAGAGGCGAATCTAGGATTTCAAGAAAACGGGTGCACCATTGCTTTAAAGATAAGCCATCTTGAGAACGGGTTCAATAAATTTTAATTTAATATATTCTTTAATAATTATAGAAGTAATATATCGAGTTTAGTCGGATGAGTACGGGTTCGAGTGACCCAAAATTACTACATAGAATCGCCCCTGCGTAAAGTACAACTAATCATGTTTATATTTTGAACTACACACTAAAATAAAGCTCGAGTTTATTTCTATCCGTAAAAAATTGACTACAAAATTATAGCCTTTCAAAAATCATTTTCACAGAAAAATCAAGTCTTTCTTAACAAACATGAGAACCCAATTTACTCATCATATCAGGTTGTAAAGAAGTAATATTAACTTGCAAGTACTATAGCAAGAATCTTCTTTATTAATTAATAAAAACAAGAATGAAATAAGGAAAGACGTAAACACTTTATTGAACTTAAAATCTTTTCACCTAAAATGTTCGAATTCAAGAAAGATTCAATTTCTATAATCTAGTAAATTATTCTAATCTATAGAAACAAAAGAATCAAATCGGGTCTTCTTCTTCCATAAAAATTTAGGAGGATGGAGAGAAACCTCAATATAGAACCCCAAACATATAACCAAAAAGCCAAAAAAGAGAACAAAAAACTGAAGATAATAATTCTTTTTGTTAAATAGAAAAAAAGATATACAAATCATCAAAGGGAGATTTGTGACCCAGAATGTTCCACTCTCACTTATTCTTCCCTTTCCTATTATCACAATGTTACGAAAAAATTGGGATTTCTAATTATTTTTTTGATCAAATCTATTGCTCTGAGGAATAAATTCTTGTGCTACAAGATTTTTTCGCCTCAAATTAGCGGATTCAACAAAGACCCAAAGATTACAGATCTAGTAAATCTACCTAATCTACCTAGAATCACAAAAATCGAATAGGGTCTTATTTGAATGCAAAGAAATCTCAAAATAATACCTAGAAAAATATAATAAAAAAGTAAACATATATAATCAAAAACTGAAGATAAAAATACGATATATTCATTTACCTGATAGAATAACACCACACGCATAGAGAGCTCTAAAATTACCTCCTTTGCTTCTTCTTCATTGTCCACTGTTTTAATACAAATTCTAGAAGAACAGAAACGATCGACAAAACGAACTAAGAAACATATGGGTAACAGTGAGAAAAAATACTTACCCTCCAGCAGAAGAGACATGGGATTAAACCTAAAGTACTGCTACGTGTCAATTCCAAGGCAAAATGAGAGGCACGTATATACAGATTGATTCATTTCAATTTGATAGAATTAAATGACCAAAATATCCTTACTTTAAAATGAAATGACAAATAAGCAGCCATGTTGAAACTGTCTCTTCGAGAAATATATATGTATATGTTTTTATCTTGTGTGTGTTTATGCAAATCGAAAGATTTTTTTTAGAGAAGTATTTGTTGGTGATACTTTATTTTATTTATATTTTTTATTGTTTTACCTAATTTGATTATTTTTGTTTCTTTACTGCTGACTCATTTATTTTGATGACATTTCTTTGTTAGCATTTTTTCCCAGTAAATAGTGCATGTTCTTTTTATGTATTATGGACACCGATTTTTTTAATTTTGTCTCTATTTGTTTTCTGTGATTGAAGAGAATTTTCGGTAATCCTTAGTATCTTGATGATGCCTTGGTTGTTTGTTATGGTTATCCATTTAAGTTCTTCGCTAGTTTATTATTAATTGTTATTATTTTTTTGGTTGAATTTTATTTTTTTTATTATTTTCCTTTTCTAATTTTTCTTGATTACAAGTATTAATATTGATGGTGATATTTTAGATTAGATTTCACTACTCATTGTTCTCTCTTGCTATATTTATTTTATATTTACATGACTCTTTTTCATTTTTGGTTAAGCTTTCTTCTAGTTGTTTTGTATGCAGACGTAATTAATTTTGACAGTCATCATGTTGTTAATTTTGGATTGTTTTGCTCTGTTTAAGTTTTGATTCCTTGTGGATTTCTTCCCACTCATCTCAACATCTATTGCACACTGATAGTAATGTTTTTTTTCCTATTGTTTCTTTTTTTCTTTAGCAATTCTTTTATTTTTTAAAACTGATTATTTTTTTAGTAACCACAATGTTGCTTCTTTAGGGATGTCAATATAGTGGCGACTCCTTTAAAAAAATTTGTTCTCTTTAAAATTTTCTTTTATTCTGTAAATTCTTTTAAAATTGATTGATTAATTTTTTAGATTCACCACGATGTTGTGCGTTAAGGGATATCAACACTATTGACATAAACACCATTAAAGTCGATCAAAATGCAATAAAAAATTTCAAATTGATAGGCAAGATAAACATAAAAAATTTTAAAAATTCTAGGCATTATCCAAAGCAAAACTTCATTAATGATGCGGAATCAAAAACATGTATTAAACGGGTCATATTCTCACAAGTTTTAGCAAAAATCTAAACTTCACTGCACTGTCGCAGTAAAAAAAAATTAAATAGGCTAAAAGTTACTGAAAACACAATTAAACTTACTTAAGAGGAAGAAGATTGAAGAAGATTCAATTGAAATTGAGGAAGAGGATTGAAGAAAAAAAGACCCACTCCAGCTCGTTTTGTAATTTCCAGCAACGATTTTGGAATCTCACATTTGTTTATGATTTTAATAATGGAAGATAGAAAGGTCGGTTGTTGGAGAAAGGTGAGGTTTATGGAGGTTTATGATTTCGATAAAGGGGTATATGAAAATCGAATAGGCACATTGGAGAAGACATTCTCTGAGAACGTTTTGAGGTTCCCTCGAAAAAGGTTCTAAAATATTAAACTTTATTAAATATTTTTTATATTGGGATTGTAATTATATTTTTTGAGGGATGAAATTTATTAATTATTGAAGTGTTTGGATGAAAATATTTTTTTTATAAATTTGTATTTTATCACCCAAGTTCTTAAAAGTGATGAAAAGGTCCATGACTCCACAATCCAACCCCACTTTTTCACTTTTCCTTAACCTAACACTAAAAATTAATTCATAAAAAAATTAAGTGGCTATTTGTTAAAATAAATTTTGGGAGTGTCCTCTTTTGTAATAATTCTCTTATAAGTCATAAGCCAAAAGTCAATGCAAGCAAACTTCAAATTTGATTTTGTGCCCTATAACTGATAAAGAACTATATATGATGTGTCAATTTACCATAACATTTGATCTGCTTCAACTCTGATACCAATTGCTGCTAATTTCATTTGTTTGGGTCATTTTCAATCTAGTGACAGACTAACAGAACTGCTACTAAACTTTATGTATTGGCACTTCTATTTCTTTTGTGAACTGTTTTTGTACATACCTGAGTATACATATGTTTTTCTTTTCTTATCTAACTTTTTTCTTTGTATCTTATAAATAAGTTCATTTGTTCAACAAAATGTAGATAATGAGGAAACATTGTCCTCACAAAATAAAGAATTGGACCTTTTGAGACTATCAACTGCAATCAGGCTAGCCACGACAAGTCTTGAACTTCAACGAGTGAAACAAATGTTAGAGATCGTATATATGGATAATATGTATGTCTCAGTGTTGCTTTAGAAAGTATGTAAGTTCTGAAGGTTCTCTTCCATTTAGGGTTGAATTAGTACATGATCAATGTTAACAAGCTAACTTTGATTTGACATTGCTAGACATGTCAGCTAAATACACCTTTGTAAGCAGGATATCTAATGCAATTTTGTTGTTGTAGATACACTCTACTATGAAATTTGCTGCCAACCATTTTACAATATGACAATGACACAGATTTGCTAGCACCAGTCCAATAAGTATTATGTTTTTTTTTCATGTGTTACTTTTTTGTTCTTTGTTATTCTTTATTACTATCCTTAGTGATCAAATAACTATTCAAATCATCAAAAAATTGATCATGACTGAATATATAAAATATTGAATATGTACTAAGTACGAAATAGAGAAATAAAAGGCTCATATATATTCTACGATTTCATATATTTTAATCATCCCACAGCACAATTTCTGAAGAAAATTTTGTTTGTAGTTTCTATATACAAGAAGCTCATATAATCATGTATTAGAGTTTACCATAAAGTTTACATAAAAATGTAACAGATAAATAATTTTTAATTTTTTTAATGAAATTTATAAATTAATCTGACCTCCTTTTTTGGCAATGCAGAAGAATGAGTTTGATTCTGCTCATGGCATTAGGCAGATGAAGTGTTAGGAAGTGTTAGGATGAGTTATGAGTTTTTTTTCAAACTATGAATATGATTTAGTTGTAATAATTTAAACTATTATAATTGTTGCAAGTTTCAGATTTCTTTCCAACTGAGATAAGATTAATCATAAAGGTTGTAGTGTTTTTATATTATTTTTACTTAAGGAATTTCTCTGTTTTATCCAGTTGAAATTAATGTGTTTACTTTTGGAAACTCTCAAATGCCTACTTTATTGTGATGCTCCTCTAGATGTTGTCATTGTTTTAATTTTACTAATCATCAATTGTAAGAGCTACTGTTGGGCCCGTGCTCAGCATGGGTTATGCCTTCTAGTATACATATATTACACGTGATTACAAATTCAAAAATTATATGTTATAGTAAAGAGTATTGCTTATTTAAGCCAAAGTTAGAATAATAAGCTTAGCACAAAATAATATTGCAGATTTTTTTGTGAATGTTCAATGTGGATCGTCATATATATCTCTTATTCACTCAAATTAATGAAGATGGTTTATGAAAAATTTTATTAGTTAAATGCAATAATGTATAAATTTGTTTCAATTTGATCAGGTTCAATCATGTAATTTGTTATATCTCACTAATATTACCTTATAGACGATATTTGGTGTGTATTTTTCTTGTCATATAACAAGATATGCTTTGCACTTGTATTCCACGTTAAATTGATTAGATGTCATATAAACATGTGAAGAGAACAACTACGTTAACTGAGAAAAAGTTTGTTTTTTTTACCGAAAAAATTAAAATTAAAATTAAAGAATATATTGAATTTGTGAAATCATATATATTATCACTTGTTCATCTTACACCCAACAAAGATATAGTTTATATACTTGTAAATGATTTTCAATTTATTCATGATTCGTCAAAGGAAAAATAACAACATCGTGTTATCACATATATAGGGGCTAAAGCAATAATATGAAAAATTATTGGTCAAAAGTTAATATAAAGAAAAATGAAAGATAGAAATAATTAATGTAATAACTATGGAATTCAAAATATTATAACTAAGAATATAGAAGAGTGTGAATAATGTTTGCAATAATTAGTAATAACTAAAAGAATTTATAATGTTACAATTAAAAAATTAATGTGCAATAGCTGAATTTCTATTTATACTTGCATAAATAAATAGGACTTTTAATTAATCTTACTATTTTTATAGGTATTAGATTTTAATTTGGTGTAGGGACAAAATGTAAATGTTTATTCCATATTACTAAATATTTTATTTTGAAAATGATGAATTTTAAATGATTCATACAATCACATATTTTCTCATTAGTTACGAGTTTTTTTAATTTTAAAAACAACTCAGAACATTTTAAAATAATATATTTTGAAGTTAGAAGATCTTGTTAACTTGATAATACATTAGTGACATACATAATACTTCAATTTAAATACAAATACCTACATAAATATAATTATATATTTGCATTAATGAAAATATTTATCTCACAAAAATTATCTATTAAATAAATAATAAAAATTAAACTGATTGATAAAAATTCAACTGGCGTTATTACAAGTCATGTGAACTTTTCTTCATCTAAAATACTAAAATATTAAGAAACAGTAAATAAGTAAAACAAAAGGACAATGTTCATATAGTATTAACTATTTTGAAGCAAACTTCCTAACAAGCTAAATCACATAAGTAACATTGATATATAAAGTCATTATTTTATCTTGAGCATCAAAAAAACAAATCATGACAATTTCTAAATTTTAGAAAAAGATATTCAAAAGCATATATCTACATCATAAATTGTTAACAAAAACAAATAAATTTAGACTACATCATGTTAACTTCATATATTGGAGTATTACATACTAATTTATATATTAAGCAAAAAAATAATTATTATATCATCAAAATTATTTTCCTCAAGTACTCGAGGTTATGGAATATACCCTCGATTTACTTCATCAGAATAGTGGTACTTCATATTCTGCTAAAGTTCGAACTCACTCAACCATAATAAATCACACAAAAATTATAAAATGCAAGAAGAAGAAGAGGAGAAGATTAAAAAAAAGTGTGGTTGAAAAATGAGAGGAAACCCTTCTATTTACAGTCAATAAAGGGTAGTATGAACAAGTGTTTTTTGTGTCCTATCTGAAAAGTCACAACCTTTCCGAGAAGTCACAAGTTATTGAAAAAGTCAACTCTTTGGTCGAAAAATCACAACCCTTTGAAAAAAGTTGCAACTTATCAGAAAAATCACAATTCATCGAAAAAGTCACAACCTAAAATAGAAATATTATAATAATTTAACATTCAAGTTAGAAATTCATGCTTTTAAAGTAATATAGATATAAATATAGATATATATGCTCATTGTGACATTATTATTAAATACAAAATTCAGTCGGTTCTTAAAGTATGATAGTACAATTATAATTAAAAGATTACAGAATCTAATTGTACTCCCTCAATTTCAAATACTTAGTCACGTTTTACTTTTCAAAAGTCAACTTAATTAATCTTCAAAGCTAAATTGAATTAGACTAGATGAATATAATAAAATTAAATATTATACGAAAAATAGTAGAAATTACAATTCTCCTCATACAAATGTCAATTTCTCTTATAAATATAAAGTAAAATTTAGCTAAAATCCACTATAACATTTATGGGGAAGTTTGAAAAATATTTCCATAAGTATTCAATGAATGACTCTTGCTCTTTTTTGTCCAACTCGAGAAAAATTATTTTATCTCAACATCAAATAAGACAAAAAGAAAAGATAAAAAAAAAAAAGAAAACCTCAAACTAGAGAAATATGAAATACCAAATATATGTTTCTGAGAACTAAAAATGTGTATTAGTAAAGTAGAGCAAAAAGTAATAAGGCAAAACGCGTAGAGAAATAGAAGTAGAAAGTATGTACTGATTGAAGGATCTGAATTAAATGGAATGCTTTCAATTTCTTAAAACTGAAAATCACTCTCTATATATTGCTAAGGCATGCCATTTCTGTTCACATATTACTAGAAAATCTTTAACCACATAACCACAGCAGAGAAATGGTTTCAGGATTTGGAAGTACATCAAATATGAAAAGATTTACATGCAATCAAAAGCTAAGATGCAACTAACTTGTACATCGATGTCATTCCCTACTTCATCTAGCTCCAATTTGCTACTATTAGGTATAGCTGGAACCTTCTATACAACTTAGACTATCTAAATGAGCTTTGAGCAAAATATCACAATGATGGACAAGGCCATACTGATCCTCCTTAGTTGACACCACGATAGACAGCACCAGGGCAAAGCTCATCCATACTATCAACATTTCGATACCCATTATACTCTCTTAAACATGACCAGCCTCTGCGTGATAAGAAGCTACGGAAATCATCCTCAGAGTAAAAGGTTTTATCCTCTGTATGAACAGGCAAGTGATCTGCCTCATCATACATGCAGATCTTTATCGTCAGGCCTGCGAGCAGGAATCAGGTTAGTCTCTATTTCTTCTTATGAAGGGAATGGAGAATGGGTTGGGGGGGACAAAAGAATAACAGAACTGAATACATAAAAGCAAGATAGACAAATGTTTATTCTGCAAAAGATTTACTTTAGTGACATACCGCTGTCAATAATGGCCATATTATATATGTCCAATGCTTTATAACTTCGTCACCTTAATTTTATATTCACAAGGGTGATGTGAGACCGGTCTTGGAAATAAGTATGGAGTTACAAAGCTCTAACATAGGTAGTGTTTTTGACATGGTGCGTATTGTGGGATGCATTTTGACATCAGACAATTTAAGGAGAAAGATGAAGTATTGTAAGCAGTTTTTTGCAGAAATCATGGAGTGGACACTGACCACCTTTTGCTACATTTTAGCTTCATTTCGGAGTTGTGGACAGACAGCTGGCGGACAAAGTAAATGAACCACAGATAGGTCATGGAGAGCCCCTTTATGAGTATTTTGGTTTAGATGGATGGGTAGATAGATAGATAGATATCCATGATGTGGAACATGGAGCTCCTTTGCAGAGAGGGATATTCAGCTCAGGAGCGCGATCGCGAGCCCCTAGCCATGATCGCAAAGAAGGCGCCCAGAATACCAGATTTGCAATTCATACCCATGGCCATTTATGTAATTAGTTTAGTGTTACTTGAGATATATATGCTTTCGGATGATTCAGAGTTTTTTGTTTTTTTTTGATAAGGTAAAGGTTAATTGACTAAGTACCAAGAAGGTACCAAAACAAATAGTTACAAAAGACTGATGGGAATATCCATACAGTCAATTACGACATCTCCCTAGCAGCTCCAAAAGCTCCATATATTGATCTATATTATCAAGGAAACTATTTTTACACCAACAAAACAAATTATGTAAACACTTGTTTTTAACTCTAGAAATATGGTCTTTTTGCCCATCAAAACAAGCTTTATTTCTTTCTAGCCAAATAGTCCAGAATATGTACAAAGGTATAGTTCTCCAGATTTGCTTCAAAGCTTTGTGTGTTCTCTGGTGCTGCCAACTCTCCAATAATTCCTTCACACGCTGAGGCATGATTCAAGAGATCCCACAAATACTGATTCAGAGTTTCTCCTTTTGATGGGTGTTTAGGAATTTTCCTATAAATCTTCCTTGAAATCATTTATGTGATTAAAAGCTATTTTTATTGTTAGAATTGTTTTGTTTTATTTTCAAACTGAAATTGTTAAATCATCCATTTCCTCCTAATTTCTTGTTCTCTCTTTCTCCCTATGTTGTTCTTAATTTCTTGTTATCTCTTTCTCCCTATCTTGTTCAGAGTTGTTCTTAATTTCTTCATAAAATTTCTTACTTCCATGTATATGATTGCGATCATTCAATTAGCTAATTGCAGATGGGATTGTCTTAAAAAAGGAATTTTTCGAGGAACGACAAAGGGATGTTAGAAATAGTGGATAGATAGAATAATCTGATATTGTTAAATTGATGAACCAACTGGTGGCAGTAGAGATGGGACAGGGCAGGCTCAGGGAAAGGTTCCTTGCCCCTTTACCACCCCCGAGTACTTTGTAGTTTGTTATGGATATCAACACAACTACCAAAACTTCATCAAATGCTAGTTATAATTTTACTGTTGCATAACATTACCTTCATCGACATGCAAGGTGTAGTTCCCCAGTGGCATATCCCTGTCAAGTGTTCTAACAATATTATCTTCATCCTCCAACCAAAATGCACGCTTAGTCCTTAACCGAAAAGCAGATTTAATAGCTTCCTTGATCGCATCTGCAGTGCCGTCAATACCAATTTTTTTGGTGTAATCTCCCCACTTGACTGAGATAATTCGTCCCTCATATGACTGACTCGGCTCACCTGCAAAAACAGAGAATAGTTATTAGAATAAAATAAAAATCTAAGCGAGTTGACATTGTAACCCTAGAAGCAATTTTTGTCAGAAGCCTCAAAAGGGTAATCTTTGTACCAATTAAAATTAATTGACAAAGCCACAATGCATCTAAACAAAACCCAGAGGCTGCCATCTGACCGAAATCCAGAGAATGATAGAATATAAACAGCATAAAAGTATTGGTTACTGGGTTTCTAAAAGAGTTTTAGGAGGGATGCTCTTAGAATAGTTCTCTCAGTGTGCTCTACACTTCTTAAATTGAAGAGTCAAGGTAGGAAGAACTAGTCTGAATGACCCGACCAAGAAAAATATGCAAAAATAGTTTATTTCAGCTCTAATCTTTTTTGAGAAGATTCTTCAGCCTCCTTTTGTTTTCCTTCTTGAGATTTTTTTCTCTAAAGCAAAACCATGGGGATGTTTCCACACTAATTTGTAACACAGACTAACCGGTTCCAGGTGGCTCCCTCCAATTCCAAGGGGAAACTCCACTAGCTGTGACTGCATCTGCCGCTGTTATGGCAAGAGGATGGCCATCATGATCCAGACGTCGTTCTAAATTAAGAGTTGGTCTCCCATTCTCTGTACATCAAAAATTTTAAAAAGTATATTCCACTGCATATTGTAACTTGCAATTCAACAAAAAAAAAATTAGCATGAAAAAGTAAGTGCAATATATAGCATGTCGTTCAGAAATACAGAGCATATATTCAGGAAAAATAACGCGGCAATCATCTTAAGCTTAATTTAGTTTGCATTTCTTTAGAAACCAAACTAGAAACTTGCCGTGAAGGATTCTGAGCTCATGATTAAGTTGGAAAATATCATTGTTTTACCCTCCTTGAATCAGATGGGAGACTCATTTTTAGGTTGAAGTGGTTTTCTTTTAATTAGATTACATTCTAATCGGCATTGATAGGTTTAGTAAGGCTTTTTGGCAGATGGCTAAGAATCCGAAGGCAGTCTTCTTTGATTAATTACTTTGGTCTAACTTACATCTAAATCCATGCACAAACAGATTGACCTGACATCAGCGCAACTTTTGTGAGGGGAAGTAATGGAGGATATACATTAGAGTATAATGGAAGAAAAGAAATTCAATAATAGAAATTACCCTTATCTCAAAAGAAATTCAATAATAGAAGATGACAAGGTGTTGCTGACTTCAAGATATGGCTGCTTCCACAATTTCATATGATACATCTTTAAGAGAAACAAAGGATTATTCAAGGTGAAGTATGATTCGGTTTTTGAAGCATTTTAGGAACAACACCACGGTAACGTGTTGCACCTAAGATATCATGCATTTTAAAAGGGCAAACAAGTGATGCACATATGCAAAAGATTGACAGATCGCCTGGTGATCCACTTCCAAATTAGTGGATTACAAATTAGCTTAAGGTTTTGGACCTAAGGTATCGTCAAGCTATACAAAAATGAAACACTGCCCACCTACAACTCGAAAGGATGCGTAAATAAGTATCCTTTAGATTCCATGTATATTTCGTATCCTTTCTTTTTTCTTTCTTTTTATCAGGTAAATATATTTTCATTTATAAACATGGACTAAATGTTGTATACAAGGGGTAAACCAAAATGTAAAGAATCTGCATGATATGATTCTCTACAAACTCCACCCAATTATCTATACAACAAAGAACTTTATGTGAACACCAAAAGGAAATAAGGGAACGGAGACTACTCATCAATTGGGAGAAACTCGACTCTACTCCTTCAAAAGCTTTCCTATTCCTCTCTCCAAACAACCCACATTAACATAAGTGGTACCACATTCCAAGTCCTTCGTCTTCTCCTCCTTCCACTCTTTCACAATTTTGGCATTTGCCTATGGAGTGTCAAACCACCTAAACATATCACACCATAACCTCATGGTTAACCCACAATGGAGAAGAAGATGATCCACGTCCTCACCCTTCTTCTTACACATGTAACACCAACCAACGCAAACAACCATCCGTTTTCTAAGATTTTACACTGTCAAAATCACCCCTCTAGCAGCTAGCCAAGAAAAAAAACACACCTTCCTCAGCACCTTTGGTATCCATATTGTATTACATGGAAAAACATGCTCCCCTCTAACCAACAGGTTATCATGAAGGACATCACAGATGTATATTTTGTATCCTTCATTTTTTTGTATTAAAAAGAATTGTTTTAACCACGAATTTAATCAATTAAACAAGAGCTTTCATCGTATCTTTTGTTTGTGATCTACTATAGAGCTTCCACCTAATCTTTCACTTGTGATCTAGTTTTATATGGTATCAGAGCCCAATGCAAACCTCTTCATCCACATCCCTTCCTCCTCCATACCCATGTTGTCTCTAACACCTGCTTCTTCAAACTACAGGTCACATAATTCTCAAAGGACTTCATTCTTTGTCAACCACATTCCCATATCTCAAGCAGTACTCTACTCCCTAATTATCCTCTCTTATTTTGGTAATAAGAGTCCACATTTCTCTCCCCAAACTCATCTAAACTTGTGCCTTATCACTCTGCACAGTCTCAGTCAGATTGTGGTTCCTTCCAAGTCTACATCTCCTACTAGTGATACATAATCCAATTCAAATTCCAACTGATCCAAATCACCTATCTCTCTTATACACATCCCACATAATTAGGTAAAATGCTTTATTCTACCTATCTTGCTTAAAAATCCATTACTGCAGAAGCTACTCCTATTGTTGAATCCACATGTTTCTCAAAGACAAATATATTCTTATTGTAACAACCAACCTCTTTTTTTGCAAATTTACATGTCAATGCGTGATTCAAAGCTTTACATGGGTGTATATTATTTTTTGGACTTGTTCGCATGCTCAGGGGTGTTTTGGCACCATTGGAACCATGTTTGAAATAACACATTTTCTTATACTGGTGTCTTATTCAAGATTGTGATGGCACCCATCGTGAATGCGAAGCACTAGGAGGAAGTGCATTGTGCACATCAGATGTCAACTCTGCTTTGCAACAACATGGCTAGGGATCGCGATCGTGTAGGTATATTGGAAGAGCTTCACGAACGCAAAAATGGGATTCGCTATGGTGTAGAAAGAACTGAAACTTATAAAATCCGAGTTTGATTAAGCTATAAGAACTGAAGCTTATAAAAGCCAAGTTTGATTAGGCCATGTCTGGTCTAGAGTGAGAGATAAATGAGCCTTCCAACTAACCTCTAATATCTCTCCTTATCTACTAACCCTCTAACCCAAGTTTGTAACTTATGATAGCTCTTTTATCAATTCTCTTTGGTTTGCTCACAAAACGAATAGAAGCGTTGAGCTCCTTCCCTCCTAAAGCTTTCGTTAGTTTAAATATTTGAAATCATGGCTTTTAGAGAGAGGAGTCCTACTTCTCTCTAGATTCTAGAAGGAAAGAGCTTATGTCCTTCAAAGAGACGTTAGATTGACTGACATTGAAGCTAGGTGGAAGCTGTAAGATGCCAAAATCTGATGGGGAATCAAAGTTTTGCATCTTTGAAGAACATATCCAAATCCGAAAAAAGTTTTTAAAACATGTCTGCTGGGATGTTTCTCCAAAGGGATAGGATCTCCAGAGGTCATTAGGAACTTGGCACATATATTAGGAGTGGTATCGATGGCCTGAAGATCTCGAAGTTGGGTGAAATTCAGTTCTTGTTACAGTTCGTGAGTGAAGAACAAGTGGCACACATCCTTAAAAGAGGAAGAAGGTGGACGGAAGAAAGCTTTTGAGGCAGGAAAAATGGGTAGACCATAGTGGGTGTGATGATCCACCCACGAGTTTCTAGAGATTCAGTGATGGTGTGGTGAACATGATGGGCTTACCTATCTATCTAGGGTGTTTTGAGTTTTTCAGGAAAGTGGGGGACATGTGTGGTGGTTTTGTGGATGCTTCCATCAAAGAAAAGCAAATGAAAGGGTTTCATAAAAATTCTCATAGAATCAAGAATGAAGTTTAAACCTTGTATGCGTATCTCCAAACATTTTGGACATAAATACCTTTTAGAAGGTCGGTTCACAATCTACACAACCTCTCCGGGGTGAGACTTGTGGTGAGAAAAGGGGGGAAATTTTGAGCTTCCTTGAAGACAGAAGATGGGGCTTTGGGGTTTAGGATATAGTTGTACCCTGAATTCTGACATTTCTTGCTTGTCCACAAGGGAGTAGGAGAGTCAAGAGAAGAGGAAGAAAGGGGGAAGGATGGGAGACAGGGGAGAAGGGCTATTGAGAGTCGTGCAAAGCCAAGTGAGTCGCTAGAGATGAATCTTCTGGCACCTGCATAGCAGAGGAAGCAAACATATGACGATGGATTTGAAATGGTGAGGAGAGGAAAGGGTTTCTATGCGGTGAAAAGACAAGAATACCGCTGGTTAAGTGAACTAGGAAAGAGAATATGAGTCAATTCACCAACTAAAAATAAAATAAACCAAATCAACCTATCTGTAGATCCATATAAGAGCCCTCTTGCTAAAAATTGTTCTTCTCATATGGTACCTGCAACTTCCTACCCAATCATAGCATGTCTCCACTTTTGATCTCGACTCAAGATGTCATACAATTTCCCCCTAACCAGAAATAGATTCTATTGTCCATCCAGTTCATGAGGATCAAGATACCGAGAGGGAAAAAAAGTTCCATTTGAGTGGTCTGAGAGTTCAGCTTACGAAAGCTCAAGGAGTTGCTTACTACCACTCCTATATTGACTCTTCCAATTGGAGGAAAAGAAGCTTGAAAAGAAAGGATGAAAATGGAGTTTTCCGGTGGAGAAAGTCCACCGGAATGGGATTCCCCAAATACAGAAGGAACTTCAGGATGCTGCTTTGAGAAAGGTGCCTTTGATATTAGACAGACTTTCATAGTATTGAAACCTAAGTGTAAAATACTCTGTGTAAAGTCTATATAAATAGATAGAAGCATGAAATATTGAAGTCACGCATTCCCATAAAATTTTTCTCCTGTGCTATATTTTCATGGTAGCTATGGTAGAGCTTTCGTTCTACCACTCTGAATTAACTGTTCAGACATGCTATGATGCTAGAAGTCTAGAACTTCCAGCAGAATATAAAAAAAATTGGCCAGGGAAAATGATATGGAAGACAAAAGTACCAGCCAAAGTTGCTTGTTTTGGATGGCTGGCTGCTCTCGGAGCGTATGTATCGTAGGATCGGCAGCAGGAGAAACAATTTATTCATTGTAGCAAGTGCTTTTTATATGAGAATGCTAGGGAATCAGTGGATCACTTGCTACTTCACTGTAGCATTTCATGGCAGATTTGATATATATTTTTATGCATTTTTGGAGTTCACTGGGTAATGCCATCAAACTTTTGATAGCTACTCCATATTTGACAAACACAGAGATTGACAGGAGACAAAAGAGGCTTTGGAGTGAGTCACCTTATGCATAGCATGGACCTAAGTTGCTCGGACTCTTCACTTTTAGTGCCGCACCCGTACCGGACACTCGCACCAGAGACTGAGCAACTTAGGGTGTGGGATCCGTGTCCAATTTGGTCAACCGATTTTGGGTACTTTGACCGAAATCGATGGGGAAAGTCTGGACAATTTTAATGATTTCTGTAATCAATACAAAAGCTAAGGTGAAATTGAAGGAAATGAAATACCTTTTATATAGAAATTTCTATGTCACTCCTTTTCCTTTGATCTCCTTCCAGGATTCTCCTCAAGTTCTCCACATAATATCTCATAATTTAGGTTTTATAGCTCTATTTTTAGATATTATAATTATATTTAGACGAATCCCCGCACCCGTATCCATACATAGATCCATATTCCCAAATCTTAAAAATTAGATAATGAAGGATTCGACCTTTACATCCGCACCCGAATCGGACACCCACACCCGAGTCCGAGCAACTTAGGCATGGACTATATGGCAAGGAAAGATCTAAAGATGCTTTGATCGGAAGAAGGAATTTGCAGCTGTTGAAAAAATCAAATGTATTCAGAATCTGTTGTTTTAGGAGCAGTGGGTCTTTTGCTACTGATTTTTAAGATTTTATGGACTTGCTAGAGTCTTTTGTCATGTAATTTGGACGAGTCCAATTTATGTAACCTTTTCAGACTTTATACCATTATCCAAAAAAAAAAAAAAAACAATTTATATTTTATCAATCTCCATTTTTTCTAAAATTTACATTACCCCTTTCCTTGAAAAACTAATCCCTCCTATTATCACATATTGGTACCCAGTGGCGAATTTAGGTAGCAATTTTGGGTCACCCGAACCCGTGGTCATCCGACTAAATTCAATATATTACTTCTATAATTATTAAAGAATATATTAAATTAAAACTTGTTGAACCCGTTCTCAAGATGGCTTATCTTTAAAGCAATGGTGCACCCGTTTTCTTGAAATCCTGGATTCGCCTCTGTTGGTACCCCCACATATGAACTAGTATTGGATAGTGTATCCAACCAAAGAGAGCTTATTTCAAATTACTCCAACCACTATAGTTGGGTCTGGTTAAGGGCCAGACCACTAGGCTCTATTTCACACAACCTAACCCATGACCTCCTGATCACCTTAAATATAATTAATTTTAACAACTTTATAGAAGTGAGGTATAATGAAGCAAGCAGTAGCAGAAGATGAAGAGTATCCAAAAACACAGTAGGCAGTACAGAAATGAACAAGCACAGAGATAGTAAAAAAAAAAAAAAAAGTACTGGTCTAAAAAGATATGCTACAGCTTAGATGTGTTACCTTCAACGGGTCCAAATGTGATGCTTGTATCATCAAGACCTGGGATAAAGTGGAAGACATTAGAATTGAGGAGAAGATGGTTGGAGCATTAGTTAAAAAGAAGAAGATACCTTTTTGAGAGAAGTGCATAAAAGAATCAACCTTGGGAGGGGGAGGAGGAGGACTCTTATAACCAGTATTAGTCCTGTCTCTTAAAATCTCGTCAATTTCCTTATAATAGGACATCTTAGCAGAGCCATTTCTATCTTGATTTTGTTTAGCTTTCTTGAATTCCTTCAACAAATTTCTCCATTTATCAGTACACATAGTAGGTGACCTATCAAACCCTTTTTCTCTCATCTTCATAGAAATTTGGTCCCACAAATGCTTATTAGACTTTGAAGTATTGAAAAGAGAGTCAATTTCTCTACGAAGACCAATAAGTACTCGAGTTTCTTCTTGTACCCATGTCTCTGCACGTTTCTTAGGGGTTTTCACATCAGAACAAGGATTTGTACAATTTTCCTCGCCCCCACTGCTCGTCGTATCTCCGCCGCCCATCAGAATTTGCTGCTGGCTATTGCTAGTCACCACGTCAACCATCATTTTCTCGATCCCAGACTTCTTCTTTCTACAACTCTATAGCTTCAGCACTTTCGCCTATCCATACTGCCCAGCCCACTAACTAATTTTTCTTCACTCCCTCTACATTATCTAAATTATTATTCCTTCCCCTTAATTTTCAACTCTTTCTCTTTCTCTTTCTCCTTTGAAAAACTCTTTTTTTTTAGTTCAAAGTCGGATCCACTGATCCATTTTAGATTAAAACAAAAGAAAAGTACTCTAAACATAAAAGAAATGGACCAATTAAAACATCCGAAAACCCCCTAAAATACCCATTAGCTATGCAAATTGATATAAATTGCCCTTCATTTACCTATCGGGCCTAAAATGTCTCTAAAGTCCATATTTTGGTCCTTTTTTATCCTTATCTTTAATGGTCTTTATATATAACCCTAATTAACACAATTATTAATGACATGTCACTATTCTAACAATTAATTAAACTAGACTTAAGTCATCAACGACCCCTTAAAATTGTCTGCATAATTCACTTACACACCTTAACATGCCATTTTTCCTATTAGACACTCGAACCTTTAAAAATATATATCTATCAAACATTTTTCTAAGACCTAATCAAATGAGGAAGTGTGTGTAATACACATGCCACTGATGTGGCAAAATAACAAATAAAATAAAGACATGTGACATTTTAATTTAAAATAATTATATAAATGAATTTTGAAAATAAAAAAAAAATCTAAACTTAGAAAGAAAAGATTTCAATTTTTTTTTTAAATAATCTATTCTACCACCCTTCACCCCACGCCACCCCAAACCTCTGCCCTTCTTCTCTTTCACTAAAAATCACCTCCTGTCCACCATTGTTATTCTCCATTTAGAAAAAAAATGGAGATTTTAACATATACTAAGTAAGAATTTATCTTTTTTTTTTCTCTTTATGTTTTTTTTTTTTTTGTTCCTATTTCAAATTGATAGTGTTTTTTCTTTTCTTTTCTTTTTTTACAAAAAAAAAATATGTTCATCCTTTTTTCGTTTCAATTTCAAATTTACTTTTTGTTTCTGCTTCGTTGTGGAGAAAGAAGGGGTGTGGATCGTGGGCGGTATGTGTGGTCTCTATATTTTACGGCAAAAGAAACATGGATGGTGATCTCCATTTTTCCAGCAAAAGACTTAGATTATGGTCTCCATTTTTTTCGACAAAGAAAATGTGGATAGTGAACTCCATTTATTCCGGCAAAACAGACGTAGATGATGATCTCCATTTTTTCCAGGAAAGAAAATGTGGATGGTGGTTTCCATTTTTTCCGGCAAAAAGAACGAACTCAAAGAACGACAAATAAGCCTAGTAGACTTTTTAAATTTATACAAAAATGTTGGTGGTAGATTGTTATGAATAAGTGGTGGCAGCAGGGTGTAATTTCATATGGCATATGGTTCCAGATCATTGATGAGCACTAAAATTCTTTGTGCGTTCCACAACATTAAAAGGAAGTCTACATTTTTTTAAAGAGAGAGAGGAAAGAAAGATTGTTATTTTTTTAAAAAAAATAATGAGAAACAGAAAAGAAACAATTAAGAAGGTGTTGATTAAATGAGTCACGCGCCTAACAAGGTGTGAGTCACACTTTTTGTGCCACATCTGCACAAAGTGTCTAAATGGTTCAAATTCAGAATAGTCAAGGTGTTCAATAGGTAAAAGTCCTAGTTAAGGTGTTTAAGTGAATTATGCGGGGGTTGTGGATGACTTAAGCCATTAAACTAATTAAAAAGACCACAAAATACCCATTGGATCAGACAAAAATGTCATACAACTTCCTATGATCAGATGAACAATCGGCTGAGATTGAATAGGTTGAGGAGGTACTTCTAGCACTTCAACTTCACTTTCAAGCATTTCCAATACCCTACTCATCGAAGGGTGTTGTATCAGATTTGCTTGTATGCACTATAATGCAACTAAACTCAATTTATATCCATTTTCTTTTCATCATCATTTGTTTCTTTACCCACCACAATATCCATCCCCTTGTTAAACCTCTCTTAAATATAATAAGGAAAATATTGGCGGAATCCTCTTCATCTTCAACTTCATTTCTCTTCAAGTCCAACATTTTCATTAGCAACATCCCAAAGATGTAAACATCATATTTGTAAGAGATTGCTCCAATGCTTCTGCTTATCAACTCTGGAGCAATATATCCAATCATTCCGTGAGAAACTGTGAGATTCACAATGCTATTACCTGTTGGATACAATTTAGTAAGCCCAAAGTCAGAAATCTTTGGAATGAAATTCCTTAAGCCACTCCAAGAATAATGGCATACTTCCTCTACCAACTTAATAGGTGACTTCCTTCTTGACATGTGTTGATATACTTGTTGATTGATCCATTGGGAATGAAGTCATACAGAAGAGCACGCTTTGTTCCCTCAACACAATACCCCATGATTTCAACCACATTGACATGATGAATCCTTCCAATGGTAGCAACTTCATTCATGAAGTCTTGACCATCTCCTTTAGGCTTGTTAGGGTAGCCAATAAGATAGTGAAACATCATTAATAAATTTGTTAATTAGGATTATATATAAAGATCGTTAAAGATAAGGGTAAAAAAGAGCCAAAAGGTTGAAGTCATGAGAATTTTAGTCCTGATAGGTGGATGAAGGGCAATTTTATACCAAATCGCATAGTCAATAGGTATTTTAGGCCCTTTTAGGTTAAAACATTAATGAAATGCACCAAAATTGGCCCATCTCAAAAATATTAGAAAATATGGAAATACAATAAGGATACGAAAGTCTACAATGTTCTCGAAGGGTCTTCAAAAACTTGGTTGACTTTTTCTCTTCTCCTCCTTTTTCTTCATCTCTGCTTGTCCTCACTGACTTCCTCCTATGGTGGTGGTCTTCTATGCTACTGTGAATGAGTTGAAGAATGCCAGATTGAGATTGATCGAAGCTGAGTTGACTCTTGACCATTCTCCATCTTCTTTGATTTCTTTCTTCCTAGGTAAGGAGTCACTCTTCTTCTATCTTAATCCAGAATGTACTAGGTGTTTTATTTTTTTTCATGATTTAGCTTGTTTAACACCTCGGAAATTGGTGTGTTGAAATGGAAAGGAAAAGTTGAAAAATTGATCTGGTGCCAATTTTACGCATATGTCTACGGTCCGTAGGAAGTTCAACGGTACGTAGAAGAATTCTTGGAATTATGAAAATGTCAAGTCCCATATTACTTCCTACGAACCAATATGATGGTTCATAGAAGATTGTGCGGGTCGTACGAAGTGTATTTGTCGAAGTGATTTAGACTTAGTAAAATCTTGGATTTGATTTTAGATTCTACGAGTGGGCCCTTATGGGATGTAGAAGTTTTGATGACCCGTAGGAAGGGTCCGTTGAATTTTTTTCATAATATTGATCCCCAATACTTGGTTCTACGGACAACCAGTACGGTCCGTACGAAGTTGTATGGACTGTAGGTCGGTCCATAGAGACTGTTCGACAGTCTTTAATCAAGGTAATTTGGGTCTTTTCTTATCCTTTATACACCTATATTGTGTCATTTGACCCTATACATAAGTCCTATAACTACTTATACTCTTAAAATCTACCCATTCCCTCCCTAATCACTCGAATCCTTAAATCCTTTCAAGTTCATCTTCTCCAATTCTCTCTTAAGGCTCTCAAGGAAAATCTAGGGTTTCAAGCTCCAAGATCCAAGATCTCTTCCTCTTGCAATTTAGGGTATTTTTTTACCCAAGATATATGGAAACTTCATCAATGGATTCTTTCCATCCATTAAGTCCCATAAGAAACTCAATTTCTCCTTTGAATTCTACCCAACATTCTATGAATTCATATGATTCTTCATGAGTTTAATTAATTATGATTCAATTGTCTATATTTGATCTTATTATGCATGATTTAATTTAGTTACATGTTTTTCAATGATTTTATGTGGGCCCATGATATATGCCTATGTTATGATTATGAAATTATGCATACATCATAAAATTGAGTAATTTATGAATACAAGATGTTCTTAGATAAAGTATCAAAATGAATTATGAAATATTTTCTCACAATGAAAGATGATTACGGTTTATATGCTTAGATAAGTGTCTTTATGAACAAGTTATGAAATCATAATTTTGAAAGGAGTTGTTCTATGATATGAAGTTTATGATTGGATTGATATTATTCAAAGTATTATGATATGATTATGATTATGCTTATTTCCATTGGAATTTTACTTGGCACCGAGATGACTTTGGAATGGAGTTTCCACTGTTAGTAGAGGTCGGGTCTCTAGAAGCAATTTCGTTGTCCCTAATTATGTGTCCCCATAGGATTTGTCTTAGAAAGACATAGCTAGTGGATCCACCTAAGCTAGAATGTATGGTCCTACCTTGTCAAGTAGGACAATCTTTTTTCGTTGTGGGTAAGACACTGGATTTCATGTCACAGCTCACATGGTTTATGTTGGTTAATGGTAAAATATCCTACAAAAGAACTATGTTTTTATTCAAAGGTTTTTATGACTTCCTCAATTATTTGATTTAAGCTTTCTTATTACTTTTCAAATATTGCATTGACCTTGTTCCGTGATTTATTATTTTGGCTTGTTAAGTTTTAATACGTTTTACTTAGTCACACATTATTATGTTTTGAATTTGTTGTATTACCACATTGACATTTATGCATTTTCCTCATACTTGATACATTCAAATTACTGATGCATATATTGTGCCTATATTGTTTCATAATATAGGATCCGACATTCTTCCATCGGTCGAGGCTAGGTTGGATTGCTCAACAACTTCAAACTTTGGTAAGTCCTGATGTTTCAGGGACCTTGTTTAAGAGGAATGCAAATGAGAATGTGGAATGAGAAGCTCCTCAAGTTTCAATCGACCCTTTGGCCAAGCAAGTGACTAATGTGAAGTTTAGGGCTGCTTTTCAAGTGTTGGCTCAAGCACTGTCGGCTCAAGCCAATAAGGGAGGTTGTGGTCATTGTGAACCCAAATGTTGGTATGGCGGCATCTAGAGTGAGGGACTTCACTAGAATGAATCCTCTGGAGTTTCACGGTTCCATGGTTGAGGAATATCCTCAAGTGTTCATTGATGAAATGTACAAGCTGTTGATGATCATGGGAGTGACGCAAGTAGAAAATGCGAAATTGTCCGCTTATCAACTTAAGGGTGTTGGTCAAGTTTGGTTCAGCCAATGGAAAGAAGAGAGGGCTGTTGATGTGGGTCTTCTTGCTTGGGAAAAATTTAAGGATGCTTTCCTTGATAGGTTCTTTCCCTTTGAGATGAGGGATACAAAGGTACATGAATTCATAAACATTCTTCATGGAAGCATGAGTGTCAAGGAATATGTTTTGAAGTTCACACAATTGATCCTAGGGTAAGGATGAGTAAGTTCATTTTGAGAGTGTCTAAGAGGGTAGCCAAAGAATGTCATACCAACATGCTCATCAACGATATGGACATTTCTCGTCTAATGGTGCATACTTAACAAATAAAAAAAGAGAAACTTAAGGAAAGATCTAGGGAGATAAAGAAGGCAAGGTCATATGATGATGAGTTTTCCAATCTCAGGTCCGATGGACAGGGTCGTTCTAAGTTCCGACAAAGGTTTTCAGGTCAAGGTTCATCCAATTCTCCTCCTAAGTTCAACAAAGATAAGGTATGTTACCCTAAACCTCAAGAAGGAAATGGTGGTGGAATTTAATCTTCTACTTGTGCTAAATGTGGAAGAAAGCATGAGGGTAAATGCTTAGCCGGTATGGATTGGTTGTATTCTTGTTATGCTTCTATTGATTATAGAAACTAAGTGGTCAAGTTTCAGTTCCCAAATGAGCCCATCCTAGAGTGGAAAGGGGAAAATTGTATGCCGAAGGGTCGGATTATTTCTTTTCTTAAAGCTACAAAAATGATTTCTAAGGGTTGCATATACCATCTTGTTAGGGTGAGGGATAGGGATTCTGAAACCCCTACTCTTGAGTCGGCATTCCTCTCGAAAGGGAAATAGACTTTGGTATTCACCTTCTCCCAGATATGCAACTTATTGATGTTTAAGACGTAATCAACTGACACTATTTCGGTTCAAATGCCAAACGATCACGTGTAGTGATATAACCCAACCAAGGGTTGGGATTGTTCCCACAGGGAGTGGTTTTGAGAATTAGTAGAAAAATAAAATTTAGTTCTAATTAGTCATAGCTATAGACATTATCGAATATAAAAATACAAAATCTAAAAAGGGTGACACAAGCGTCAATTATCAATGGGGGTTTGTATCCTACTCATAACAAAACCAGTAAAAATATAAGAAAACTAGATAGAGAGAGGGGATTTTTGGGATGTGATAGGAATACGAGATAGACTAAATTATTGGGTACATGCTTTTGATAGTAAATTGTTGAGTATTTGTGACTAGGCTAGACTATAGTGGGGGTAAATTCTCTATCGAGCAACTTACCCCGAATCAACTCAGTTTCTCTCAAACACCGAGTTGCCGCATTAAGCACAGCCTCGGCCTTAGCCCATTCACTCTCTCGAGCTGAATGTGTGGGAGAAGGATTAGGATTCACTCTCTCGAGCTGAGCCCATGTTGACCCAATACCACCAACTATCGATTTAGTAGTCTTAGTTTTATGACCTCTCTCTCCTTAGCAAGCCAAAAATACTAAGATGAAATCGTATTTGCAACTACAATTCCATTAAGTTCATACACAACTACTAAACGAAATCACATTTAAACAACAAATAAACCATCAATAAGCAAGACCCAACAGATAATTTAACCTATATTCACAAAATCACACCCCAAGAACTGGGGTTTTAGCTAGACATGTAGAAAGATAAAAATTTATACCAATATCAGTTTCCATCAATTGGGTATGAAGAATTAAGTCTTAAAACATGTCAAGGGTGAAGAATCTTTGAGACCAAAGTCCAATTTCTTGGAGATGAAACCCTTTGCATCTTCAAGGTCTAAGAACAATGTCTCTCTACTTGAAACTTAGAAAAATAAAATGTTGTGTCTGTCAAATTGCCTATTGAAATAAAATTTAAACAAGTATTTATAGGTGTCAAAAAGCGTGTTGCGAAGGGTCACTCGGCGCAGTTAGTCAGGATCACTGATGCACTCAACGATCTGCCCTTTGGTATGCTTCATCGCCTTTCAGCTCTTGCCTTCAGCATTTTTGCGTTCTGGATCATTGGGCGGTATAGTACTGCATCGCGAAACTATTCGATGACGCACCGACTTCTCTTTTTTATCGCTGACTTGATCTTTTCCTTTAGGGCTCAGCACACTGGAACATTCGGCGGGATTTAGGACCTTTCGGTGACTCACCTAATAGTTTAGGTGATCCTCAAGAAGTCTTTTCTCTGTTCTTTCAGCCACTTTGTTCTTTTTTGCTTGATAGCATCCAATCTTTGTCTCTCAATCTAAATAACAGAAACTTAAGAATTTACATCAGTCATTGAGACAAAATATGCATTGGAGGACACTAATTCTATTAAAATATAGCCTTAAATCAGTCTAAATTGTGGACTCATCACCTATCTCTATTCCTCCTTACCGAATGGCTCCCACAGAACTTAAGGAATTAAAGGAGTAATTGAAAGATTTGTTGGATAATGGTTTCATCTTACCGTTTGTCTCTCCATGTGATGCTCCATTTTTGTTTGTTTGAAAGAAAGATGGTTTACTTGATATGTATATCGACTACTGTCAGTTGAACAAGGTTACCATTTAGAATAAGTATCCTCTTCCAAGGATAGATGGTTTTTTTGATCAACTACAAGGATCAAGTTATTTTTCTATGATTGACCTTCGGTTGGGTTATCACTAATTGAGGGTGAAAGAGGATGACATTCTTAAAATGGCTTTTTGAAAGGTATGGTCATTATAAGTTTTTGGTGATGTCCTTCAGGTTGACTAATGTTCTCGCCACATTTATGGATTTGATGAATAGGGTGTTTAGACAATATCTTGATCTATTCAAGCAATGAAAATGAGCATACCGATCATTTAAGGATTGTGTTGCAAGTCCTCAAGGACCAACAACTCTTTGTAAAGTTTAGCAAGTGCGAGTTTTGGTTAAGATCCGTGGCTTTCCTTGGTCACATTGTTTTCATGAAGGGTATTGAGGTAGATCCTAAGAACATGGATTTGGTTAAAAGTTGGCCTAGACCTCTATCCCCTTCAGCTACTAGAAGTTTCTTGGCTTTAGCTGGTTACTATAGATGGTTTGTGGAAGGGCTTTGTTCAATTGCCTCTCTATTGATGGCATTGGCCCTTAATAAAGTCAAACTCTTATGGTCGGAAGCTTGTGAAAAGAGTTTTCAAGAATAAAAAAATAGACTTACTTTCGCTCCAGTGTTGACTTTGCTGGAAGGAACCGATGGGTTTGTGGTTTATTGTGATGCTTTGAGAATGGTTTCGTATGTGTCCTTATGTAAAATGGGAAAGTCATTGCCTATGCTTCAAGTCAACTTAAAGTGCATGAAAAGAACTATTCTACCCATGATTTAGAACTAGCGGCAGTTGTGTTTGCATTAAAGATTTTGGAGGCATTAGTTGTATGGTGTTCATGTTTATGTCTTTACCCACCATTATAGCTTACAATATGTGTTCAAGCAGAATGACCTAAATCTTCGCAAAAAAAAGTGGCTTGAGTTACTAAAGGAGTATAACATGAGTGTTCTCTATTACCCCAGCAAAGCGAATGTGGTGGCAGATGCTCTTAGTCGTTTATCAATGGGTAGTGGTTCTCATATTGAGAATGGTAAGAAGGAGTTGGTTCAAGATGTTCATAGATTGGCCTGTTTTGGTGTTCGATTAGTTGATTCCACCAAATAGGGGTGTTATGGTTCATAATGGTTTTGAATCTTCTTTGATATCAGAAGTGTAAGAAAAAACAACATCTTAATATGAATTTTGTTGAATTAAAGGAAGCGATGTTTAGAAAGTCCGCAGAGGCTTTCTCCCAAGGGGGAGATGGAGTACTTTGACATAAAGGTCATTTGTGTGTTCCCAATGTAGATGACTTGATAGGGCAAATTTTATAAGAAGCCCATAGTTCTCGATATTCCATTCACCCAGGAACCACCAATATGTACCATGACTTTCGGGAGGTCTATTGGTTGAATGGGATAAAGAAGGATATTGTGGAATTTGTGGCTAAGTGTCCTAATTGTCCACAAGTGAAAGTTGAGCATCAAAAGCTGGGAGGTTTGTCCCAAGATATTAGCATTCCTACATAGAAGTGGGAAGATTTGAATATGGACTTCAGTGTTTGTTTACCCTGCACTCGGTGATAACATGACTCCATTTGGCTTGTAGCAGACCGTATGAAAAAATCAACTCATTTCATTCCAATCAAAATTTCTTATTCAGCAGAAGACTATGTACTTGAGAGAAATGGTTAGGTTGCATGGAGTGCCCTTATCCATTATCTCTAATTGTGGTACCCAATTCACATCTCAGTTTTGGAAATCTTTCAAAAAGGGTCTTGGTGCTCGTGCTAAACTTAGTACAACATTTCATCCGCAAATAGTTGGGAAGGCGGAGCGTACTATAAAAAAATTGGAAGATATGTTGCGAGCTTGTTTAATTGACTTAAAGTGTAATTGGGATGATCATTTGCCTTTAATTGAGTTTGCATATAATAATAGCTATCACTTAAGCATTGGTATGACTCCATTTGAGGCTCTATATTGTAGGGGGTGTAAAACTCCTATAGGTTTGTTTGAAGTTGGTGAAGTTGCCTTGATAGGTGTAACACCCAGAAAAATTTTTGAACTAAGACTCGAACCGTTCTTCGTAGTGAGTGAGATTTTTCCAAGGAATTAAAAATTTCTTAAGTTTTAAGGTCACTAGATGTAGCACCTTGAGTTCCAAAAAGAACTAAATTGGAAATAGAATTTTGAAATTTTGCAAGTTATGCTTAAGTTATGAGTTTTGGGTCAACTTTAAACGACCATAACTCTTAGTACAAGATGATTTAGGTGGGCTACAAGGTATCCAATGAAAATTCTTTGAATTATCTTTCCAACGCCACCGAGTTTTCTAAGTTTCGAGTTTGGATGAGTGAGATATGCCCTTTTGAAGTCAAGTTGTCCAGTTAAGGAAAGTTACCCGAAAATAGTAAGGGGTATTTTGGTCTTTTCCTTACGCAATCAGATTTAATTCATTTGTAGTAAGATTTCAAGGGTCTAATCCTATTAGGTTCTATTTTATAATCCTAATATACGCCTAGGGTTTTAGTTGAGAGTACAAGAAGAGAAAGGAGAAGAAAAGAGGAAAGGATCAAGGCGTTCGTCGAGGTTCTTGAGTTTTGTTGCAAATTTTTGCCATGGGTTTGATCCCTAAGAGGCATGTAAGCTTCCATAGTGTTGGATTCTTTCACTCACATGCTAATCATGATTTATTCAGCGTAATTTTGTTCTTGAAATTTAAGGATTTAAGTTCTTGATAAGTGTTCTTGAAGTTTCCTTATCGATTAAGTTTTGATGTAAGATTCTACTTGGGTCAACTTCAAACGACCATATCTCTTAGAATATAAAGAGCTTCTTGACATCAGATCATCTTTGATGTTTACTGATTCTATTCTTCTGGATGCGCTCTACATTCATCAAGCTCGTAAACTTGCAATTGACTCCAAAATCATTGTTACATCAGCCATAACTTATTAAATTAAAGGTATTTAAATCTACTTTCCAATTCAACAAATTTCACATCAATCCAATTTCTGAGTAAAAAGTTATGACTATTCTAGTAACGTATACAGTGTTGTTACGAATTTAGCCGACAGGAAAACATTAAAAAGGGTTGTTTTTGTTTTTTTACCTCCAAGAAAATCCTAAACGAATTTCTTGACTAATAAAAGGCTCAAAACAATCAGATTTTCATCTTTTAATCCATCATTCTCTTCTCTCTCAAACCCTAGGGCCAAACCCTAAGGAAAAATCAAAGTAGAAGACTCCATTCAAGATTCTTCCAATCTTTTTCAAGATTCTTCTTCAAGGTAAGTCTTTCTCCAAAAATTTCATTCTTTTCAACTCAAATTCCTCCATACAATTATGAATCACTAATGAAAATCATAATTCTTGGCCATATGGATTTCAAGAAACTAATTCAAGAATCTGAAGAAAGGTTTTCCTTCAAGCTAGGGTTTCGAGGCTTCTAATCAAGTTCTTCTTCAAGATTCTTCAAGAACCCTATTCTTTTAGGTATGTAAGGTTATCATAGTGTTGTACAAGTTCATCCTCATGCCCTATTTCTACTTTCAGATAAATAAAAGAGTAATCTAGGATACTTTCTCTTGAATATTCTTGAGATAAGTCGATTTTGAGTTCTTGAGTTCATGTTTTTTCTAAAAGTTCTATTCCTAATTATCGAATTGCTATATTGTTATCGAGATCCTTCATAACATGGACCATAACTCTTGAATTCATAATTCACATTCAAGGGAGAGTTAAGAGTAGAGTTCAAGTTAGCCTTTGAGTTCAATTGTGAATCCTTTGAGATCAACTATTGATGTGAACTAAGTTTTGAGTAAGTAAGTATGAGAATGAGAAGAGTCATATACATGATTTGCTTATTGATATTTTTACCCTTGATTCGAGTCATTCATGCCCATAACTTCCATATGAACTTCATCAGTTGAGTACCTTTGAGAGAAGTAGTATCTTCAAGTTCTAAGTCTTGAGTATTGAGTTCCTAATCCCCTTTGAGATTATATTTCTAATCATAGGACTATTACATGTTACCCATAACGTCCTTGAGTTGAATTATTCATGCCCATAATTCTACATCTATAAGTCGAACAATCTTGAGATGAGAAGTATCTTTGAGTCCTTGAGTTGAGTAGTTCATGCTCATAATTTCACATAAACCCTCTGAGTTGAGCATTCTTCAAATAAGTAGTATCATTAAAGTTCTTGAGTTCCAAGTATTGAGTTCTATCTATGGTTATTGAAAACCTTGCATTGATTCGTTCATGTCCATAATTCAGCATGAACCATATTTTAAGAAGTCTTTTTGCAAATGTTTTAACTTTGTTTTAAGACTTAAGCTTTGAGTTGAGTAAAGAGTAAGAGTAAAGTTCATTTCTTCAAAGATTATATGGGAACTAAGTATTTCTAAGAGTAAATGCTTTCACATTTAAGATGAGAGGAAACTGAGATTTTCGAAAGAGATTTGAGCAGTTTGAGTACCATCTCTTTTAAGAGTTAGATTTTTTAGTAATTATCTCAAACCAAATAAAGAAGTTATGTTTTTAAACATATGAGATGAGTATTTTGGGAGTAGTATTGAGCACCGATATGGGGATGAGTTTGAGTTCAGATAATTCACGTCTCCATAAACCATGTAGCCATCATGGATAGTAAAGAATCATACTTTTTAGATGATTCCTTAAGTGTTTTTTTAGCATAGACTAGTGAATCCACTTAGTTAAGGTGTTCTATATGACGGCAAAATATAGGACAGTTTGGACAGCGTGGGCAAGACGCTATATCATTACTTAGGCTCATAGTGGTGGTTGTCAATTAGAGAAACTCCCATAAAGTCATATTGTATTTTTATATACACACTAAGTATTATTGTATTTTTCAATACATTGAGTTTCTATCTACAGTATATATTGCATTTTTTACTATTGCTTTATCCATAAGTATCATGAGTTGAGTATTCTTGAGTTGAGTATCTTGAATTGATCTGTGTTTCATTGTGTCGAGTACCTTATTGTTGAGTTTCACTGAGTTGAGAACCTTATTGCTGAGTTGAGTGTCTTATCCTTGAGTACTTCTGAGTTGACTATGTTTGAGTAGTTTTGAGTACCCTTGAGTATTCCTTGAGTTGAATTGAACCATGTTTCTTTGAGTTGATTGAGTTGAGAAGAGGTAAGTATGTTTCCTTTTTATCAAGTTCAAGCTTATGTTATGCTTTAGAATTCCCCTTACATGCTCATACATTCCACTTAATGAGCCATTTGGCCTGCATCCTTTCATGATGCAGATATAGGTATTCAGGGTCATCAACAGGAGCTTCGCTGATACCACATGGAGTTTGAGTTAGCTATAGTGAGCCTCCTTGTCTCCGAAGGATTTCATTTACCTTTCAGTTATATCAGTTGTTAGGATGTCGTGGGTCTTGTCCTGACTTCCATCTTTGTCAGTTAGAGACTTCATAGATAGACATTAGAGTTTTAGAAGTCTGTTCATTTATCTTGTTAAATATTTTAAAAACTTAAGTTGCTTATTTTATGGCAATTTAAATAATTTGTTTTTATTCAGAGTTTTTTGTTTTGAGTTAAAGCTTTGTATTTAAGTTTTCCTGAATTTTTATTCAGTTTTTAAGCTTTGTATGCTTGAGTTAGTCTTTTGCTTATAGTCAGCCAGGATGAGGGTTCACTTGAGAACCAGTAATGGTTCTCGAGTGCTGGCCACGTCTAGGGTGTAGGCTTGGGTTATGACAATAGGTCTTGAATTGGTACATGAAACGATGGAGAGAGTTTGGCTTGTCGAGAAAGGTTGAAAATGGCTCAAAGTTGACAAAAGTCCTATGCCAATGTTAGAAGAAGAGATCTTGAGTTTGATATGGATGATTCGGTCTATTTGACAATTTCACCCATGAATGGTGTGACGAGATTTGTAAGGAAGGGAAACTTAGTCCCCATTATGTGTCCCATATAAGATTTTGAGGCGTATTGGTAAAGTTTCATATGAACGTGATTTTCCTAATGACTTGGCATCGGTGCATCCAGTTTTTCATGTCTCCTTGTTGAAAAAATGTAATGGCGATCCTACATCTATAGTACTATTGGAAAGACTAGGTATAAGGGATAACCTTTCTTATGAAGAAAGTCTAGTTCAAATTTTGGATCAACAAGTTCCGAAGTTGAGAAATAAAGAAGTTGCTATGTAAAGGTTCTTTAGAAAAATTAGTTAATTGAGGGTAATACTTATGAGGCCAAGGCCGATATGATGTCCCGTTATCCTCATCTCTTTCCCTCTGTGCCTACTCTAGCTTGAGGTATTCAATTCTTCATGGTTCACTCTTTTGGGTTTGTCTGTCTTAGATAATCCCATGATTACTCATTTATGCATTTTCATGAAAATCTTAAATTTTGAGAAAATGAGTTAACTTGATTTATTTCCTCATGTTTATATGTATTTGAGTATGATTTGCATATAAACCTTATGAAATGATGCTTTGAACATGTTTTAACTTGGAGTTGATGTTTCCTTCGCAGATATGTGCATTTATGTGATTGCATTCATGTTGGACTGTTAGATCGAGTTCCTACCCTTGTTATGATGTCTTGATTTCCATTTGAGGACGAATGTTCCCAAGGGGGTGATATTGTAACACCTCAGATTTGAAAAGAATAAATTTTAGGTTTTTTGGAATTGGAGTTTGCATTGATGGGACCACCAACGAACCATAAATTGACCTACGAGCTGTAGGTGGTAACTGTAGGTGGAAAGTCCAATGATTTTTCAAATGTCTAGTCCTAGTACCATTTTTTACGGTTCACTAGGATGGTTCGTTGTTCATGTTACGAGTCGTAGGTAGGTCTTGTAGGTGAGTCCCAGACTTAGTAAAACTTGAGGGTTAAAGTTGGAACCTATGGCTGGCATGTATGGTCCTTAAGTGGACCAACAGACCATACATTGTAACTGTCGATGGGGGTCCAAAAATATGGTACCAGAAACCTACTGATGATTGGCAGGATTGTTCGTAGTTGGACCTACGGACCAAAAGTACAACCTTAATTGGATGCTCAATAGTTATTTTAAGGGCTTCTTGGTCTTTTCCCTAATCGTTTTAATCCTATACTACGCCGTTTTACCTTCTACCCTAAGCCCTATATAATTATTATCAAATCCCAAAATCATCAAATTCAATTCACTCTCCTAAATTCCTAAAAAAATATGATCAAGTTCATCCTTGCAAATATTTCTCTCTCTAAGGAAGAATAAGAAGAAGAGCTAGCGTTTCCCTCAAGTCTCAATTCCTACCATAACTTGTTGGCTTTGAACTCCAAGGTATGATAGTCTTCACCTATGGAGCTCTTTCCTCCTTAGGGTTCCTAAAATCCCCAATTTTGTAAAGTAAGATTCCCCAATCAATTTAGGGTTTTATTCAATTGCCATGGGTTCCTTTCAATATTGAGCCGATTGATTGATTTATGTCATTTTATGCATGAATTGAATAAATTACATGTTTTAGGTTAAATCTCCATTGAATCCATACATGACCTATGATTTGTATACCATGATGATATTATGTAGGTTTTTAACTATGAAAGATGAATACATGAAGGTATGCATTTTCTTTATGAAATTGATGAAAATGGTTTAAGGTTGCTTTCAGAGTGACACATCAATGTTTATTATGTTGTGAAATGATTTATCACATACTACTCAATACATGAATGTGAAAGGGGTTTTCTCACATAAAGAATTCTTAGAGATGAAAGGTTTTCTCAACTAAACTTTGATTCAAGATTTAGGAGCTATTCTAATGAACTCTAGCTTGGATTGGCTACTTGATGTTTCATTCCATGGATAATAAGATGAGTTAAGACTAATGCTTTTCCATAGGATTTATACTTAACACCGAGAGTATATTGAGATTGAAGCTCTTCTATACTTGAGGACAGGTTTCTAGAAGCAATCTCCCTATCCAATAACTAGGTGCCACCATAGGTTTGTCTTAGATAGACGTTAGCTAGTGGATCCCCTTAAGCTAGAGGTTTATGATTCTTACCTTGGCAAGTAAGGGCATCTCTTTTTGGTGTGGGAAGATACCAGATTTCATGTTATAACTCACATCGTACATACGTCAGTTAATGTCTACTTCCCATAAATAATGGACTAAGGTTACTCTTAGAAGTATCTCACATCTGTTTTGAAGATGATTTAACCTGCATTGACCATGATCACGATTTATGTTTTCTAACCTTTTATCAGATGGTTTAAGCTTGTTCATTGCATTTCATGAAAAGTTCTTTTAGCATGATTCTCTAACTTTGATGCATCACTATCATACTTGGTACATTCTAAGTACTAACACATAATCTTGCCTACATTGTTTCACTAATGTAGGATCCGCCGCTCCTACTATACCTCTAGTACTCGTGACTAGTGGATACTTTTGTAGCGTTTGGTGATTGATGAGTCCTCATGTTCCTTGGACCGAGACTCTTTATTTATTTATGCCTTTTCTTTAATATGTTGTGTGTGATTATATAACACCTCGAAATCTAGTAGGCTAAGCTAAGGCTAAGTGAGAGGGCAAGAGCCAAAGAAGGAAGCTTATGGCAGCCTTCACCAAGCACTACCCACCACACATGACCACTATGACGGCTAGTGGTGGGGAGCACGACTCGTGATGATAGCTGTGGTGAGCTAGGCAGTGAGCTCCATAGCTTCTCCAAAATAGGACTCTCCCCATGATCCACTAGATGGCTCGTGAATGCCACCACGGGATTGGGAGGGGTCGCGGGCTTAACTTAGTTTTTAGGGGAGAAGTGGGTGGCAACCTAGCCAGTGGTCAAGGGACCACGAGCACCACTGTGGGCCGTTGTGCCCCATGTGGCAGTGAGTCGACAACTATCAATTGGGTTTTTGTGTCTTTTATAGTTTTACTTGAATCAAATCCATGTCGTTTTTCCCAAGCCTAGGACCTCTATATAAGTGATTTTAACCCCAAAACTCACCCATTCAAGTCATTATTTCCAAAACCCAAAAGAAAATCAAAGTTCTTCCTCCCTAAAATATCTCTCTCTCTATAAACTTGAAGAAGAAGAAGAAAGGATTCAAGCTAGTATCAAGGTCAAGCCTCAATTCCTTCATTTAAGTTAAGCATTTGTCTTTGAGGTATGATAGGTTTCATCCATGGAAGCCTTTCCTCCATGGAGTTCCCAAATTCTCCTATTTTCAAAGTTAGATATCCCCAATTGAGTTAGGATTTTCCTCAATTGTCATGGCTTCTCTTCAATGTTCATTTCAATGATTGAATTTTGATCTTTTATGCATGAATTGATGAAATACTATGATTTTATGATGATTTCCCCTTGAAACCATGAAACCCTATGTTTTCAAATTATGAATCATGCGATGTGGGATTTTGATTGTAACGGAAGAGTTTTATGAAATTGAGCATGTATTGCAAGATTTACATGAATTTATGATGAAATACATATCTAAGCTACGTTTTCTAAGCATTGATGAGTGAAAGTGGTTTCTGGACCTCTAGAGGTGAATTATGGACTTATGCATTTTCCTATGAAATCTATGCAAATATTTTAAAGATGCTTTGAGAGTAAAGTGTCAATGATGATGATCATGACATGTTATTGAAATAATTTTCTCATATACACATAAGAGTAAGATGTGAAAGGTTTTCTTACATAATAAGGATTCATGGGTTAAAGACTTTCTCACCTAATTGAATCAAATAGTAAAAGCTATCCTAACGAAATTAGCTTGGATTGGTTATCCTAGGATACCTTTCCATGCATGATGACTTAGCTTGGATTGGCGAGATGACGTGACCTTGCATGGATAATAAGAAAAAGTAAGAAATGACTATTCCGTGGGATTTATACTTAGCACCAAGAGGATATTAAGATGAATGCTCACACATTAGTAGATGTCGGGTTTCTGGAAGCAATCTCATTATCCGTTACCTATATGCCCCTAGCGGATAATTGTCTAGATAGACATTATCTACTGGATCCACTTAAGCTAGAAGTTCATGGTTCTACCTTGGCAAGTAGGATAACCTTTTTCAGTGTGGGTGACACCGGGGGATCATGTTATAGCTCACATGGTCTTTATGTCGGTTAAGGCTAATTCCCGATATTAATAATGGACTAAGGTTACTTCAAGAAGTATCTTAGAAGTGTTCAAAGGCTTTAAACATGATTAGCTTGCATTGACCTTGGTTTCATGACTTATGTTTCTATCTCTCTTATATCATGTTTTAGCTTGGTCATTGCATGTCATGAAATGAAATGTCCTTTTTAGCATGTTTTAAATATTTTATGTATAGCTATCATACTTGGTACATTATTTTGTACTAACACATACTCTTGCCAATATTTCCCCAAATGTAAGGTCCGCCAGTCAGGGTCATGAGTTTCGTGGCTAGAGGTTGACTTGAGATTTTCTGAGCTTTGATGAGTCCTCGTGGTTCGAGGATGGACTTTCATTGTTTTAGTTCCTTTTCTTGTATTTCACTTTTGGACATGATTTATGGGCTAAGACTAATTTAATTCTATTTTATTAGATGTCTATGAAAAGACAAGTGTATTAGACTTCCGCACTTTGTCTTTATAAAATGTTTTGGATTTGGACTACTGTTTTACTCTTATTGTTTGATTTCTTATGTTATGAGAGCTAAGTGGCTTGTATGAGTCCTTCGGGGTTCTATGCCATGTTACATCTAGGTGGTACCTTTAGGTCGTGACAGACTTGGTAATCAGAGCACAATGTTTAGAATAGTCCTAAGATGTCTCATAAGCCACGTCTAGTAGAGTCTTGTTCATAAGTTTGAAGCGCGCCACATTTATCAATGAGAGGCTACAATATGATTTGGAAACTCCATTTCTTTCATTACTTTAAAGTTGTGTGAAAGAGTTTAACTCTATAAGGTCTCTCTCCTAATCCTTATTCAATGCTCTACAGGATATGGCTACTCAAAGAGCATATGTTAGAAGGAATATGAGGGAGAATGAGGAACAAGAAGCTCCTGCTTAAGCTCCTTAAGTTATGGTCGATCCTTTAGCCGAGAAAGTGTCCAATGCAGAGTTTAGGGTTAATTTTCAAGTGTTGTCTCAAGTCAATAGGGAGGTTGTGGTTCTCGTGAACCCAAATGTGGGCACAACGGCTTCAAGAGTGAGGGGCTTTACTAGGATGACTCCTTCAGCGTTTCATGGTTCTAAAGTTGAGAAAGATCCTCAAAAGTTCATTGATGAGGTCTATAAGGTTTTGATGATCACAGGAGTGACGCCGATAGAAAAGGCAGAGTTGGCCGCTTATCAACTAAAATGTGTGGCTAAAATATGGTATAACTAATGGAAGGAAGGGAGACCAGAAGATGCGGGTCCTCTTGCTTGGGAGAAGTTTAAGGCCATTTTTCTTGATAGTTTCTTTCCCCTTGAGATGAGGGAAGCTTAGGTGCTTGAGTTCATTAACCTTTGGCAACAAAGTTTGAGTGTGAGGGAATATTCTCTAAAGTTCACTCAATTGTCTAAATATGCTTCAACAATGGTTGCAGATTCAAGGTCTATGATGGGTAAATTTGTTTCGGGTGTTACCAAAATGGTGGTCAAAGAGTGCCGTACCACTATGCTCATTAATGACATGGACATCTCTCATCTCATGGTTCATACACAACAAATTGAGGAGGAGAAACATAAGGGACAACCTATAGAGGCAAAAAGGGATAAGATCGATGATGAAAATTTCTCTCATACAAGGTCCGATGGACATGGTCATCCTAGATTTGACAAATGTTTTCCAGCCAAGGTTCCTCCAATGCACCTCCTAAGTTCAACAAATGTAGGGTGTATAACCCCAAGCCTCAAGGAGGTAATGATAGTGGATCGTTAATGCCTAGGTCTACTTGTACTAAGTGTGGAAGAAAGCATGAGGGTAAGTGCCTAGCCGGCACAGATGGTTGCTTTGGTTGTTTTAAGAGTGGTACAAAATGAGGTATTGCCCTATGCTTATGGCTAAAGGAAGAGAGGGCAAACAAGCTCCTACTACTGGTTCGGTCCCAATGCTCCTAAGCAAAACCGCTTCTATGAACTTCAGACTCGAGGTGAACAAGAGGGTTCCCTCGATGTGGTTACCGTATGTTGAAAGTTTTCCAACTTGATGTTTATGCTTTACTTGATCCCGGTGCTACCTTGTCTTTTGTGACGCCATATGTGGCTATGAGGTTCGATTCTCTTCCGGATGTGTTATTAGATCCCTTTTCCGTCTCTACTACTGTTGGTGATTCTATTGTGGCTAAGAGTGTCTATAGAAAGTGTCCCATTTCCTTATCCCATAGAGTTAATCTCTTTTACTTGGTAGAACTTGATAAGTTAGATTTTGATGTTATTCCCGTTATGGATTTATTGCACTCATGTTATGCTTCTATTGATTGTAGAACTCGTGTAGTCAAGTTTCAGTTCCCGAATAAGCCTATCCTAGATTGGAAGGGGGGAAATTCTATGTCTAAGGGTTAGTTTGTCTCATATCTTAAAGCTAGAAAGATGACCTCTAAGGATTGCATTTACCATCTAGTTAGGGTGAGGGCTATAGATTCCGAAACCCCTTTTCTTGAGTCGGTCCCCATTGTTAATGAGTTTCTGGAAGTGTACCCAAATGATCTACCCAGTATTCCCTCCAAGTGAGAAATAGACTTCGGTATTGAACTTCTCCCAAATACGCAACCTATTTATATTCCTCCTTACCGTAAGACTCCGGCAGAACATAAGGAGTTGAAAGAACAATTGAAGGATTTATTGGATAAGGGTTTCATCCGAGCTATTATTTCTCCATGGGGTGCTCTAGTTTTGTTTGTTAGAAAGAAAGATGGTTCTCTCCGTATGTGTATTGAATTTCGTCAGTTAATAATGTGACCATTAATAATAAGTATCCTCTTTCAAGGATAAATGATTTATTTGATCGACTTCAAGGGGCAAGTTATTTCTCTAAGTTTGACCTTCGGTCGGGTTATCACCACTTGAGGGTGAAAGATGATGACATTCCAAAGACGGCTTTTCGAACTCGCTATGGTCATTATGAGTTTTTATAAAGTCATTTGGGTTGACTAATACTCAGGCGACATTTATGGATTTGATGAATAGGGTGTTCAGATAATACCTTGACATGTTTGTGATTGTGTTCATTGATGATATTTTAATCTACTCGAAAAGTTAGAATAAGCATGTTGATCATTTAAGGATCGTGTTGCAGGTTCTTAAGGACCAACAACTCTTTGCAAAGTTTCACAAATGTGAATTTTGGTCAAGATTCGTAGCTTTCCTTGGTCATATTGTTTCAAGTAAGGGTATTGAGGTAGAACCTAAGAAGATGGACGCAGTCAAGAGTTGGCCTAGACCTCTAAATCCTTTGGATATTAGAAGTTTCTTGGGTTTGCCTTGTTATTATAGAAGGTATATTGAGGGTTTCTCTTCTATTGCCTCTCCTTTGACGACTTTGACCCAAAAGAAGGCTAAGTTCATATGGTCTGAAGCATGTGAAAAGAGTTTTCAAGAGTTGAAAGATAGACTTACTTCTGATCTGGTGTTGACTTTATCAGAAGGGACATATGGCAATGTGGTTTACTGTGACGACTCGAGAATCTGGCTAGGATGTGTGCTTATGCATATTGGGAAAGTTATGTGCTATGCCTCAAGGGAACTTAAGATTCATGAGAAGAATTATCCTACTCACGACCATGAATTAGTGGCAGTCATTTTTGCCTTAAAGATTTGGAGGCACTATTGTGTTTACCGACATCAAGAGTTTGCAATATGTGTTTAATCAAAAAGATCTAAATCTTTGCCAAAGAAGGTGGCTTCACTTATTGAAAGATTATGACATGAGTGTCTTTTATCACTCAGCAAAGGTGGTAGCGGATGCTCTTAGTTGGTTATCTATAGGTAGTGTTGCTCATATTGAAGAAGAAAAGAAAGAGTTGGTTCGCGATGTTCATAGATTGGCTTGATTAGGTCTTCAATTAGTGGACTCTACCGTCATGACCCTGGGGTACCCCTAGATGTAACATGGCGTATAGAACCTGAAGGACTCCGTACTAGCCACTTAGTCCTCATAACATAAGAAATATAACAATAAGAGTAAAACAATAGTCCAAGTCCAAAACATTTTATAAAACGAAAAATTGGAAGTCTAAACTCTTGTCTCATCATAGCCATCTAATACAATATAATAAAATTGGGCATAGCCTATACATCATGTCCAAAAGAGAAATACATGAAAGAAACTAAACAATAAGAGTCCGTCCTCGAAGCATGAGGACTCACCAAAGCTCGGGAATTAATCAAATCACCTACTAGCCACAAAACTGAGCACCCTTAATATCGGACCCTACATTTGGGAAAAATGTAGGCAAGAGTATGTATTAGTAAAAAACAATGTGCCGAGTATGATAACCATGCATAAAACATTTAAAAACACGCTAAAAGGGACAATTCATTTCATGACATGCAATTGACCAAGTTAAACATCATATGAAAGAGTATAAAACATAATTCATAAATCATGGTCAATGCAAGCTAACTTCATCTTTAAAACCTTTGAACTCATGTGCGATACTTCTTGAAGTAACCTTAGTTCCTTATTACTTGTTGGGAATTAGCCTTAATTGACATTGAGACCATGTGAGCTATAACATGATCCCTCAGTGTCTCCCACACCGAAAAGGGTTGTCCTACTTGCGAAGGTAGAACTAAGAACTTTTAGCTTACGTGGATCCACTAGTTAATCAACCTATGGGGGCACATAGTCATGAGATAAGGAGATAAATACTAGAAATCCGACCTCTTCTACGGGAGAGCTTCCATCTCATGATATTGCTTTGGAAATTTGGCCTCTACTACGAGAGAGCTTCCATCTCATATTCAATATCCACTTAGTGCTAAGCATAAATTCCCACTGAATAGTCATTTCTTACTTCACTTCATAAATCATGAAAAAGAGCCCTTGGACAACCAATTCTAGCTAGTTTCATTAAGATAGCTCCATGTCTTTGATTCAATTAGGTGAGAAAACTTTTAACCTAAGAATCCTTTCTATGTGACAAAACCTTTCACATCATGCTATTATGTGTTTATGAGAATGTCCTTTTAACAACACAACAACAACATCATCAATGATACTTTACTCTTAAAGCACCCTTTAAACATTTACATAACTTTCATAAGAAAATTCATAAGTCTATAATTAACCTCTTGAGGTTTAAACCCACTTTCAATCATCAATACTTAGAAAACGTGGGTTATATATGGATTTCATCATAAATACATGTAAAGCTTGCAATACATGCTCAATTTAATAAAAGTCTTCCTTGAAGATCAAAATCCCACATCATATGATTCACAACTTGAAAACATGGGGATTAAATGGGTTGATGGGGGTAAATCATCATAAAATCATTGTAATTCATCAATTTATGCATAAGAGATCATAATTTATTCATTTAGCTCAACAATTTAGAGAACCCATGATAATTGAAGAAAACCCTAACTTAATTAGGGAATTCTAATATTTGAAATTGAGGAATTTGCGAACACTATGGAAGAAAACTATCATACCTCAAATCCCAAAGCTTAACTTCAATGGAGGAATTGAGGCTTGACCTTGATCCTAGCTTGAATCCTTTCTTCTTCTTCTTCAAGTTTATAGAGAGAGAAATATTTTAGAGAGGAAGATCTTTGATTATCTTTTGGGTTTTGGAAATAATGACTTGAATGGGTGAGTTTTGGGGTTAAAATGACATATATAGGGGTCCTAGACTTAGGCAAAATGACATGGATTTGATCTAATTAATTCTAGAAAGACCCAATAGCCTCTAGCTTATAGTGGTCTGCCTCGTGAACACGTGAGGTCCCACGAGCCATGGTCCCTATCATGACTCGTGGTGCCCTCTGTGGTCTTTGGACCAGTAGCTAGGGTGCCATCCCCTTAACCCCCTAAAACTAAGTGAAGACCACGAGCACTCCCATGCCTGTGGGAGTCTTCAGGAGTTGTCAAGGCTCTTGTATGGAGGAGGCTGTTTTGGGAAGCCTTGGGTTAGCTACTGCCTCACCACCATAAGCCATACCACAAGCCGTGGTCCTCACCATAAGCCGTGGTGGTCATCGTGGGAAGGTGGTCAATGTCTATGGAAGAGTGGGCTGCCCTAGTCCTCAACCTTGACTCTTGCCCTCTCACTTAGCCCTAGTTTAGACTAGTAGATTCGAATGTGTTACATCCACCAAGGGTGGTGTTATGGTTCACAATGTTTTCGAATTGTCTTTTATGGCGGATGTGAAAGCCAAGCAAGGTCTTGATCTAATTTATGTAGAATTGAAAGAGGTGAAGCTTAATAAATCCATTGAGGCTTTCTCCCAAGGGGGAGATGGTGTACTTAGATATCAAGGTCATTTATGTGTTTCGAATGTTGATGACTAGAGGGAATAGATCTTGCCAAAAGGCCTTAGTTCACGATATTCCATTCACCCGAGAGCCACCAAAATGTACCATGATTTACGGGAGGTCTATTGGTGGAATTGGATGAAGAAGGATATTGCCAGATTTGTGGCTAAGTGTTCAAATTTCCAACAAGTAAAGGTTGAGCATCAGAAATTGGGAGGTTTGTCCCAAGATATTAGCATTCATACATGGAAGTGGGAAGATTTGAATATGGACTTTATAGTTGGTTTGCCTCGCACCCGGTGACAACATGATTCGATTTGGGTGATAGTAGATCGGATGACAAAATCAGCTCATTTCCTTCCCGTCAAGGTTTCTTATTCGGCGGAGGACTATGCCAAGATGTACTTAAGAGAAATGGTAAATTTGCATGGAGTGCTCTTGTACATTATTTCCGATCGTGGTACCCAATTCACTTCCCAATTTTGGAAGTCATTCCAAAAGGGTCTTGGTACTCGTATTAAGAGTAGTTAGGCCTTTCATCCCCAAATCGATGGGCATGTGAAGCGTACTATCCAAACTTTGGAAGATATGCTAAGGACTTGTGTGATTGATTTTAAGGGTAATTGGGATGACCATTGCCATTGATTGAGTTTGCTTATAATAATAGCTATCACTCGAGTATTGATATGGCTCCATTTGAGGCACTATATGGTAGGAGGTGTAGATCCCCCGAGTTAGTACATGAGGCCACAGAGAAAGTTTGGCTTATAAGAGAAAAGTTGAAAACGGCTAAAATTCAGCAAAAGTCTTATGCCAATGTGAGAAGAAGGGATCTTGAGGTTGATGTTCACTATTGGGTTTACTTGAAAATGTCACCCGTGAAGGGTTTAATAAGGTTTGGTAAGAAAGGGAAGCTTAGTCCCTGGTATTGTCACGACCCAGGGGTACCCCTAGATGTAACAAGACACATAGAACCCCGAAAGGCACCATGTAAGCCACTTAGCATATCATAACATAAGAATAGAACCATAAAGAGTAAAAATGCATTTCAAGTCCAAAATTTTCATAAAGGAAAGTGGATGTCTAGACTTGTCTAAATTTAGCCATGTATTACAATAGTCGAAATGAAAAGGGACAAAGCCCATACAACATAGTCCAAAAAGGAAATACAAGAAAATAACTACAATGAGATAACATCCGTCCTTGAATCATGAGGACTCACCAACAAGAAAGGAGAATAAGAAAATCCAAACTTTAGCCACAATGATGATCACCGTGAGAACCGGACCCTACATTTGTGGAAAATGTAGGAAAAGTAAGGGTTAGTACAAAAATGCAATAAGTATGATATACATGCATAAAAACATTGAAAACATGCTAAAAGGGACATTTTAGTTGAATTCATGCAATTTACTAAGTTAAAACATAATTTTGAAGATAGTGGAAAAGTATAACTCATAAGCATAGTCAATACATTGATCATCATATCATAAGAGAAACATACCATAAGTACCATCAAAGCATACTTATGCAATGCATGAATAAGACCCCATAAATATCATTTATGCTAAGTAAAGCTTCTTGAGTAGCCATAGTTCATAATTCATATTCTTGTTCATATTGTTGTCATATTTGGAATAAGCCTTAACCAACATAGACCATGTGAGCTTAACATGGAATCTGGTGTTACCCATACTGAAAAGGGTTGTCCTACTTGCCTATGGTAAGACTATGGTTTGTTAGATTTAGGTTGATCCACTAGCTAAATATCCTATGTGGGCACATAGTTTATGCGGTAAGGAGCTTGTTACTAGAAACCTGACCTTTCTAACGGGGGAGCTTCCATCTTAAAAGATTGCTTCTAGAAAGCCGACCTTTCTATCGGGAGAGCTTCCATCTCATATTCAATATCCACTTAGTGCTAAGCATTTAACCCACTAAGTACTTATTAAGCCATAACTTGTTTCATTAGGATAGCTCATTAGATCATGCGTGAGAATAACCTTTCACCGTCCATGTCTACATGTAACTTTAGATTCAATTAGGTGAGAAAGCCTTTCAACCTAGAATCTCTATTATGTGAGAAAATCTTTCACATAATGTCCATTATGTGTTCATGAGAATAGCCTTTCAATAAACAGAACAACATTATCAT
>CM069087.1:20302500-20482991 GCA_035578085.1 Solanum pinnatisectum
TTAGGATATAAGGTTTGATTGGGTTTAGGGTTTATGGTTTTGAGTGTAGGGTTTCTTCGACTCTAGGGATTAGGGTTTTAGGTTTACAGTTTTTAAGCTTTTTGATGGTTTGGATTTCTTAGGGTTTATGGTTTTGTCGGGTTTCTTAGGGCTTAGGGTTTAGGGTTTCAGATTTAGGATTTTTTAAAGGTAATTTAGGGTTTCTTAGTATTTTGGATTTCTTAGAGTTTGGTTTTCTAAAGGTTTAGGGTTTCTAAATGTTTAGGGTTTAGGGATTCATATGACTTAGGGTTTAAGGTTTACGGTTCAGGGTTTATAAGGATTTTTAGGGTTTATAGTATTTTAGGTTTAGGGTATTTGAAGGTTTATAGGGTATAGGGCTTAGGGTTTTTAATTTCAACGTCTTTAAGGTTTAGGGTTTTATAGGGTTTTAGGTTTTTTTTTTTTGGGTTTAAGCCCTAAGGTTTAGGGTTTAGGCCCTAAGTTTTATGGTTTACATATTACGATTTAGGGTTTAGGCCATATGGTTTACAGTTTACATATTCGGGTTTAAGGGTAGGGCCCACATTTAGGGTTTAGGGTTTATGCGCTAAGGTTTAGAGTTTATAGTTTAGGGTTTAGGTTTTGTGCCCTAATGATTAGGGTTTTCTGTTTATGCCGTAAGAGTTAGGGTTTAGGGTGTAGGGTTTTGGCTTTATGGCTTAGGGCTTAGGGTTAAGGGTTTAGAGTTTTTAATAAAGGACATAAGGTTTAGGGCTTAGATCCTAAGGTTTACGGTTTACGTTTTAGGGTTTAGGCCCTAATATTTAGGGTGTCAGGTGTATGATTTAGGCTTTAGGGTTTAAGATTTACAGTTTGATCAAGTTTAGGGTTTATGATTTAGGGTTTCTTTGAGTCTAGGGATTAGGGTTTTAGGTTTACAGTTTTCATAGGGTTTTTGATGGTTTGGGTTTCTTAGGGTAAAGGGTTTAGGGTTTTGTAGGGTTTCTTAGGGCTTAGGATTTAGGGTTTAGGGTTTCAGGTTTATGATTTTCTAAAGTTTATTTAGGGTTTAGAGTTTAAGGCTTAGGTTTTTATGGGTATTTTTTAGGGTCTTTTAGGTTTAAGCGTTTTATGGTTTTTTTGGTTTTTATGGTTTTTTAGGGTTTAAGTTCTTAGGGTTTAGGGTTTCTTAGGTTTTAAGGTTTCTAAGGTTTACGATTTAAGGTTTCCAAGAGTTTCTAAAGGTATAAGATTTTAGGTTTAGGATTCTTCAAGGTTTTTAGGATTTGCAATTTAGGGCTCATGGTTTTTAAAGGATTTTAAGGATTTTGAAAGGGTTTTAAGGAATTTTTAGGCATAGGTTTTATTATAGGTTTTTAGGATTTTTTAGGCTTAAGGATTTCTTAGGGTTTAATATATATTAGTGTTAAGGGTTTCTTAGGGTTTAGGGTTGAGGGTTTCTTAGGGTGTAGGGTTTCTTAGGGTTTAATGTTTTGGGGTTCTTAAGGTTTCTTAGGGCTAAGGGCCTTAGGGTTTAGGGTTTTGCAGGGTTTTTTAGGACTTAGAGTTTAGGGTTTTTAGGATTTAGGGTTTAGGGGTTTTTAGGTTTAGTGTATTTAGGATTTTTAGTATGTAAGGTTTACAGTTCAAGGCTTAAGATTTTTTATGGTTTTTTAAGATTTAGGGATTTTGAAGATTGTTAAGGGGTTTTAGGGTTTCGTAGGCTTTAGGGTTTAGGGCTTCTTTGAGTTTTTAGGGTATAGGGTTTGAAATATCTTAGGGTTTCTAAAGGCTTAGGGTTTTATGTTTAGTGTTTTTTAAGGGTTTTTTAGGTTTAGGATTCTTAAGTTTTTTATAGTGTTTTAAGGGTTTTTAGGATTTTTTAGGTTTAGGCTTTTTAAGGGTTTTTAGGGTTTAGGGTTTCTTAGGGTGTAGGGTTTCTTAGAGACTAGGGTTTAGGGTTTAGGGTTTCTTAAGTGTGTGGGTTTAGCATTTAGGGTTTAGGGTTTTCTAAGATTCAGGGTTTAAGGTTTTTTAGGGTTTAGGTTTTAAAACTTTGTGGTTTTTAGTGTTTTTTTTTAAGGTTTAGGGGTTTTCGGGGTTTTTATGGTTATTTAGGTTTTAAGGTTTTAAGAGTTTTTAAGGGTTTGGGGTTTCTTAGGGTTTACGGTTTAGATTTTCTTAGTATTTTGGTTTTAGGGTTTCCTTTGGCTTAGTGTTTTGGCTTTTCTTAGGGTTTAGGGTTTAAGGCTTAGGGTTTTCTGGTTTTGGGTTTTATAAGGTTTTTAGGTTTTTAAGGTTTAAGGTTTTAAAGGTCCTTTTAGGATTTAGGATCTTAAAGGAGGGTAAGGATTTTTAATGGTTTTTCGATTTAGGTTTTCTTCAGGTTTAGGTTTTCTTAAGGTTTATGGTTTCTTAAGGTTTAGGGTTTAGGGTTTCTTACGACTTGGGGTTTAGGGTTTAGGGTTAATGGGTTTTTAGGTTTTAGGGTTTTCTAGGTTTAGGGTTTTAAGGGTTTATGGCTTAAGTGTTTTAGGGTTTTAAGGGTTTATGGTTTAAGTGTTTTAGGGTTTTAAGGGTTTATGGTTTAAGGGTTTTAGGGTTTTAGTTTAAGGGTTTTTACGGTTTTTTGGGTTTAGGTTTAGGGTCTCTTAGGGTTTAGGGTTTAGGGCTTTGATGTTGTTTGTGTCGTTTAGGTTTACAGTATATGGTTTTTAAGATTTAGGGTTTAGGGCTTAGTGCTTTTTTTAGGGTTTTTTTATGTTTAGAATTTAGGGCTTAGGGATTTTTGAGGTGTAGGATTTTTATAAGGGTTTTTGGGTTTCTTTAGGGTTTATAGGGTTGAGGTTTCTTAGGGGTTAGGGCTTAGGGTAAGGTTTCTTAGTGTTTAGGATATTTTAGGGTTTGAGGCTTAGTGTTTATTTAGGTTAACGGTTTTATAATGGTTTACGGCTTTGAGTTTTTTAGGTTTAGGGGTTTTTAAGGTTTTTAGGCTTTTTTAAGGTATAGGATTTCTTAGGGTATAGGATTTCTAAGAGTTTAGGGTTTTTTAAGGTTTAGAATTTAGGGTTTCTTAGGGTTTAGTATTTTTAAAGATTTACGGTTTATGGTTTAGGATTTCATGGGGTTTAGTGTTTAGGATTTAGGGTTTTGGGTTTAGGTTTGAGGGTTTTAGGTTAAGGGTTTTTTAGAGTTTCTTATGGTTTAAGGTTTAGGGCTCAGGGTTTTTTAGGTTTAGGTTTTTTTAGGTGTTTTATGGTTTTTTATGTTTAAGGTCTTCACAGTTTTTTTTTTTTAGGGTTTACGGTTTCTTATGGTTTAGCTATTCTTAAGGTTTAGGATTTAGGGTTGCGTAGGCCTTAGGGTTTTAGGTTTAGGCTTTTTAGAACTTTTTAGGGTTTAGGGTTTTAAATTTTTTTTTTTTTGGTTTAGGGTTCTTAAAAGTCCTTAGGAGTTTTTAAGGGATTTTTAGGTTTAGGGTATTTAAGGATTTTTTAGGGTTTTGGGTTTATGGTTTTTTTTTTTTTAGGATTTTTTTAGGTTTAGGGGTTTAAAGGATTTTTTAGGGTTTTTTAGGGTGTAAGGTTTCTTAGGGTTTAGGGTTAAGGGTTTCTTTGGGCTTGGGGTATATGGTTTAGGTTTAAGGGTTTTATAAATTTAGGGTTTTTTAGGGGTTTTAAGGGTTTAGGTCTTAGGGTGTTTTTTTAATGTATTTTATGGATTCAAGGTTTTAAGGTTTTTCTAGGATATTTTAAGTTTAGGAGTTTATATTGTTTTTAGGGTTCCTTAAGGTTTTTGGTTTCGTAGTGTTTAGGATTTAGGGTTTCATAGGGCGAAGTGTTTAGGGTTTTTGTTTGTGTTTTTAACTGTCTTTTAGGTTTAGCTTCTTTTATTGGTTTTTGGAATTTTCTAGCGCTTAGGGTTTTTTAGGGTATATTGTTTAGTGATTAGGGTTTTAGGTTTTGGGTTTTTTTATAGTTTAGGCTTTAGCATTTTTAAGTTTAGGATTTTTTAGGGTGTAGGGATTTTCATGGTTTAGGGTTTTTGAACGGTTATTAGGGTTTTTAAATTGTTTCTATTGGGTTTAGGATTTAGGGTTTCTTAAGGTTTAGGGTTTAAGGTTTCTTATTGTTTCTTAAGATTTAGGGTTTAGTGTTTCTAAGGGTTTCTTAGGATTTAGTGCTTTTTAGGGTTTAGGGCGTAAGGTTTTTTGAGGATTTTTTGTTTTACAGTTTTTAAAGGTTTTTTTATGGTTTTTTTAGGTTAAGGTTTTTTTAGGGTTTAGGGGTTCTCAGTATTTTGGGTTTTAAAGGTTTTTGGGGGTTTCTTAGGGTTTATTGTTTATGGTTTTTTTTAAGGATTTTTTAGGTTTAGGGTTATTTAGGGGTTTTTAGGCTTAAGGGTTTAGGTCTTATGGTTATACGGTTTTTTGAGTTTAGGGGGTTTAAAGATTTTTTTAAGGTTTTTAAGGTTTAGTGTTTTTAGGGATATTAGAGTTGAGGTTTTCTTAGAGTTTAGTGTTAAGGGTTTCTTTGGTCTTTAGGTTTAGGGTTTAGCTTTTAGCGTTAAGGGTTTTATAAATTTAGGATTTATTTTAGGGTTTAGGGCTTCCGTTTTTTTTTATGTTTTTCTACGATTCGGGATTTTAATGTTTTTTTTAGGGTTTTTTAGGTTTAGTGTTTTTAGGTATTCTTAAGGTTTATGGTTTCATAGGTTTTCTTAGGGTTAAGGGTTCTAGTGTTAGAATTTTTAAAGGTTTTTTATGATTTAGGAATTAGTGCTAAGGACTTTTTTGGTTTAGCTGTTTTAAATAGGTTTTTAGGGGTTTTTAGGGTTTACAATTTCTTAGGGTATACGCTTTAAGGTTTCTTAGGGGTTAGGGTTTAGGGTTTTGGGTATTTTAGAGATTAGGGTTTTGGGGTTTTAAAGTTTCGGATTTTTTTAGGGTTTCTTAGGTTTAGGGTTTTAAAGGTTTTTTAGGGTTTAGGGTATTAAAGCATTTTAAGGGGTTTTAGGGTTTCTTATGGTTTAGGTTTTCTTAGGGTTTAGGGTTTCTTAGGGTTTATGGTTTCATACGGTTTGGGGTTTAGGATTTAGGGTTAAGGGTGTTTTAGGGATTTAAGGTTTAGGGGTTTAAGGGTTTATTCTGGGGATATTTTAGGTTTAGAATTTTAAAGGGTTTTAAACGATTTTTAGGATTTTTTTTAGGTCTAGGAATTTAAAGGGTTTTTAGGGTTTCTTAGGATTTATGATTTTAGGTTAACATTTTTTCAAGATTTTTGGGGGCTTAGGGTTTCTTAGGGCTTAGGGATTTAGGTTTAGTGTTTTTTTTAGGTTTTTTATGGTTTAGGGCTTAGGGTTTTGTAAGTATAGGGGGTTTAAGGTTTATTATGTTTAGGGTTGAGGGTTTCATAAGGTTTAAGATTTAGAGCTTCATAGGGTTCTTTAAAGTTTAGGATTTCTTAGGGTTTTCGAATTAGGGTTTAGACTTTTAGGTATTGGGTTTTTTAGGGTTAAGGGTTTATGGATTAGATTTTTTTTTTAGGGATTTTCATGTTTATGGTTTTTGAAGTGTTTTTAAGGGATTTTAGGTTTAGGATTTTTTATAGTCTAGGGTTAATGTTTTTAGGTTCATGGTTTATTAAAAAGGTTTTTTAGGGTTTAGGGTTAATGTTTTTAGGTTCAGGGTTTATTAAAAAGGTTTTTTAGGGTTTAGGGATTGGGGTTTTAAAGGTTTTCTTTAGGGTTTTTTAGGTGTAGGGTATCTTAGGGTTTAGGGTTTTTTAGGATTTGGGGTTTAGGGATTAGGGCTTTTTTTAGTGTTTTTCAGTTCATCATTTTTAAGGTTTTATTTAAAGGGTTTTTATTTGTTTTTAGGGTTTCTTTAGATTTAGGTTTCTTAGTGTTTAGGGTTTCTTAGAGCTTAGGATTTAAGATTTAGGGTTTGGGGTTTTATATTCAGGGTATTTTAGGGTTTTGGGTTTTAGGTTTAGGATTTTTTAGGTTTGAGGGTTTTAATGTTTTTTAGGTTTTAGGGTTTCTTAGTGTTTTGGCTTTCTAAGGGTTTATGGATTCTTAGGGTTTATGATTTCATATGACTTAGGGTTTAAGATTTAGGGTTTCTTAGAGTTTAGGGTTTAGGGTTTTTTAGGGTTTAGGGCTTCGAATTTAGGATTTTAGGTTTTTTTACAATTTAGGGTTTAGGGTTTTAGGTTAAGTGTTTTATTTAGGGCTTACAGCTTTGAGTTTTTTAGGTTAAGTATTTGTTTAGGGTTTCTTAGGCTTAGGGATTTTAAAGGTTTTTTGCCTTTTAAGGTTTAGGATTTCTTAGGGTTTAGGTTTTCTAATGGTTTAGGGTTTCTTTGGGTTTAGAATTTAGGGTTTTTAGGGTTTAGAATGTAGGGTTTCTTAGGGTTTAGTGTTTCTAACAGTTTAGGTTTTCTTAGGGTTTATGGTTTAGAGTTTTTTAGGGTTTAGGGTTTAGGATTTTGGGTTTTAGGGTTTTTTAGTGTTTCTTATGGTTTAAGGTTTAGGCTCAGGTTTTTTAGGTTTAGAGTTTTTAAGGTTTCTTATGTTTAAGTTCTTTAAAGGTTTTAGCATTTCTTAGGGTTTATAATTTACGGTTTTTAGGGCTTAGGGTTTAGGATTTCTTAGGCTTTAGGGTTTTTAGGACTTTCTAGTGTTTAGGGTATTCAAAGATTTTTTTAGGTTTAGGGTTTTAAAGGTCCTTAGGATTTTTTAAGGGTTTTTATGTTTAGGTTTCTTAGGTTTAGACTATTAAAAAGCTGTTATGGGTTTTTTAGGTTTAGGGGTTTTAAAGGTTTTTAAGGGTATCTTAGGGTTTGTATTTTTTAGGTTTAGGGTTTTTAAGGGTTTAGGGTTTTTAGAGTTTAGGGTTTAGGTTTTATGGTTTTATTTTAGGAATTTTTAGGTTTAGATTTTTTAGGATTTAGGGCTTAGTATTTTGTGGTTTATGGTTTAGGGTTTTGGGTTTAGGAATGTTAAAGGTTTTTTTAGGATTTAGGGTTCCCTAGGGTTTCATAGGGTTTAGGGTTTTAGGTTTAGGATTTTTAAATGTTTTTTAGGATTTAGGGTTTCGGTCTTAGGTTTTTTTTTTATTTTAGGTTTAGGGCTGTGGATTTTGTAGGGTGATTTTTGTTTATGGTTTCTAAATAGTTTTTAGGATTTGTGGCTTATGGATTCTTTATGAATTTTTTAGGTTTAGGGTTTTATAAGTTTTTTATAGGGTTTATAGGGTTTAGGGTTTCTTAGGGTTTAAGGCTTAGGATTTGGGGTTTTAGGTTTAGGATTTTTAGGGTTTAGGGCTTAGGGCTTAGGGCTTAAGGTTTATTTAGGGTTTAACGACTTTGATTTTTTAAGATTCAGAGTTATTTTAGGGTTTTTTAGGCTTAGGGATTTTAAAGGTTTTTAGGCATTTTTAAGGTTTAGGATTTCTTAGGGTTTACATTTTCTAAGGGTTTAGGGTTTAGGCTTTAGGATTTAGTGTTTCTTAGGGTTTAGAATTTAGGGTTTCTTAGGGATTAGTGTTTTTAAGGATTTAGTGTTTCTAAGGGTTTAGGGTTTCTTAGGGTATATGTTTAGGGTTATTAAGGGTTTAGGGTTGAGGATTTAGGGTTTTAGGTTTAGGGTTTTTTAGAGTTTCTTATGGTTTAAGGTTTAGGGCTCAGGGTATTTTAGATTTAGGGTTTTTTAGGTTTAGGATTTTTTTTTTAATCTTTAAGGTTTTTTTTTATGTTTAAGTTCTTTAAAGATTTTTTTTAGGGTTTAGGTTTTCTTAGGGTTTCTATGGATTTAGGGTTTCTTACGGTTTAGCATTTCTTAGGGTTTAGAATTTAGGGTTTTTAAGGCTTAGGGTTTAGGGTTTAGGGTTTTTTAGGCTTTAGGATTTTAGGTTTAGGGCTTTTTGGACTTTTTAGGGTTTAGGGTTTAGGGTTTTTTAGGCTTTAGGATTTTAGGTTTAGGGTTTTTTAGGCTTTAGGATTTTAGGTTTAGGGCTTTTTGGACTTTTTAGGGTTTAGGGTATATGGCTTAGGGTTTTTTATGAAGTTATTAGGTTTAGGGTTCTTAAAGGTCCTTAGGATTTTTTCTAGCATTTTAGGTTTAGGTTTCTTAAGTTTAGGCTTTTCAAAGGGTCTGAATTGTTTTTTTGGTCAAGGGTTTTTAAAGGTTTTTAAGAGTTTCTAGGGTTTAGGTTTTTTTTTTTTTTGTTTAGTGTTTTTAAGGGTTTAGGGTTTATGTTTTTATAGGAATTTTTGGGTTTAGGGTTTTTTTAGGATTTAGGGCTTAGTTTTTTAGGTTTAGGGGTTTAAAAGATTTTTTAGGTTTAGGGTTTTTAAAGTGTTTTAGGGGTTTTAGGGTTTAGTGTTTCTTACGGTTTAGGGTTTAAGGTTTTATAAATTTATGGTTTTTTTTGGGTTTTTAGTGTTTAGGGCTTAGGGTTTTTTTTTTTTTTTTTTTAATTTTATTTTAGGATTCAATGTTTTAAGGTTTTCTTTAGGCTTTTTCAGGTTTAGGGTTTTATGTGTTTTTAGGGTTGCTTAAGGTTCATGGCTTCATAGAGTTTCTTAGGGGTTATGGTTTCTTAGGGTTAAGGGTTTAAGTTTTAGGGTTTTTAGGATTTAGGGTTTAGGGCTTAGGGTTTTTTAGGTTCAAGGTGTTTTATGGTTTTGTTTGATTTGTAACTGTTTTTTTTTAGGTTTAGCTTCATTTATATAGGCTTTTGGGGATTTTTTTAGGGTTTTCGGTTTTGGGTTTCTTAGGATTTAGGATTTTTTTGGGTTAAGTGTTTCTTAGGGTTTAGACTGTACAGTTTCTTAGGACTTAAGGTTAGGTTTAGGGGTTATTAGGAATTCGTGTTTAGGATTTTTAAGGTTTAGGGTTTTTAAGGTTTAGGTTTAGGGTTCAAGGCGTAGGGTTTTTTTTTGGGTTTCTTAGATTAAGGGTCTTTAAAGTCTTTTTTAGGGTTTTTAGGTTTAACGTTTTTAAAGGGTTTTAAGAGTTTTTTAGTGTTTAGGGTTACTTAGGGTTTATGGTTTCTTAGGATTTAGGGTTTATTAGGCTTTAGGGTTTAAGGTTTCTTAGAGTTTCTTCGTCTTTTGGGTTTCTTAGGGTTAATGGCTTAGGGTTTTTGGTTAGAGCTTTTTAAAAGATTTAAGGATTTTAATGGTTTTTTATGTGTAGAACATTTAAGCTTTTTTTTTTTTTTTTTTTTTAATGATTTAGGGCTTTCTAGTGTTTAGGGCTTAGGGTTTAGGGTTTCTTAAAGATTGGAGTTTAGGGTTTAGGGTTATGGGGTTTTTAGGGTTTAGGGTTTCAGTTTTAGGGTTTAGTGTTTTCTAGGTTTAGAGTTTTAATGGCTTTTTTAGGGTTTAGGATTAGGTTTAGGGTTTGAAGGGTTTATGGCTTATATATATATTTTTGGCTTTTTTAGGTTTAGAGTTCTTTTATGATTTTTTGTGATATTTGTAGTTTTAGGGTTTTAAAGGTTGTTTAGGGTTTAGTGTTTTTCGAGTTTTGAGTTTCGTATGGTTTCTTAGGTCTTAGGGTTCAGAATTTTGGGTTTAGGGTTTCTTTTAGTTTTTTTTTTATGATTTAGGGTGTATGGCATAATGTTTTTTAGGTTTAGGGTTTTAATGGTTTTTTGGGTTTTAATGGTTTTTTGGGTTATTAGAGTTTTTTTTTACATTTAGGGTTTAGGGTTTCTTAAGTTTTGATCTTTAGAGTATCTTAGGGTTTTTAGGGTTAAAGGTTCCTTAGGGCTTACGGCTTACTGGTTTGGATTTAGGGTTTAGGGTTTAGGAATTCTTAGGGCTTAGAGTTTTTAGTTTAGGGTTTTTTAAGGTGTTGGGATTAGGGAATAGGGGTTTTAGCATTTTTTTAGGGTTTTTGAGGTTCAAGGTTTTTTGAGATTTTTCAAGGTTTCCTAGGGTTTAGTGTATAGGATTTCTTAAGGTTTAGGGTCTAGGGTTTCTTAGGGTATAAGGTTTAGGGTTTCTTAGGGCTTAGGGTTTTGTGAGGGTTTTTATGATTTGGGGTTTTGTCTTTTCAGGGTTATTTAAATTTAGGGCTTTTAAAGGTTTTTAGGGTTTGGGGTTTCTTAGTGTTTAGGGCTTCTTAGAGTTTACATTTTCTAAAGGTTTAGGATTTCTAAGGGTTTAGGGTTTAAGGTTTAGGGTTTAGGGATTTTAAGGATTTTTTAGGGTATATGGTTAGGGTTTTAAAATGTTTTTAGGGTTTAGAGCTTAGGGTTTTTTAGGTTCAGGGCTTTTAAGGGTTTGGGTTTATAGGGTTTTTAGGGTTTAGGGTTTAGGCCCTAAAGGTTAGGGTTTAGGCCCCAAGGTTTAGGGTTTAGGCCCTAAGGTTTAGGGTTTATGGATTAGGGTTTAGGCCCTAAGTTTTATGGTTTACATATTAGGGTTTAGGGTTTAGGCCCTATGGTTTAGGGTTTACATATTTGGGTTTAAGGATATGGCCCACAATTTAGGGTTTAGGGTTTATGCGCTAAGGTTTAGATGTTATCATTTAGGGTTTAGGTTTTGTGCCCTAATGATTAGGGTTTTAGGTTTATGCCCTAAGAGTTATAGTTAAGGATATAGGGTTTTGGCCCTAAGAATTAGGGTTTATGGTTTATTGTTTAGGGCTTAGGGTTTAGGGCTAAGGGTTTAGAGTTTTTTGTTTAGGGCTTAGGGCTTAGGGCTAAGGGTTTAGAGTTTTTGGTTTAGGACAAAAGGTTTAGGGATTAGATCCTAATGTTTCTGATTTACGATTTAGAATTTACCATTTTGGTCCTAATATTTAGGGTGTCGGGTGTATGATTTAGGCTTTAGGGTTTAGGATATAAGGTTTGATTGGGTTTAGGGTTTATGGTTTTAAGTGTAGGGTTTCTTTGACTGTAGGGATTAGGGTTTTAGGTTTACTGTTTTTAATTTTTTTGACGGTTTGGATTTCTTAGGGTTTAGGGTTTTGTAGGGTTTCATAGGGCTTAGGGTTTCGGGTTTCAGCTGTAGGATTTTTGAAAGGTTATTTAGGGTTTCTTAGTGTTTCGAGTTTCTTAGAGTTTGGTTTTCTAAAGGTTTAGGGTTTCTAAGTGTTTAGGGTTTAGGGATTCATATGACTTAGGGTTTCGGGTTTAGGGTTCAGGGTTTTTAAGGATTTTTAGGGTTTATGGTATTTTAGGTTTAGGGTATTTGAAGGTTTATAGGGTTTAGGGCTTAGGATTTTTAAGTTCAGCGTCTTTAAGGTTTAGGGTTTTAGGTTTTTTTTAGGGTTTAAGCCCTAAAGTTTTGGGTTTAGGCTCTTAGTTTTATGGTTTACATATTACGGTTTGGGGTTTAGGCCCTATGGTTTAGGGTTTACATATTCGAGTTTAAGGGTATGGCCCACAATTTAGGGTTTAGGGTTTATGCGCTAAGGTTTAGAGTTTATAGTTTAGGGTTTAGGGTTTAGGGTTTAGGTTATGTGCCCTAATGATTAGGGTTTTGTGTTTATGCCGTAAGAGTTAGGGTTTAGGGTGTAGGGTTTTGGCCCTAAGGTTTAAGGTTTATAGTTTTTGGTTTAGGGCTCAGGGCTAAGGGTTTAGAGTTTTTAATAAAGGACATAAGGTTTAGGGCTTAGATCCTAAGGTTTACGATTTACGTTTTACGGTTTAGGCCCTAATATTTAGGGCGTCAGTTGTATGATTTAGGCTTTAGGGTTTCAAATTTACAGTTTGATCAAGTTTAGGGTTTATTATTTAGGGTTTCTTTGAGTTTAGGGATTAGGGTTTTAGGTTTACGGTTTTCTTAGGGTTTTTGATGGTTTGGGTTTCTTAGGGTAAAGGGTTTAGGGTTTTGTAGGGTTTCTTAGGGCTTAGGGTTTAGGGTTTAGGGTTTCAGGTTTATGATTTTTTAAAGTTTATTTAGGGTTTAGAGTTTAAGGCTTAGGTTTTTTATGGGTATTTTTTAGGGTTTTTTAGGTTTAAGCGTTTTATGGTTTTTTTGGTTTTTTAGGGTTTAAGTTCTTAGGGTTTAGGGTTTCTTAGGTTTTAAGGTTTCTAAGGTTTACGGTTTAGGGTTTCCTAGCGTTTCTAAAGGTATAAGATTTTAGGTTTAGGATTCTTCAAGGTTTTTAGGATTTGCGGTTTAGGGCTCATGGTTTTTAAGGGTTTTTAAGGTTTTTGAAGGGTTTTTAAGGAATTTTTAGGCTTAGGTTTTATTATAGGTTTTTAGGATTTTTTAGGGTTAAGGATTTCTTAGGGTTTATTATATATTAGGATTAAGGGTTTCTTAGGATTTAGGGTGGGTTTCTTAGGGTATAATGTTTGGGGGTTCTTAAGGTTTCTTAGGGCTAAGGGCCTTAGGGTTTAGGGTTTTGCAGGGTTTTTTAGGGCTTAGAGTTTAGGGTTTTTAGGATTTAGGGTTTAGGGGTTTTTAGGTTTAGTGTATTTAGGATTTTTAGTATGTAAGGTTTACAGTTCTATGCTTAAGATTTTTTACGATTTTTTAAGATTTAGGGATTTTGAAGGTTGTTATGGGGTTTTAGGGTTTTCTAGGCTTTAGGGTTTAGGGTTTCTTTGAGTTTTTAGGGTATAGGGTTTCAAATATCTTAGGGTTTCCAAAGGCTTAGGGTTTTATGTTTAGGGGTTTTAAAGGGTTTTAATGGTTTGTTAGGTTTAGGATTTTTAAGTTTTTTATTGTGTTTTAAGGGTTTTTAGGATTTTTTAGGTTTAGGTATTTTAAGGGCTTTTAGGGTTGAGGGTTTCTTAGGGTGTAGGGTTTCTTAGAGATTAGGGTTTAGGGTTTCTTAAGTGTGTGGGTTTAGTATTTAGAGTTTAGGGTTTTCTAGCATTCAGGATTTAAGGTTTTTTAGGCTTTAGGTTTTAAAACTTTGTGGTTTTTAGGGTTTTTTTTAGGTTTAGTGGTTTTAATGGTTTTTAGGGTTATTTAGGTTTAGGGTTTTAAGAGCTTTTTAGGGTTTGGGGTTTCTTAGGGTTTACGGTTTAGATTTTCTTAGCATTTTGGTTTTAGGGTTTCCTTGGGCTTAGGGTTTCTTAGGGTTTAGGGTTTAGGGCTTAGGGTTTTTAGGTTTTGGGTTTTATAAGGTTTTTAGGGTTTTTTAGGTTTACAGTTTTAAAGGTCTTTTTAGGATTTAGGGTCTTAAAGGAGGGTAAGGATTTTTAAGGGTTTTTCGATTTAGGGTTTCTTAAGGTTTAGGTTTTCTTAAGGTTTATGGTTTCTTAAGGTTTAGGGTTTAGGGTTTCTTACGACTTGGGGTTTAGGGTTTAGGGTTAATGGGTTTTTAGGTTTTAGGGTTTTCTAGGTTTAGGGTTTTAAGGGTTTATGGTTTAAGTGTTTTAGGGTTTTAAGGGTTTACGGTTTAAGTGTTTTAGGATTTAGGGTTTTAGTTTAGGGGTTTTTACGGTTTTTTGGGTTTAGGTTTAGGGTTTCTTAGGGTTTAGGGTTTAGGACTTTGGGGTTGTTTGTGTTGTTTAGGTTTACGGTATATGGATTTTTAGGATTTAGGGTTTAGGGCTTAGTGCTTTTTTTAGGGTTTTTTTATGTTTAGAGTTTAGGGCTTAGGGATTTTTGAGGTGTAGGATTTTTATAAGGGTTTTAGGGTTTATATGGTGTGGGGTTTCTTAGGGTTTAGGGCTTAGTGCTTACGATTTCTTAGTGTTGAGGGTATTTTAGGGTTTGAGGCTTAGAGTTTATATAGGTTAACGGTTTTATAATGGTTTACGTCTTTGAGTTTTTTAGGTTAGGGTTTTTTAGGTTTAGGGGTTTTAAAGGTTTTTAGGCTTTTTTAAGGTATAGGATTTCTTAGGGTTTAGGATTTCTAAGAGTTTAGGATTTTTTAAGGTTTATAATTTAGGGTTTCTTAGGGTTTAGTATTTTTAAGGATTCAGGGTTTATGGTTTAGGATTTCATGGGATTTAGTGTTTAGAATTTAGGGTTTTGGGTTTAGGTTTGAGGGTTTTAGGTTAAGGGTTTTCTAGAGTTTCTTATGGTTTAAGGTGTAGGGCTCAGGGTTTTTTAGGTTTAGTTTTTTTTTAGGTTTTTTTAACTGTTTTATGGTTTTTAATATTTAATGTCTTTAAAGGTTTTTTTTTGGGTTTACGGTTTCTTAGGGTTTCTAATGGTTTAGGTATTCTTAAGATTTAGGATTTAGGGTTTCATAGGCCTTAGGGTTTTAGGTTTAGGCTTTTTAGAACTTTTTAGGGTTTAGGGTTTTAAATTTTTTTTTAGGTTTAGGGTTCTTAAAAGTCCTTAGGAGTTTTTAAGGGATTTTTAGGTTTAGGGTATTTAAGGATTTTTTAGGGTTTTGGGTTTATGGTTTTTTTTTTTAGGATTTTTTTAGGTTTAGGGGTTTAAAGGATTTTTTAGGGTGTAAGGTTTCTTAGGGTTTAGGGTTAAGGGTTTCTTTGGGCTTGGGGTATATGGTTTAGGTTTAAGGGTTTTATAAATTTAGGGTTTTTTAGGGGTTTTAAGGGTTTAGGTCTTAGGGTGTTTTTTTAATGTATTTTATGCATTCGAGGTTTTAAGGTTTTTCTAGGATATTTTAAGTTTAGGAGTTTATATTGTTTTTAGGGTTCCATATGGTTTTTGGTTTCATAGGGTTTAGGATTTAGGGTTTCATAGGGCGAAGTGTTTAGGGTTTTTGTTTGTGTTTTTAACTGTCTTTTAGATTTAGCTTCTTTTTTATGTTTAGTGTTTTTAGGCATTCTTAAGGTTTATGGTTTCATAGGTTTTCTTACGGTTAAGGGTTTTAGTATTAGAATTTTTAAAGACTTTTTTATGATTTAGGAATTAGTGCTAAACACTTTTTAGGTTTAGCTCTTTTAAATAGATTTTTAGGGGTTTTTAGGGTTTGCGGTTTCTTAGGGTATATGCTTTAAGGTTTCTTAGGGGTTAGGGTTTAGGGTTTTGGGTAATTTAAAGATTAGGGTTTTGGGGTTTTAAAATTTAGGATTTTTTTAGGGTTTTTAGGTTTAGGGTTTTAAAGGTTTTTTTTGGGTTTAGGGTATTAAAGCATTTTAAGGGCTTTTAGGGTTTCTTAGGGTTTAGGTTTTCTTAGGGTTTAGAGTTTATAGTTTTATACGGTTTGGGGTTTAGGATTTAGGGTTAGGGGTATTTTAGGGATTTTAGGGTTAGGTGTTTAAGGGTTTATTCGGGGTATTTTTTAGGTTTAGAATTTTTGAAGGGTTTTAAATGATTTTTAGGATTTTTTTTAGGTTTAGGAGTTTTAAAGGGTTTTTAGGGTTTCTTAGGATTTAGGATTTTAGGTTAACAGTTTTTCAAAATTTTTTAGGGCTTAGGGCTTAGGGTTTTAGGTTTAGTGTTTTTTAGGTTTTTTATGGTTTAGGGCTTAGGGTTTTGTAAGTATAGGGGGTTTAAGGTTTTTTATGTTTAGGGTTAAGGGTTTCATAAGGTTTAAGATTTAGAGTTTCATAGGGTTTTTTAGAGTTTAAGATTTCGTAGGGCTTTGGAATTAGGGTTTAGACTTTTAGGTATTAGGTTTTTTAGGGTTAAGGGTTTATGGATTAGATTTTTTTTTAGGGAGTTTCCTGCTTACGATTTTTGAAGTGTTTTTAAGGGATTTTAGGTTTAGGGTTTTTTACGATTTAGGGTTAATGTTTTTAGGTTCAGGGTTTATTAAAAAGGTTTTTTAGGGTTTAGGGTTAATGTTTTTAGGTTCAGGGTTTATTAAAAAGGTTTAATAGGGTTTAGGGATTGGGGTTTTAAAGGTTTTCTTTAGGGTTTTTTAGGTGTAGGGTATCTTAGGGTTTAGGGTTTTTTAGGATTTGGGGTTTAGGGATTAGGGCTTTTTTTAGTGTTTTTAGATTCATGGTTTTTGAGGTTTTTTAGGGTTTTTAAGGTTTAGGGTTTATTTAAAGGGTTTTTATTTGTTTTTAGGGTTCTTAAGATTTAGGTTTCTTAGTGTTTAGGGTTTCTTAGGGCTTAGGATTTACAATTTAGGGTTTGGGGTTTTACATTTAGGGTATTTTAGGGTTTTGGGTTTTAGGTTTCGGGTTTTTCAGGTTTGGGAGTTTTAAAGTTTTTTAGGGTTTAGGGTTTCTTAGTGCTTAGGCTTTCTAAGGGTTTATGGTTTCTTAGGGTTTATGATTTCATATGACTTAGGGTTTAAGATTTAGGGTTTAGGGGTTTTATAAGGTTTTTAGGGTTTTTATAGGGTTTATAAGGTTTAGGATTTCTTAGAGTTTAGGGTTTATGGTTTTTGAGGGTTTAGGGCTTAGGATTTAGGATTTTAGGTTTAGGTTTTTTTACAATTTAGGGTTTAGGGTTTTAGGTTAAGTGTTTTATTTAGGGCCTACGACTTTGAGTTTTTTAGGTTAAGGATTTTTTTTAGGGTTTCTTAGGCTTAGGGATTTTAAAGATTTTTTGCCTTTTAAGGTTTAGGATTTCTTAGGGTTTAGGTTTTCTAAAGGTTTAGGGTTTCTTTGGGTTTAGAATGTTGGGTTTCTTAGGGCTTAGAATGTAGGGTTTCTTAGGGTTTAGTGTTTAGTGTTTCTAACAGTTTAGGTTTTCTTAGGGTTTATGGTTTAGGGGTTTTTAGGGTTTAGGATTTTGGGTTTTGGGTTTTAGGGTTTTAGGTTTAGGGTTTTTTAGTGTTTCTTATGGTTTATGGTTTAGGCTCAGGTTTTTTAGGTTTAGAGTTTTTTAAGGTTTCTTATGTTTAAGTTCTTTAAAGGTTTTTAGCATTTCTTAGGGTTTATGATTTAGGGTTTTTAGGGCTTAGGGTTTAGGATTTCTTAGGCTTTAGGGTTTTTAGGACTTTCTAGGGTTTAGGGTTTTCAAAGATTTTTTTAGGTTTAGGGTTTTAAAGGTCCTTAGGATTTTTTAAGGGTTTTTATGTTTAGGTTTCTTAGGTTTAGACTTTTACAAGGTAGTTAAGGGTTTTTAAAGCTTTTTAAGGGTATCTTAGGGTTTAGTATTTTCTAGGTTTAGGGTTTTTAAGGGTTGAAGGTTTTTAGAGTTTAGGGTTTAGGTTTTATGATTTTATTTTAGGAATTTTTAGGTTTAGACTTTTTAGGATTTAGGGCTTCGTATTTTGTGGTTTATGGTTTAGGGTTTCATAGTGTTTAGGGTTTTGGGTTTAGGAATGTTAAAGATTTTTTTAGGATTTAGGGTTTCCTAGGGTTTAGGGTTTTAGGTTTAGGATTTTTAAATGTTTTTTAGGATTTAGGTCTTATGGGTTTTTTTTTTCTAGGTTTAGCGTTTATGGATTTTTTTGATTTAGGGTTTAGGGCTGTGGATTTTGTAGGGTGATTTTTGTTTATGGTTTCTAAATAGTTCTTGGGTTTTGGGCTTAGGGATTTTTTCAGAATTTTTTAGGTTTAGGGTTTTATAAGTTTTTTATAGGGTTTACGAGGTTTAGGGTTTATAGGGCTTCTTAGGGTTTAGGGTTTCTTAAGGTTTAGGGCTTAGGATTTGGGATTTTAGGCTTAGGATTTTTAGGGTTTAGGGCTTAGGGCTTTGGGTTTATTTAGGGTTTAACAACTTTGAATGTTTAAGATTAAGAGTTATTTTAGGGTTTTTTTACCCTTAGGGATTTTAAAGGTTTTTAGACATTTTTAAGGTTTAAGATTCCTTCGGGTTTAGAGTTTCTAAGGGTTTAAGGTTTAGGATTTAGGATTTAGTGTTTTCTTAGGGTTTAAAATTTAGGGTTTCTTGGTGTTTAGTGTTTCTAAGGATTTAATGTTTCCAAGGGTTAAGGGTTTCTTAGGGTATATGGCTTAAGGTTATTAAGGGTTTAGGGTTTAGGATTTTGTGTTTTGGTTTTAAGGTTTTAGGTTTAGTATTTTTTAGAGTTTCTTATGGTTTAAGGTTTAGGGCTCAGGGTATTTTAGGTTTCTTTTATAGGTTTTTGGGATTTTCTAGGGTTTAGGGTTTCTTAGGATATATTGTTTAGGGATTAGGGTTTAAGGTTTTGGGTTTTCTATTGTTTAGGCTTTAGCATTTTTAACTTTAGGATTTTTTAGGGTGTAGGAATTTTCAAGGTTTAGGATTTTTGAAGGGTTATTAGGGTTTTTAAATGTTTTCCCTTGGGCTTAGGATTTAGGGTTTATTAAGGTTTAGGGTTTAAGGTTTCTTACTATTTCTTAAGATTTAGGGTTTAGCGTTTCTTAGGGTTTCTTAGGATTTAGTGTTTTTTAGGGCTTTTTAGGGTTTAGGGCTTAGGGTTTTCTAAGGATCTTTTGTTTTAGAGTTTTTAAAGGTTTTTTATGGTTTTTTTGGTTTACAATTTTTTTAGGTTAAGGTTTCTTTAGGGTTTAGGGGTTCTCAATATTTAGGGTTTTAATGGTTTTTGGGGGGTTTCTTAGGGTTTATGGTTTATGTTTTTTTTTTTAGGATTTTAGGTTTAGGGTTATTTAGGGGCTTTTAGGCTTAAGGATTTAGGTCTTATGGTTTTAGTGTTTTTTTAGTTTAGGGGGTTTAAAGATTTTTTTAGGGTTTTTAAGGTTTAGTGTTTTTAGGGCTATTAGAGTTGAGGTTTTCTTAGCGTTTAGTGTTAAGGGTTTCTTTGGGCTTTAGGTTTTGGGTTTAGGGTTTAGGTTAAGGGTTTTATAAATTTAGGATTTATTTTACGGTTTAGGGCTTAGTTTTTTTTTTTTTATGTTTTTTTAGGATTCGGGGTTTTAATTTTTTTTAGGATTTTTTAGGTTTAGTGTTTTTAGGCATTCTTAAGGTTTATGGTTTCATAGGTTTTCTTAGGGTTAAGGGTTTTAGTATTAGAATTTTTAAAGGTTTTTTATGATTTAGGAATTAGTGCTAAGGATTTTTTAGGTTTAGCTGTTTTAAATAGGTTTTTAGGGGTTTTTAGGGTTTACAATTTCTTAGGGTATATGCTTTAAGGTTGCTTAGGGGTTAGGGTTTAGGGTTTTGGATATTTTAGAGATTAGGGTTTTGGGGTTTTAAAGTTTAGGATTTTTTTAGGGTTTTTTAGGTTTAGGGTTTTAAAGGTTTTTTAAGTTTAGGGTATTAAAGTGTTTTAAGGGGTTTTAGGGTTTCATAGGGTTTAGGTTTTCTTAGGGTTTAGGGTTTCTTAGGGTGTATGGTTTCATACGATTTGGGGTTTAGGGTTTAGGTTTAAGTGTGTTTTAGGGTTTTAAGGGTTTATTCTGGGGATTTTTTAGGTTTAGAATTTTTAAGGGTTTTAAGCGGTTTTTAGGATTTCTTTTAGGTTTAGGAGTTTTAAAGGATTTTTAGGGTTTTCTTAGGGCTTAGGAATTTAGGTTAATAGTTTTTCAAGATTTTTTAGGGTTTAGGGTTTCTTAGGGCTTAAGGTTTTAGGTTTAGTGTGTTTTTAGGTTTTTTATGGTTTAGGGCTTAGGGTTTTGTAAGTATAGGGGGTTTAAGATTTTTTAGGTTTAGGGTTAAGGGTTTCATAAGGTTTAAGATTTAGAGTTTCATAGGGTTTTTTAGAGTTTAAGATTTCGTAGGGCTTTGGAATTAGGGTTTAGACTTTTAGATATTGGCTTTTTTAGGGTTAAGGGTTTATGGATTAGGTTTTTTTAGGGATTTTCATGTTTACGATTTTTGAAGTGTTTTTAAGTGATTTTAGGTTTAGGGTTTTTTATGGTTTAGGGTTAATGTTTTTTGATTCAGGGTTTATTAAAAAGGTTTTTTAGGGTTTAGGGTTAATGTTTTTAGGTTCAAGTTTTATTAAAGAGTTTTTTTAGGGTTTAGGGATTAGGGTTTTAACGATTTTCTTTAGGGTTTTTTTAGGTGTATGGTATCTTAGGGTTTAGGATTTTTTAGGATTTGGGGTTTAGGGATTTGGACTTTTTTAGTGTTTTTAGGTTCATTGTTTTTAAGGTTTCTTTATTGTTTTTAAGGTTTAGGGTTTATTTAAAGGGTTTTTATTTGTTTTTAGGGTTTCTTAAGATTTAGGTTTCTTAGTGTTTAGGGCTTCTTAGGGCTTAAGATTTATGATTTAGGGTTAGGGGTTTTACATTTAGGGTATTTTAGGGTTTTGGGTTTTCTAGGGTTGGGGGTTTTAAAGTTTTTTAGAGTTTAGGGTTTCTTAGTGTTTAGGCTTTCTAAGGGTTTTAGGTTTCTTAGGGTTTATCATTTCATATGACTTAGGGTTTAAGATTTAGATTTTGGGGGTTTTATAAGGTTTTTATAGGGTTTATAAGGTTTAGGGTTACTTAGAGTTTAGGGTTTAGGGTTTTTTAGGGTTTAGGGCTTAGGATTTAGGATTTTAGGTTTAGGGCTTTTTACAATTTAGGGTTTAGGGTTTAAGGTTAAGTGTTTTATTTAGGGCTTACGACTTTGAGTTTTTTAGGTTAAGGATTTTTTTTAGGGTTTCTTAGGCTTAGGGATTTTAAAAGTTTTTTGCCTTTTAAGGTTTAGGATTTCTTAGGGTTTAGATTTTCTAAAGGTTTAGGGTTTCTTTGGGTTTAGAATTTAGGGTTTCTTAGGGTTTAGAATGTAAGGTTTCTTAGGGTTTAGTGTTTCTAACAGTTTAGGTTTTATTAGGGTTTATGGTTTAGGGTTTTTTAGGGTTTAGGTTTAGGATTTTGGGTTTAGGGTTTTAGGTTTAGGGTTTTTTAGTGTTTCTTATGGTTTAAGGTTTAGGCTCATCTTTTTTAGGTTTATAGTTTTATAAGGTTTCTTATGTTTAAGTTCATTAAAGGTTTTGGCATTTCTTAGGGTTTATGATTTAGGATTTTTCGAGCTTAGGGTTTAGAGTTTCTTAGTCTTTAGTTTTTTAGGTTTAGGGTTTTTAGGACTTTCTAGGGTTTAGGGCTGTGGATTTTGTAGGCTGATTTTTATTTACGGTTTCTAAATAGTTTTTAGGGTTTTGGGCTTTTTTTCTGAATATTTTAGATTTAGGGTTTTATAAGTTTTTTATAGGCTTTATAAGGTTTAGGGTTTAGGGTTTCTTAGGGTTTAGGGCTTAGGATTTGGGGTTTTAGGTTTAGGATTTTTAGGGTTTATGGCTTAGGGCTTAGGGTTTATTTAGGGTTTAACGACTTTGATTTCTAAAGATTAAGAGTTATTTTAGGGTTTTTTAGGTTTAGGGATTTTAAATGGTTTTAGACATTTTTAAGGTTTAGGATTTCTTAGGGTTTAGAGTTTCTAAGGGTTTAGGGTTTAGGATTTAGGATTTAGTGTTTCCTAGGGATTAAAATTTAGGGTTTCTTAGGGTTTAATGTTTCTAAGGATTTAGTGTTTCTAAGGGTATATGGTTTAGGGTTATTAAGGGTTTAGGGTTTAGGATTTAGCGTTTAGGTTTAGGTTTTAGTGTTTTAGGTTTAGGGTTTTTTAGAGTTTCTTATGGTTTAAGGTTTTGAGTTTCCTAGGGTACATGGTTCAGGGTTATTAAGGGTTTAGTGTTTAGGATTTAGGGTTTGGGGTTTAGGTTTTAGGGTTTTAGGTTTAGGGTTTTTTAGAGTTTCTTTTGGTAAGGTTTAGGGCTCAGGGTATTTTAGGTTTATGCTTTTTTAGGTTTAGGATTTTTTTTTTATAATATTTAAGGCTTTTTTTATGTTTAAGTTCTTTAAAGATTTTTTTTTTTTACGGTTTAGGTTTTCTTAGGTTTCTATGAATTTAGGGTTTCTTAAGGTTTAGCATTTCTTAGGATTTATGATTTAGGGTTTTTAGGGCTTAGGGTTTAGGGTTTCTTAGGCTTTAGGATTTTAGGTGTAGGGATTTTTGGACTTTTTAGAGTTTAGGGTATACGGCTTAGGGTTTTTTATGAATTTATTAGGTTTAGGGTTCTTAAAGGTCCTTAGGATTTTTTCTAGCATTTTTAGGTTTTGGTTTCTGAAGTTTAGGCTTTTTAAAGGGTGTGAATTGTTTTTTTGGTTAAGGGTTTTTAAAGGGTTTTAAGAGTTTCTAGGGTTTAGGGTTTTTTTTTTATTTAGTGTTTTTAAGGGTTTAGGGTTTATGTTATTATTGGAATTTTTGGGTATAGGGTTTTTTTAGGATTAAGGCATTAGTTTTTTAGGATTTTTTTAGGTTTAGGGTTTTTAAAGTGTTTAGGGGTTTTAGGGTTTAGTGTTTCTTACAATTTAGGGTTTAAGGCTTTATAAATTTATGGGTTTTTTTTGGGGCTTTTATTGTTTAGGGCTTAGGGTTTTTGTTTTTTTTATGTTATTTAGGATTCGAGGTTTTAAGATTTCCTTTAGGCTTTTTTAGGTTTAGGGTTTTATGAGTTTTTAGGGTTTCTTAAGGTTCATGGCTTCATAGGGTTTCTTAGGGGTTATGATTTCTTAGGGTTTAGGGCTGAAGGTTTCTTAGGGTTAAGGGTTTTAGTTTTAGGGTTTTTAGGATTTAGGGTTTTTTAGGTTCAAGGTTTTTTAGGGTTTTGTTTGATTTGTAACTATTTCTTTTAGGTTTAGCTTCATTTATATATGTTTTTGGGGATTTTTTTTAGGGTTTCTTAGGGTTTACGATTTTGAGTTTCTTAGGATTTAGGATTTCTTAGGATTTAGAGTTTAGAGTTTCTTAGGGCTTAAGGCTATGTTTAGGGATTATTAGGAATTAGGGTTTAGGAATTTTAAGGTTTAGGGTTTTTAGGGTTTAGGTTTAGGGTTCAAGGCCTAGGGTTTTTTTTTTGGATTTCTTAGATTAAGGGTCTTTAAAGTCTTTTTTAGGGTTTTTAGGTTTAATGTTTTTAAAGGGTTTTAAGAGAGTTTTAAAGTTTAGGGTTACTTAGGGTTTATGGTTTCTTAGGATTTAAGGTTTATTAGGCTTTAGGGTTTAGGGTTTCTTAGAGTTTCTTCGGGTTTAGGGTTTCATAGGGTTCATGGCTTAGGGTTTTTGGTTATAGCTTTTTAAAAGATTTAAGGGTTTTAATGGTTTTTTAGGTTTATAACTTTTAAGCATTTTTTTATGATTTAGGGCTTTCTATTGGTTAAGGCTTTGGGTTTCTTAGGGCTTAGGGTTTAGGGTTTAGGACTTGGGGTTTTTTCTGGGGTTTTTATGGTTAAGGTATCTTTTTTTATGGATTTTAGGCTTTTTTTTGTTTGGAGTTTTAAAGGGTTTAACGTTCATGGGTTTTTAGGGTTAGCATTTAGCACTTTGGGTTTTTACTAGGGTTGTTTTTTTTATGTGTTTTATGGTTTTTTAGCTTCAGGGTTTTTAAATGTTTTATGATTTTTTAGGGCTTAAGGTTTAGTTGTTAGGATTTTCTTAGGGTTTGGGAATTTTTTAGGGTTTTGTAGGTTTAGGGTTTAATAAGGTTTTAGGGTTTTTTAGGTTTATGTTTTTAAAGGTTTTTTAAGAGTTAGGCTTTACTACTGAGAGTTTTTTTTGGATCTTTAGATTTAGGTTTTTAAGGGGTTTTAGCGTGTTTTTTAATGGTTTTTTAGGTGTAGGATTTTAAGAGTTTTTAGGTTGTCTTAGGGTTTAGGTTTTTTTACGATCTAGGGTTTAGGGTTTCTTATGGTTTAAGTTTTCTTAAAGATTGGAGTTTAGGGTTTAGGGTTCCTTAAAGATTGGAGTTTAGGGTTTAGGGTCAAGGGGTTTTTAGGGTTTAGGGCTTCAATTTTAGGGTTTATTGTTTTCTAGGTTTATAGTTTTAATGGTTTTTTTAGGGTTTAGGATTAGATTTAGGGTTTGAAGGGTTTAGGCTTATATATATATATATATATATATATATATTTAGCTTTTTTAGGTTTATAGTTTTTTTATGATTTTTTAGGATATTTGTTGTTTTAGGGTTTTTAGGGTTTAGTGTTTTTCGAGTTTTGAGTTTCTTATGGTTGCTTAGGGCTTAGGGTTTAGAATTGTAGGTTTAGGGTTTCTTTTAGGTTTTTTTTTTTTTTTTTTATGATTTAGGGTGTATGGCTCAACATTTTTTAGGTTTAGGGTTTTAATAGTTTTTTGGGTTATTAGAGTTGTTTTTTAGATTTAGGATTTAGGGTTTCTTAAGTTTTAATCTTTAGAGTATCTTAGGGTTTTTAGGGTTAAGGGTTTCTTAGGGCTTAGGGATTACTGGTTTGGATTTAGGGTTTAGGGTTTAGGCATTCTTAAAACTTTGAGTTTTTAGTTTAGGGTTTTTTAAGGTGTAGGGATTAGGGAATAGGGTTTTTAGCATTTTTTAGGTGTTTTGAGGTTCAAGGTTTTTAGAGATTTTTCAAGGTTTCCTAGGGTTTAGTGTTTAGGGTTTCTTAAGGTTTAGGGTTTCTTAGGGCTTAGGGTTTTGTAATGGTTTTTGTGATTTAGGGTTTTGTGTTTTCAGGGTTATTTTGATTTAGGGATTTTAAAGGTTTTTAGGCTTTGGGGTTTCTTAGTGTTTTGGGTTTCTTAGATTTTAGGTTTTTTAAAGGTTTAGGCTTTATGAGGGTTTAGGGTTTAGGGTTTCATATGACTTTGGGTTTAGGGATTTTAAGGATTTTTTAGTGTTTATGGTCAGGGTTTTTAAATGTTTTTAGGTTTTAGGGTTTAGGGTTTTTTAGGTTCAGGATTTTTAAGGTTTTTGGGTTTATAGGGTTTTTAGGGTTTAGGGATTTAGTCCCTAAGGGTTAGGGTTTAGGCCCCAAGGTTTAGGGTTTAGGCCCTAAGGTTTAGGGTTTATGGATTAGGGTTTAGGCCCTAAGTTTTATGGTTTACATATTAGGGTTTTAGGGTTTAGGCCCTATGGTTTAGGGTTTACATATTCGGGTTTAAGGATATGGCCCACAGTTTAGGGTTTAGGGTTTATGCACTAAGGTTTAGATGCTATTGTTTAGGGTTTAGGGTTTTTGCCCTAATGATTAAGGTCTTGTGTTTATGCCCTAAGAGTTATAGTTAAGGGTGTAGGGTTTTGGCCCTAAGAATTAGGGTTTACGGTTTATTATTTAGGGCTTAGGGCTAAGGGTTTAGAGTTTTTGGGTTAGGACAAAACGTTTAGGGATTAGATACTAATGTTTATGATTTACAGTTTAGGGTTTACCATTTTGGCTTTAATATTTATGGTGTCGGGTGTATGATTTAGGCTTTACGGTTTAGGATATAAGGTTTGATTGGGTTTAGGGTTTATGGTTTTGAGTGTAGGTTTTCTTCGAGTCTAGGGATTAGGGTTTTTGGTTTACAGTTTTTAGGGTTTTTGATGGTTTGGATTTCTTAGGGTTTCTTAGGGCTTAGGGTTTAGGGTTTCAGATTTAGGATTTTTTAAAAGTTATTTAGGGTTTTGAGTTTGAGGCTTAGGTTTTTAGGGGTTTTTAAGGGTATTTTTTTTGGGTTTTTAGGGTTTTTTAAGTTTAAGGATTTTAAGGTTTTTATTGTTCAGGGTTTCTTAGTATCTAGGATTTCTTAAGGTTTATGGTTTAGGGTTTCCTAGTGTTTCTAAAGGTATAAAATTTTAGGTTTTGGATTTTTAAAGGTTTTTAGGATTGACGGTTTAGGGCTCAGGGTTTTATATGGTTTTTAGGGTTTTTGATGGTTTGGATTTCTTAGGGTTTAGGATTTTGTAGGGTTTCTTAGGGCTTAGGTTTTAGGGTTTCAGATTTAGGATTTTTAAAGGTTATTTACAGTTTAGAGTTTGAGGCTTAGGTTTTTAGGGTTTTTTAAGGGTATTTTTTTTGGGCTTTTAGGGTTTTTTAAGTTTAAGGATTTTAAGGTTTTTTTGGTTTTTAGGGTTTAAGTTCTATGGGTTTAGGGTTTCTTAGTGTTTAGGGTTCCTTAAGGTTTACGGTTTAGGGTTTCCTAGTGTTTCTAAAGGTATAAGATTTTAGGTTTAGGATTTTTAAAGATTTTTAGGATTGATGTTTTAGGTCTCAGGGTTTTAAATGGTTTTTAGGGATTTTGAAGGGTTTTTAAGGAATTTGTAGGCTTAGGTTTTTAGGATTTTTTGAGTTCGGGATTTCTTAGTGTTTATGGTTTCTTAGGGACTAGGGTTTAGAATTTTAGGTTTAGGGTTTCTTTTAGGTTTTATTTTTTTTATTATTCAGGGTTTATGGCTCAGGGTTTTTTAGGTTTAGGGTTTTAATGGTTTTTTGAGTTTTTTAAGGTTTCTTAAGTTTTGATCTTTAGAGTTTCTTAGGGTTTTTAGGGTTGAGGGTTACTTAGGACTTAGGGCTTTGGATTTAGGGTTTAGGTTTAGGTACTCTTAGGCTTAGAGTTTTTAGTTTAGGGTTTTTTAAGGTGTAGGGATTAGGGAATAGGGTTTTAGCATTTTTTTAGGGTTATTGAGGTTAATGACTTTTAGAGATTTTCAAGGTTCCCTATTCTGTATTTAGGTTTTCTTAATGTTTAGGGTCTAGGGTTTCTTAGGGTATAAGGGTTTGGGTTTCTTAGGGTTTAGGGTTTTTAAGGGATTTTATTATTTAGGGTTTTGTGTTTTAAGGGTTATTTAGGCTTAGGGGTTTTAAAGGTTTTTAGGGTTTAGGGTTTCTTAGTGTTTTGGGTTTCTTAGAGTTTAGGTTTTCTAAAGGTTTAGGGTTTCTAAGTATTTAGGGTTTAGGGATTCATATGACTTAGGGTTTAAGGTTTAGGGCTTAGGGTTTTTAAGGATTTTTAGGGTTTATGGTATTTTAGGTTTAATCTATTTGAAGGTTTATAGGGTTTAGGGCTTAGGGTTTTTAAGTTCAGCATCCTAAAGGTTTAGGGTTTTATAGGGTTTTAGGTTTCTGTTTTTAGGGTATAAGCACTATGGTTTAGGGTTTAGGCCCTATGTTTTATGGTTTACATATTACGGTTTAGGGTCTAGGCCCTATGGTTTAGGGTTTACATATTCGGGTTTAAGGGTAGGGCCCACAGTTTAGTGTTTAGGGTTTATACGCTAAGATTTAGAGTTTATAGTTTTGGATCTAGGGTTTAGGTTTTGTGCCCTAATGATTAGGGTTTTGTTTTTATTCTGTAAGAGTTAGGGTTTTGGCCCTAAGGTTTAAGGTTTAAGATTTTTGGTTTAGGGCTTAGGGCTTAGGGCTAAGGGTTTAGAGGTTTTAATAAGGACATAAGGTTTAGTGCTTAGATCCTAAGGTTTACGGTTTACGTCTTACGGTTTAGGCCTTAATATTTAGGGTGTCAGGTGTATGATTTAGGCGTTAGGGTTAAGGATATACATTTTGATCAAGTTTAGGGTTTATGATTTAGAGTTTAGGGTTTCTTTGAGTTTAAGGATTAGGGTTTTAGGTTTACGATTTTCTTAGTGTTTTTGATGGCATGGGTTTCTTAGGGTAAAGGGTTTAGGGTTTTGTAGGGTTTCTTAGGGCTTAGGGTTTCAGGTTTGTGATTTTAAAGTTTATTTAGGGTTTAGAGTCTAATGCTTACGTTTTTTATTGGTATTTTTTAGGGTTTTTTTTTTGGTTTGAGTGATTTATGGTTTTTTTGGTTTTTTAGGGTTTAAGTTCTTAGGGTTTAGGGTTTCTTAGGTTTTAAAGTTTCTAAGGTTTATGGTTTAGAGTTTCCTAGTGTTTCAAAAGGTATAAGCTTTTAGGTTTAGGATTCTTCAAGGTTTTTAGGATTTGCGGTTTAGGGCTCATGGTTTTTCAGGTTTTTTAAGGTTTTTGAAGGGTTTTTAAGGAATTTTTAGGCTTAGGTTTTGTAGTAGGTTTTTAGGATTTTTGAGGGTTTACTATATATTAGGGTTAAGGGTTTCTTAGGGTTTAGGTGGGTTTCTTGAGGTATAATGTTTGGGGGTTCTTAAGGTTTCTTAGGGCTAAGAGCCTTAGGGTTTTGCAGGGTTTTTTAGGGCATAGAGTTTAGGGTTTTTAGGATTTAGGGTTTAGGGTTTTTAGGTTTAGTGTATTTAGGATATTTAGTGTGTAAGGTTTACGGTTCAAGGCTTAAGATTTTTTACGATTTTTTTAGATTTAGGGATTTTGAAGGTTGTTAAGGGGTTTTAGGTTTTGTAGGCTTTAGGGTTTAGTTTTTTTTAAAAGTTTTTAGGGTATAGGGTTTAGGATATCTTAGGGTTTCTAAAGGCTTAGGGATTTGGGGTTTTACGTTTAGGATTTTTAGGGTTTAGGGTTTAGGGCTTAGGGTTTATTTAAGGTTTAACAACTTTGATTTTTTAAGATCAACAGTTATTTTAAGGTTTTTTAGGGTTAGGGATTTGGAAGGTATTTAGACAATTTTAAAGTTTAGGATTTCTTAAGGTTTAGAGATTCTAAGGGTTTAGGGTTTAGGATTTAGGATTTAGTGTTTCTTAGGGTTTAAAATTTAGGTTTTTGCAGGGTTTAGTGTTTCTAAGGATTTAGTGTTTCTAAGGGTTTAGGGTTTCTTAGGGTATATGGTTTTGGGTTATTAAGGGTTTAGGGTTTAAGGTTTAGGTTTTAGGATTTTAGGTTTAGGGTTTTTTAGAGTTTCTTATGGTTTAAGGTTTAGGGCTCAGGGTATTTTAGGTTTAGGGTTTTTTAGTTTTAGGATTTTTTTCTAATTATTTTTAAGTTTTTTTTTTTTTTATGTTTAAGTTCTTTAAAGATTTCTTTTAGGGTTTAGGTTTTCTTAGGGTTTCTATGGATTTAGGGTTTCTTAAGGTTTAGCATTTCTTAGGGTTTAGGATTTAGGATTTTTAGGGCTTAGGGTTTAGGGTTTCTTAGGCTTTAGGATTTTAGGATTAGGGTTTTTTGGACATTTTAGGGTTTAGGGTATATGGCTTAGGTTTTTTATGAATTTATTAGGTTTAGGGTTCTTAAATGTCCTTAGGATTTTTTCTACCATTTTTAAGTTTTGGTTTCTTAAGTTTAGGCTTTTTAAAGGGTGTGAATTATTTTTTTGGTTAAGGGTTTTTAAAGGTTTTTAAGACTTTCTAGGGCTTCGTTTTTTTTTTTTTTTTGTTTAGTGTTTTTAAGGGTTTATGGTTTATATTTTTATAGGAATTTTTTGGTTTAGGGCTTTTTTTAGGATTTAGGGTTTTGTTTTTTAGTGTTTTTTTAGGTTTAGGGTTTTAAAAGTGTTTTAGGGGTTTTAGGGTTTAGTGTTTCTTGCTGTTTAGGGTTTAAGGTTTTATAAATCTAGGGTTTTTTTTTGTGTTTTTTTAGTGTTTTGGGCTTAGGGATTTTTGTTTTATGTTATTTTAGGATTCGATGTTTTAAGGCTTTCTTTAGGCTTTTTTAGGTTTAAGGTTTTATGTGTTTTTAGGGTTGCTTAAGGTTCATGGCTTCATAGGGTTTCTTAGGGGTTATGGTTTCTTAGGGTTTAGGGTTGAGGGTTTCTTAGGGTTAAGGGTTTTAGGTTAAGGGTTTTAGGTTTAGGGTTTTTAGGATTTAGGGTTTAAGGTTTAGGGTTTTTTAGGTTCACTATTTTTTAGGGTTTTGTTTGATTTGAAACTATTTTATTTAGGTTTAGCTTCATTTATATAGGTTTTTGGGGATTTTTTTAGCCTTTTTTAGGGTTTAAGGTTTACGGTTTTGGGTTTCTTAGGAATTAGGATTTCTTAGGGTTTAGTGTTTCGAAGGGTTTAGAGTTTAGAGTTTCTTAGGGCTTTTAGATTAGGTTTAGGGGTTATTAGGAATTAGGGTTTAGGATTTTTAAGGTTTAGGATTTTTAGGGTTTAGTTTTAGGTTCAATGCTTAGGGTTTTTTTTTTTGGGTTTTTTAGATTAAGGGTCTTTAAAGTCTTTTTTAGGGTTTTTAGGTTTAATGTTTTTAAAGGGTTTTAAGAGTTTTTTACTGTTTAGGGTTACTTAGGGCTTATGGTTTCTTAGGATATAAGGTTTATTAGGCTTTAGGGTTTAGGCTTTCTTAGAGTTTCTTCGGGTTTAGGGTTTCTTAGGGTTCATGGCTTAGGGTTTTTTGTTAGAGCTTTTTAAAAGATTTAAGGGTTTTAATGGTGTTTTAGGTTTAGAACTTTTAAGTGTTTTTTTATGACTTAGGGCTTTCTATTGTTTAGGGCTTAGGGTTTCTTAAGGCTTAGGGTTTAGAATTTAGGACTTGGGGTTTTTTCTGGGGTTTTTATGGTTAGGGTATTTTTTTTATGGGTTTTAGGGTTTTTTTTTTTGTTTGGAGTTTTAAAGGGTTTAGGGTTCATGGGTTTTTAGGGTTAGCGTTTAGGACTTTGGGTTTTTACTAGGGTTTTTTATGTGTTTTATGATTTTTTAGCTTTAGGATTTTTAAGGGTTTTAGGATTTCATAGGGCTTAAGGTTTAGTTGTTAGGATTTTCTTATTGTTTAGGATTTTTTTAGGGTTTTGTCGGTTTAGGGTTTAATAAGGTTTTAGGGTTTTTTAGGTTTAGGTTTTTAAAGGTTTTTTAACGGTTAGGCTTTAGCACTAAGAATTTTTTTTGGATCTTTTGATTTAGATTTTTAAGGGGTTTTAGGGGTTTTTTAATGGTTTTTAGGTGTAGGATTTTAAGGGTTTTTAGGGTATCTTAGGGTTTTGGTTTCCTTACGGTCTAGGGTTTAGGGTTTCTTATGATTTAAGGTTTCTTATGGATTTGAGTTTAGGGTTTAGGGTTTCTTAAAGATTGGAGTTTAGGGTTTAGGGTTAAGGGGTTTTTAGGGTTTAGGGTTTCGATTTTAGAGTTTAGTGTTTTATAGGTTTAGAGTTTTAATGGTTTAGGATTAGGTTAAGGGTTTGAAGGGTTTATGGATTATATATATATTTTTTGCTTTTTTAGGTTTAGGGTTTTTTATGATTTTTTAGGATATTTGTAGTTTTAGGGTTTTAGAGGTTTTTTAGGGTTTAGTGTTTTTCGAGTTTTGAGTTTCTTATGGTTTCTTAGGGCTTAGGGTTTCTTTTATGTTTTTTTTTTTTTTTATGATTTTGGGTGTATGGTTCAACGTTTTTTAGGTTTAGGGTTTTGATGGTTTTTTGGGTTATTAGAGTTTTTTTGAGATTTAGGGTTTAGCGTTTCTTAAGTTTTGATCTGTAGAGTATCTTAGGATTTTTTCGGTTAAGGGTTTCTTAGGACTTAGGGCTTACTGGTTTGGATTTAGGGTTTAGGGTTTAGGTATTCTTAGGGCTTAGAGTTTTTAGGTTAGGGTTTTTTAAGGTGTAGGGATTAGGGAATAGGGTTTTTAGCATTTTTTATTGGGGTTTTGAGGTTCAATGTTTTTAGAGATTTTGGAAGGTTTCCTAGGGTTTAGTGTTTAGGGTTTCTTAAGGTTTAGGGTCTAGGGTTTCTTAGGGTATAAGGTTTAGGGTTTCTTCGAGTTTAGGGTTTTGTAAGGGTTTTTAAGATTTAGGGTTTTGTATTTTCAAGGTTATTTAGATTTAGGGATTTTAAAGGTTTGAGGGTATGGGGTTTCTTAGCGTTTTGGGTTTCTTAGAGTTTAGGTTTTTGAAAGGTTTAGGGTTTCTAAGGGTTTAGGGTTACATATGACTTAGGGTTTAGGGTTTAGGAATTAGGGATTTTAAGGACTTTTTAGGGTTTATGGTCAGGGTTTTTAAATGTTTCTAGGGTTTAGGGCTTAGGGTTTTTTAGGTTCAGGGTTTTTAAGATTTTGGGTTTGTAGGGTTTAGGGTTTAGGCCCTAAGGGTTAGGGTTTGGGCCCCAAGTTTTAGGGTTTAGGCCCTAAGGTTTAGGGTTTATGGATTAGGGTTTAGGCCCTAAGTTTTATGGTTTACATATTAGGGTTTAGGGATTAGGCCCTATGGTTTAGGGTTCATATATTCGGGTTTAAGGATATGGCTCATAGTTTAGGGTTTAAGATTTATGCGCTAAGGTTTAGACGTTATCATTTAGGGTATAGGGTTTGTGCCCTAATGATTAGGGTTTTGTGTTTATGCCCTAAGAGTTATAGTTAAGGGTGTAGGGTTTTGGCCCTAAGAATTAGGGTTTATGGTTTATTGTTTAGGGCTTAGGGCTTAGGGCTAAGGGTTTAGAGTTTTTTGTTTAGGACAAAAGGTTTAGGGATTAGATCCTAATGTTTGTGATTTACGGTTTAGGGTTCACCATTTTGGACATAATATTTAGGGTGTCGAGTGTATGATTTAGGCTTTAGGGTTTAGGATACAAGGTTTGATTGGGTTTAGGGTTTATGGTTTTGAGTGTAGGGTTTCTTCGTGTCTAGGGATTAGGATTTTAGGTTTACAGTTTTTAGGGTTTTTGATGGTTTGGATTTCTTAGGGTTTAGGATTTTGTAGGGTTTCTTAGGGCTTAGGTTTTAGGGTTTCAGATTTAGGATTTTTAAAGGTTATTTACAGTTTAGAGTTTGAGGCTTAGGTTTTTAGGGTTTTTTAAGGGTATTTTTTTTTCCAGGTTTTTAGGGTTTTTTAATTTTAAGGATTTTAAGGTTTTTTTGGTTTTTAGGGTTTAAGTTCTAAGGGTTTAGGGTTTCTTAGTGTTTAGGCTTCCTTAAGGTTTACAGTTTAGGGTTTCCTAGTGTTTCTAAAGGTATAAGATTTTAGGTTTAGGATTTTTAAAGATTTTTAGGATTGACGGTTTAGGGCTCAGGGTTTTAAATGGTTTTTAGGGTTTTTAAGGAATTCGTAGGCTTAGGTTTTTAGGATTTTTCGAGTTTGGGATTTCTTAGTGTTTATGGTTTCTTAGGGATTAGGGTTTAGAATTTTAGGTTTAGGGTTTTTTTTAGGTTTTTTTTTTATTTTTTTCTTTAGGGTTTATGGCTCAGGGTTTTTATGTTTTGGGTTTTAATGGTTTTTTGAGTTTTTTAAGGTTACTTAAATTTTGATCTTTAGAGTTTCTTAGGGTTTTTGGGGTTGAGGGTTACTTAGGACTTAGGGCTTTGGATTTAGGGTTTAGGTTTAGGTACTCTTAGGCTTCGAGTTTTTAGTTTAGGGTTTTTTAAGGTGTAGGGATTAGGGGGTTTTAGCATTTTTTTAGGGTTTTTGAGGTTCATGAATTTTAGAGATTTTCAAGGTTCCCTATTTTGTATTTAGGTTTTATTAATGTTTAGGGTCTAGGGTTTCTTAGGGTATAATGTTTAGGGTTTCTTAGGGTTATTTAGGCTTGGGGGTTTTAAAGGTTTTTAGGGTTTAGGGTTTCTTAGTGTTTTGGGTTTCTTAGAGTTTAGGTTTTCTAAAGGTTTAGGTTTTCTAAGTGTTTAGGGTTTAGGGATTCATATGACTTAGGGTTTAAGGTTTAGGGCTTAGGGTTTTTAAGGATTTTTAGGGTTTATGGTATTTTAGGTTTAGTGTATTTGAAGGTTTATAGGGTTTAGGGCTTAGGGTTTTTAAGTTCAGCGTCTTAAAGGTTTAGGGTTTTAGATTTTTGTTTTTAGGGTTTAAGCGCTATGGTTTAGGGTTTAGGCCCTATGTTTTATGGTTTACATATTACGTTTAGGGTTTAGGCCCTATGGTTTAGGGTTTACATATTCGAGTTGAAGGGTAGGGCCCACAGTTTAGTGTTTAGGGTTTATACGCTAAGATTTAGAGTTTATAGTTTAGGGTCTAGGGTTTAGGTTTTGTGCCCTAATGATTAGGGTTTTGTTTTTATTCTGTAAGAGTTAGGGTTTTGGCCCTAAGGTTTAAGGTTTAAGATTTTTGCTTTAGGGCTTATGCTTAGGGCTAAGGGTTTAGAGTTTTTAATAAAGGACATAAGGTTTAGGGCTTAGATCCTAAGGTTTACGGTTTACGTTTTACGGATTAGGCCCTAATATTTAGGGTGTCAGGTGTATGATTTAGGCTTTAGGGTTAAGGATATACATTTTGATCAAGTTTAGGGTTTATGATTTAGAGTTTAGGGTTTCTTTGAGTTTAGGGATTAGGGTTTTAGGTTTACGGTTTTCTTAGTGTTTTTGATGGTTTGGGTTTCTTAGGGTAAAGGGTTTAGGGTTTTGTAGGGTTTCTCAGGGGTTAGGGTTTCAGGTTTATGATTTTTTAAAGTTTATTTAGGGTTTAGAGTCTAATGCTTACGTTTTTTATTGGTATTTTTTAGGGTTTTTTTTGGTTTAAGCGATTTATGGTTTTTTTTGGTTTATTAGGGTTTAAGTTCTTAAGGTTTAGGGTTTCTTAGGTTTTAAAGTTTCTAAGGTTTACGGTTTAGAGTTTCCTAGCATTTCAAAAGGTATAAGATTTTAGGTTTAGAATTCTTCAAGGTTTTTAGGGTTTGCGATTTAGGGCTCATGGTTTTTCAGGTTTTTTAAGGTTTTTGAAGGGCTTTTAAGGAATTTTTAGGCTTAGGTTTTGTAGTAGATTTTTAAGATTTTTTAGGATTTATTATATATTAGGGTTAAGGGTTTCTTACAGTTTAAGGTTTAGGGTGGGTTTCTTAGGGTATAATGTTTGGCGGTTCTTAAGGTTTCTTAGGGCTAAGGGCCTTAGGGTTTTGCAGGGTTTTTTAGGGCTTAGAGTTTAGGGTTTTTAGGATTTAGGTTTTAGGGTTTTAGGTTTAGTGTATTTAGGATATTTAGTGTGTAAGGTTTACGGTTCAAAGCTTAAGATTTTTTACGATTTTTTTAGATTTAGGGATTTTGAAGGTTGTTAAGGGGTTTTAGGTTTTGTAGGCTTTAGGGTTTAGGTTTTTTTTAAAGTTTTTAGGGTATAGGGTTTAGGATATCTTAGGGTTTCTAAAGGCTAAGGGATTTGGGGTTTTACGTTTAGGATTTTTAGGGTTTAGGGTTTAGGGCTTAGGGCTTAGGGCTTAGGGTTTATTTAGGGTTTAACAACTTTGATTTTTTAAGATTAAGAGTTATTTTAAGGTTTTTTAGGGTTAGGGATTTGAAAGGTTTTTAGACTATTTTAAGGTTTAGGATTTCTTAAGGTTTAGAGATTTTAAGGGTTTAGGGTTTAGGATTTAGGATTTAGTGTTTCTTAGGGTTTAAAATTTAGGTTTTCTTAGGGTTTAGTGTTTCTAAGGATTTAGTGTTTCTAAGGGTTTAGGGTTTCTTAGGGTATATGGTTTAGGGTTATTAAGGGTTTAGGGTTTAAGGTTTAGGTTTTAGGATTTTAGGTTTAGGGTTTTTTTAGAGTTTCTTATGGTTTAAGGTTTAGGCTTCAGGGTATTTTAGGTTTAGGGTTTTTTAGGTTTAGGATTTTTTAAATTATTTTTAAGGTTTTTTTTCTGTTTATGTTCTTTAAAGATTTCTTTTAGGGTTTAGGTTTTTCTATAGATTTAGGGTTTCTTAAGGTTTAGCATTTCTTAGGGTTTAGGATTTTTCGAGCTTAGGGTTTAGGGTTTATTAGGCTTTAGGATTTTAGGTTTAGGGTTTTTTGGACATTTTAGGGTTTAGGGTATATGGCTTAGGGTTTTTATGAATTTATTAGGTTTAGGATTCTTAAAGGTCCTTAGGATTTTTTCTAGAGTTTTTAGGTTTTGGTTTCTTAAGTTTAGGCTTTTTAAAGGGTGTGAATTGTTTTTTTGGTTAAGGGTTTTTAAAGGTTTTTAAGACTTTCTAGGGTTTAGGGTTGTTTTTTTTTTTTAGTGTTTTTAAGGGTTTAGGGTTTATATTTTTATAGGAATTTTTGGGTTTAGGTTTTTTTTTAGGATTTAGGGTTTAGTTTTTTAGTGTTTTTTTAGGTTTAGGGTTGTAAAAGTGTTTTAGGGGTATTAGGGTTTAGTGTTTCTTACGGTTTAGGGTTTAAGGTTTTATAAGTTTAGGGTTTTTTTTGAGTTTTTGTAGTGTTTTGGGCTTAGGGATTTTTGTTTTATGTTATTTTAGGATTCGATGTTTTAAGGTTTTCTTTAGGCTTTTTTAAGTTTAAGGTTTTATGTGTTTTTAGGGTTGCTTAAGGTTCATGGCTTCATATGGTTTCTTAGGGGTTATGGTTTCTTAGGGTTTAGGGTTGAGGGTTTCTTAGGGTTAAGGGTTTTAGGTTTAGGGTTTTTAGGATTTAGGGTTTAGGGCTTAGGGTTTTTTAGGTTCAAGATTTTTTAGGGTTTTGTTTGATTTGTAACTATTTTATTTAGGTTTAGCTTCATTTATATAGGTTTTTGGGGATTTTTTTTTTTAGTGTTTTTTAGGGTTTAGGGTTTACGGTTTCGCGTTTCTTAGGAATTAGGATTTCTTAGGGTTTAGTGTTTCTTAGGGTTTAGAATTTTAAGTTTCTTAGGGCTTTTAGGTTAGGTTTAGGGGTTATTAGGAATTAGGGTTTAGGATTTTTAGGGTTTAGTTTTAGGTTCAAGGTTTAGGTTTTTTTTTTTTGGGTTTGTTAGATTAAGGGTCTTTAAAGTCTTTTTTAGGGTTTTTAGGTTTAATGTTTTTAAAGGGTTTTAAGAGTTTTTTAGTGTTTAGGGTTACTTAGGGTTTATGGTTTCTTAGGATTTAGGGTTTATTAGGCTTTAGGGTTTAGGCTTTCTTAGAGTTTCTTTGGGTTTAGGGTTTCTTAGGGTTCATGGCTTAGGGTTTTTCGTTAGAGCTTTTTAAAAGATTTAAGGGTTTTAATGGTTTTTTAGGTTTAGAACTTTTAAGCATTTTTTTATGACTTAGGGCTTTCTATTGTTTAGGGCTTAGGGTTTCTTAAGGCTTAGGGTTTAGGGTCTAGGACTTGGGGTTTTTTCTGGGGTTTTTATGGTTAGGGTATTTTTTTTATGGGTTTTAGGGTTTTTTTTTTGTTTGGAGTTTTAAAGGGTTTAGGGTTCATGGGTTTTTAGGGTTAGCGTTTAGGACTTTGGGTTTTTACTAGGGGTTTTTATGTGTTTTATGATTTTTTAGCTTTAGGGTTTTTAAGGGTTTTAGGATTTCATAGGGCTTAAGGTTTAGTTGTTAGGATTTTCTTAGTGTTTAGGATTTTTTTAGGGTTTTGTCGGTTTAGGATTTAAGAAGGTTTTAGGGTTTTTTAGGTTTAGGTTTTTAAAGGGTTTTTAACGGTTAGGCTTTAGCACTAAGAATTTTTTTTGGATCTTTTGATTTAGATTTTTAAGGGGTTTTAGGGGTTTTTTAATGGTTTTTAGGTGTAGGATTTTAAGGGTTTTTAGGGTATCTTAGGGTTTTGGTTTTCTTACGGTCTAGGGTTTAGGGTTTCTTATGATTTAAGGTTTCTTACGAATTTGAGTTTAGGGTTTAGGGTTTCTTAATGATTGGAGTTTAGGGTTTATGGTTAATGGGTTTTTAGGGTTTAGGGTTTCAGATTTAGAGTTTAGTGTTTTATAGGTTTAGAGTTTTAATGGTTTAGGATTAGGTTAAGGGTGTGAAGGGTTTATGGATGATATATATATTTTTTGCTTTTTAAGGTTTAGGGGTTTTTATGATTTTTTAGGATATTCGTAGTTTTAGGGTTTTAGAGTTTAGTTTTTTTCGAGTTTTGAGTTTCTTATGGTTTCTTAGGGCTTAGGGTTCAGAATTTTAGGTTTAGGGTTTGTTTTATGTTTGTTTTTTTTATGATTTAGGGTGTATGGTTCAACGTTTTTTAGGTTTACGGTTTTAATGGTTTTTTGGGTTATTAGAGTTTTTTTGAGATTTAGGGTTTAGCGTTTCTTAAGTTTTGATCTGTAGAGTATCTTAGGGTTTTTTTGGTTAAGGGTTTCTTAGGGCTTAGGGCTTATTAGTTTGGATTTAGGGTTTAGGTATTCTTAGGGCTTAGAGTTTTTAGTTTAGGGTTTTTTAAGGTGTAGGGATTAGGGAATAGGGTTTTTAGCATTTTTTATAGGGGTTTTGAGGTTCAATGTTTTTAGAGATTTTGGAAGGTTTCCTAGGGTTTAGTGTTTAGGGTTTCTTAAGGTTTAGGGTCTAGGGTTTCTTAGGGTATAAGGTTTAGGGTTTCTTCGAGTTTAGGGTTTTGTAAGGGTTTTTAAGATTTATGGTTTTGTGTTTTCAAGGTTATTTAGATTTAGGGATTTTAAAGGTTTTAGGGTTTTGGGTTTCTTAGCATTTTGGATTTCTTAGAGTTTAGGTTTTCTAAAGGTGTAGGGTTTTTGCGGGTTTAGGGTTTAGGGTTTCATATGACTTAGGGTTTAGGGTTTAGGGATTAGGGATTTTAAGGACTTTTTAGGGTTTATGGTCAGGGTTTTTAAATGTTTCTAGGGTTTAGGGCTTAGGGTTTTTTAGGTTCAGGGTTTTTAAGGTTTTGGGTTTGTAGGGTTTAGGGTTTAGGCCCTAAGGGTTAGGGTTTAGGCCCCAAGGTTTAGGGTTTAGGCCCTAAGGTTTAGGGTTTATGGATTAGGGTTTAGGCCCTAAGTTTTATGGTTTACATATTAGGCTTTAGGGTTTAGGCCCTATGGTTTAGGGTTTACATATTCGGGTTTAAGGATATGGCCCACAGTTTAGGGTTTAGGGTTTATGCGCTAAGGTTTAGATGTTATCATTTAGGGTTTAGGGTTTGTGCCCTAATGATTAGGGTTTTGTGTTTATGCCCTAAGAGTTATAGTTAAGGGTGTAGGGTTTTGGCCCTAAGAATTAGGGTTTATGGTTTATTGTTTAGGGCTTAGGGCTTAGGGCTAAGGGTTTAGAGTTTTTGGTTTAGGACAAAAGGTTTAGGGATTAGATCCTAATGTTTGTGATTTACGGTGTAGGGTTCACCATTTTGGACATAATATTTAGAGTGTCGGGTGTACTATTTAGGCTTTAGAGTTTAGGATACATGGTTTCATTGGGTTTAGGGTTTATGGTTTTGAGTGTAGGGTTTCTTCCTATCTAGGGATTAGGATTTTAGGTTTACAGTTTTTAGGGTTTTGATGGTTTGGATTTCTTAGGGTTTAGGATTTTGTAGGGTTTCTTAAGGCTAAGGTTTTAGGGTTTCAGATTTAGGATTTTTTAAAGGTTATTTATGGTTTAGAGTTTGAGGCTTAGGTTTTGAGGGTTTTTTTAAGGGTATTTTTTTTCCAGGTTTTTTGGGTTTAAGTTCTAAGGTTTAGGTTTTCTTAGTGTTTAGGGTTCCTTAAGGTTTACAATTTAGGGTTTCCTAGTGTTTCTAAAGGTATAAGATTTTAGGTTTAGGATTTTTAAAGATTTTTAGGATTGACGGTTTAGGGCTCAGGGTTTTAAATGGTTTTTAGGGTTTTTAAGGAATTCGTAGGCTTAGGTTTTTAGGATTTTTCGAGTTTGGGATTTCTTAGTGTTTATGGTTTCTTAGGGATTAGGGTTTAGAATTTTAGGTTTAGGGTTTCTTTTGGGTTTTTTTTTTTTATTTTTTAGGGTTTATAGCTCAGGGTTTTTTAGGTTTAGGGTTTTAATGGTTTTTTGAGTTTTTTAAGGTTTCTTAAGTTTTGATCTTTAGAGTTTCTTAGGGTTTGTAGGGTTGAGGGTTACTTAGGACTTAGGGCTTTGGATTTAGGGTTTAGGGTTTAGGTACTCTTAGTCTTAGAGTTTGTAGTTTAGGGTTTTTTAAGGTGTAGGGATTAGGGAATATGGTTTTAGCATTTTTTTAGGGTTTTTGAGGTTCATGAATTTTAGATATTTTCAAGGTTCCCTCTTTTGTCTTTAGGTTTTCTTAATGTTTAGGGTCTAGGGTTTCTTAAGGTATAATGTTTAGGGTTTCTTAAGGCTTAGGGTTTTTAAGGGATTTTATTATTTAGGGTTTTGTGTTTTAACGGTTATTTAGGCTTACGGGTTTTAAAGGTTTTTAGGGTTTAGGGTTTCTTAGTATTTTGGGTTTCTTAGAGTTTAGGTTTTCTAAGTGTTTAGGGTTTGTGGATTCATATGACTTAGGGTTTAAGGTTTAGGGTTCAGGGTTTTTATGGATTTTTAGGGTTTATGGTATTTTAGGTTTTGGGTATTTGAAGGTTTATAGGGTTTAGGGTTTTTAAATTCACCATCTTTAAGGTTTACGGTTTTATAGGGTTTTAAGGTTTTTTTAGCGTTTAAGCCCTAAGGTTTAGGGTTTAGGCCCTATGTTTTATGGTTTACATATTACGGTTTAGGGTTTTGGCCCTATGGTTTAGGGTTTCCATATTCGGGTTTAAGGGTAGGGCCCACAATTTAGGCTTTAGGGTTTATGCGCTAATGTTTGAGTTTATAGTTTAGGATTTAAGGTTTAGGTTTTTTGCCCTAATGATTAGAATTTTGTGTTTATGCCGTAAGAGTTAGGGTTTAGGGTGTAGGGTTTTGGCCCTAAGGTTTAAGGTTTATGGTTTTTTGTTTAGGGCTTAGGGCTTAAGGCTAAGGGTTTAGAGTTTTTAATAAAGGATATAAGGTTTAGGGCTTAGATCCTAAGGTTTATGGTTTACAGTTTACTGTTTAGGGTTTAGGCCCTAATATTTAGGGTGTCAGGTGTATGATTTAGGCTTTAGGGTTTAGGATATACAGTATGATCAAGTTTAGGGTTTATGATTTAGAGTTTAGGGTTTCTTTGAGCTTAGGTTTTAGCATTTTAGGTTTACGATTTTCTTAGGGTTTTTGATGGTTTGGGTTTCTTAGGGTAAAGGGTTTAGTGCTTTATAGGGTTTCTTAGGGCTTTGGGTTTAGGGTTTAGGGTTTATGGTTTATGTTTTTTTTAAAGTTTATTTATGGTTTTGAGTTTAAGGCTTAGGTTTTTTAAGGGTATTTTTTAGGATATTTTATGTTTAAGCATTTTATGGTTTTTTTGGTTTTTTAAGGTTTAAGTTCTTAGGGTTTCTTAGGTTTTAAGGTTTCTAAGGTTTACGGTATAGGGTTTCCTAGCGTTTCTAAAGGTATAAGATTTTAGGTTTAGGATTCTTCAAGGTTTTTAGGATTTGCAGTTTAGGGCTCATGGTTTTTAAGGGTTTTTAAGGTTTTTGAAGGGTTTTTAAGGAATTTTTAGGCCTAGGTTTTATTATAGGTTTTTAGGATTTTTTAGGGTTAAGGATTTCTTAGGGTTTATTATATATTAGGGTTAAGGGTTTCTTAGGGTTTAGGGTTTAGGGTGGGTTTCTTAGGGTATAATGTTTGGGGGTTCTTAAGGTTTCTTAGGGCTAAGGGCCTTAGGGTTTAGGGTTTTGCAGGGTTTTTTAGGGCTTAGAGTTTAGGGTTTTTAGGATTTAGGGTTTAGGGGTTTTTAGGTTTAGTGTATTTAGGATTTTTAGTGTGTAAGGTTTACGGTTCAAGGCTTAAGATTTTTTACGGTTTTTTTAGATTTAGGGATTTGGAAGGTTGTTAAGGGGTTTTAGGGTTTCGTAGGCTTTAGGGTTTAGGGTTTCTTTGAGTTTTTAGGGTATAGGGTTTAGGATAACTTAGGGTTTCTAAAGGCTTAGGGTTTTATGTTTAGGGTTTTCTAAGGGTTTTAAGGGTTTTTTAGGTTTAGGATTTTTATGTTTTTTATAGTGTTTTAAGGGTTTTTAGGATTTTTTAGGTTTAGTCTTTTTAAGGGTTTTTAGGGTTTAGGGTTTCTTAGGGTGTAGGGTTTCTTAGAGATTAGGGTTTAGGGTTTCTTAAGTGTATGGGTTTAGTATTTAGGGTTTAGGGTTTTCTAGGATTCAGGGTTTAATGTTTTTTAGGGTTTAGGTTTTAAAACTTGGTGGTTTTTAGGGTTTTTTTTTTTTTAGGTTTAGGGGTTTTAAAGGTTTTTAAGGTTATTTAGGCTTAGGTTTATGTTTAGATTTTCTTAGCATTTTGGTTTTAGGGTTTCTTTGGGCTTAGGGTTTCTTAGGGTTTTGGCTTTTCTTAGGGTTTAGGGTTTAGACCTTAGGGTTTTTAGGTTTAGGGCTTTATAAGGTTTTTAGGTCTTTTTAAGTTTATGGTTTTAAAGGTATTTTTAGGATTTAAGGGCTTAAAGGAGGGTAAGGATTTTTAAGGGTTTTTTGGTTTAGGGTTTCTTAAGGTTTATGTTTTCTTAGGGTTTATGGTTTCTTAAGATTTTGGGTTTAGGGTTTCTTACGACTTGGGGTTTAGGGTTTAGGGTTAATGGGTTTTTAGGGTTTAGGGTTTTCTAGGTTTAGGGTTTTAAGGGTTTATGGCTTAAGTGTTTTAGGGTTTTAAGGGTTTATAGTTTAAGTGTTTTAGGGTTTAGGGTTTAGGGTTTTAGGTTTAGGGTTTTAGTATAGGGGTTTTTACGGTGTTTTGGGTTTAGATTTAGGGTTCCTTAGGGTTTAGGGTTTAGGGCTTTAGGGTTGTTTGTGTTGTTTAGGTTTACGGTCTATGGATTTTTAGGATTTAGGGTTTAGGGCTTAGTGCTTTTTTTAGGCTTTTTTTTATGTTTAGGGTTTAGGGCTTAGGGATTTTTGAGGTGTAGGATTGTTTTTAGGGTTTCTTTAGGGTTTATATGGTGTAGGGTCTCTTAGGGTTTAGGGCTTAGGGTTTCTTAGTGTTTAGGGTGTTTTAGGGTTTGAGGCTTAGAGTTTATTTAGGTTAAGGGTTTTATAATGGTTTACGGCTTTGAGTTTTTTAGGTTAAGGGTTTTTTAGGTTTTGGGGTTTTAAAGGTTTTTAGGCTTTTTTAAGGTATAGGATTTCTTAGGGTTTAGGATTTCTAAGAGTTTAGGGTTTTTTAAGGTTTAGGATTTAGGGTTTCTTAGGGTTTAGTATTTCTAAGGATTTAGGGTTTATGGTTTAGGATTTCATGGGGTTTAGTGTTTAGGATTTAGGGTTTTGGGTTTAGGTTTGAGGGTTTTAGGTTAAGGGTTTTCTAGAGTTTCTTATGGTTTAAGGTTTAGGGCTCAGGGTTTTTTAGGTTTAGGTTTTTTTAAGGTTTTTTTAGGTGTTTTATGGTTTTTTATGTTCAAGGTCTTTAAAGGTTTTTTCTTTTTGGGTTTACGGTTTCTTAGGGTTTCTAATGGTTTAAGTATTCTTAAGGTTTAGGATTTAGGGTTTCTTAGGCCTTAGGGTTTTAGGTTTAGGCTTTTTAGAACTTTTTAGGGTTTAGGGTTTTTAAAATTTTTTTAGGTTTAGGGTTCTTAAAAGTCCTTAGGAGATTTTAAGGGGTTTTTAGGTTTAGGGTATTAAAGGATTTTTTAGGGTTTTAGGTTTATGGTTTTTTTTTAGGATTTTTTTAGGTTTAGGGGTTTAAAGGATTTTTTAGGGTTCTAAAATGTTTTAGCATTTTTAAGTTTAGGATTTTTTAGGGTGTAGGGATTTTCAAGGTTTAGGGTTTTTGAAGGTTTTATTAGGGTTTTTTAATTCTTTCTATTGGGTTTAAGATTTAGGGTTTCTTAAGATTTAGGGTTTAAGGTTTCTTACTGTTTCTTAAGATTTAGGGTTTAGTGTTTCTTAGGATTTAGTGTTTTTTAGGGATTTTTAGGGTTTAGGGCTTAGGGTTTTTTAAGGATTTTTTGTTTCAGAGTTTTTAAAGGTTTTTTATGGTTTTTTTGGTTTACGGTTTTTTTGGGTTAAGGTTTTTTTAGGGTTTAGGGATTCTCAATATTTAGGGTTTTAAAGGTTTTTGGGGGTTTCTTAGGGTTTATGGTTTATGGTTTTTTTTAGGATTTTTTAGGTTTAGGGTTATTTAGGGATTTTTAGGCTTAAGGGTTTAGGTCTTATGGTTTAGGGTTCTTTGAGTTTAGGGGGTTTAAAGATTTTTTTAGGGTTTTTTAGGTTTAGTGTTTTTAGGGTTATTAGAGTTGAGGTTTTCTAAGCGTTTAGTAATAAGGGTTTCTTTGGGCTTTAGGTTTAGGATTTAGCATTAAGGGTTTTATAAATTTTGGATTTATTTTAGGGTTTAGGGCTTAGTTTTTTTTTTTTTTTTATGTTTTTCTAGGATTGGGGGTTTTAATGTTTTTTTAGGGTTTTTTAGGTTTAGTGTTTTTAGGCATTCTTAAGGTTTATGGTTTCATAGGTTTTCTTAGGGTTAAATGTTTTAGTATTAGAATTTTTAAAGGTTTTTTATGATTTAGGAATTAGTGCTAAGGAATTTTTAGGTTTAGCTCTTTTAAATAGGTTTTTAGGGGCTTTTAGGGTTTACGATTTCTTAGGGTATATGCTTTAAGGTTTCTTAGGGGTTAGGTTTAGGGTTTTGGGTATTGAGAGATTAGGGTTTTGGGGTTTCAATGTTTAGGATTTTTTTAGGATTTTTTAGGTTTAGGGTTTTCAATATTTTTTAGGGTTTAGGGTATTAAAGCGTTTTAAGGGATTTAGGGTTTCTTAGGGTTGGGGTTTTCTTAGGGTTGGGGTTTCTTAGGGTTTATGGTTTCATACAGTTTAGGGTTTAGGGTTTAGGGTTAAGGGTGTTTTAGGGTATTTAAGGTTTAGGGTTTTAAGCGTTTATTCTGGGGATTGTTTAGGTTTAGAATTTTTAAAAGGTTTTAAATGGTTTTTAGGATTTTTTTAGGGAGTTTTAAAGGATTTTTCGGGTTTCTTAGGGTTTAGGATATTAGGTTAACAATTTTTCAAGATTTTTTAGGGTTTAGGGTTTCTTAGGGCTTAGGGATTTAGGTTTAGTGTTTTTTTAGGTTTTTTATGGTTTAGGGCTTAGGGTTTTATAAGTATAGGGGGTTTAATGTTTTTTAGGATTAGGGTTAAGGGTTTCATAAGGTTTAAGATTTAGAGCTTCATAGGGTTTTTTAGAGTTTAGGATTTCTTAGGGTTTTGAAATTGGTGTTTAGACTTTTAGGTATTGGGTTTTTTAGGGTGAAGGGTTTATGGATTAGTTTTTTTTTTAGGGATTTTCATATTTATGGTTTTTGAAGTGTTTTTAAGGGATTGTAGGTTTAGGGTTTTTTAGGGGTTTTTACAGTTTAGAGTTAATGTTTTTAGGTTCAGGGTTTAGTAAAAAGGTTTTTTAGGGTTTAGGGTTAATGTTTTTAGGTTTAGGGTTTATTAAAAAGGTTTTTTAGGGTTTAGGGATTGGGGTTATAAAGGTTTTCTTTAGGGTTTTTTAGGTGTAGGGTATCTTAGGGTTTAGGGCTTTTTACGATTTGGGGTTTAGGGATTAGGGCTCTTTTTAGAGTTTTTAGGTTCATGGTTTTTAAGGTTTTTTTAGGCTTTTTAAGGTTTAGGCTTTATTTAAAGGGTTTTTATTTGTTATTAGGGTTTCTTAAGATTTAGGTTTCTTAGTGTTTAGGGTTTCTTAGGGCTTAGGATTTATGATTTAGGGTTTGGGGTTTTACATTTAGGGAATTTTAGGGTTTTGGGTTTTAGGTTTAGGGTTTTTTAGGTTTGGGGGTTTAAAAGTTTTTTAGGGTTTAGGGTTTCTTAGTGTTTATGCTTTCTAAGGGTTATGGTTTCTTAGGGTTTATGATTTCATATGACTTAGGGTTTAAGATTTAGGGTTTAGGGGTTTTATAAGGTTTTTAGGGTTTTTATAAGGTTTAGGGTTTCTTAGAGTTTAGGGTTTATGGTTTTTTAGGGTTTAAGGCTTAGGATTTAGGATTTTAGGTTTAGGTTTTTTTACAATTTAGGGTTTAGGGTTTTAAGTTAAGTGTTTTATTTAGGGCTTACGGCTTTGAGTTTTTTAGGTTAAGGATTTTTTAAGGGTTTCTTAGGCTTAGGGATTTTAAAGGGTTTTTGCCTTTTAAGGTTTAGGATTTCTTAGGGTTTAGGTTTTCTAAAGGTTTAGGGTTTCTTTGGGTTTAGAATATAGAGGTTTCTTAGGGTTTAGAATGTAGGGTTTCTTAGGGTTTAATGTTTAGTGTTTCTAACAGTTTAGGTTTTCTTAGGGTTTATGGTTTAGGGTTTTTTAGGGTTTAGGGTTTAGGATTTTGGGTTTTGGGTTTTAGGGTTTTAGGTTTAGGGTTTTTTAGTGTTTCTTATGGTTTAAGGTTTAGGCTCAGGTTTTTCAGGTTTAGAGTTTTTTAAGGTTTCTTATGTTTAAGTTCTTTAAAGGTTTTAGCATTTCTTAGGGTTTATGATTTAGGGTTTTAGGGTTTAGGATTTCTTTGGCTTTAGGGTTTTAGGTTTAGGGATTTTAGGACTTTCTAGGGTTTAGGGTTTTCAGAGATTTTTTTAGGTTTAGGGTTTTCAGAGATTTTTTTAGGTTTAGGGTTTTAAAGGTCCTTAGGATGTTTTAAGGGTTTTTATGTTTAGGTTTATTTGGTTTAGACTTTTAAAAGGCCGTTAAGGGTGTTTTAGGTTTAGTGTTTTTTAAGGTTTTTAAGGGTATCTTAGGGTTTAGTATTTATTAGGTTTAGGGTTTTTAGAGTTTAGGGTTTAGGTTTTATGGTTTTATTTTAGGAATTTTTACGTTTAGATTTTTTAGGATTTAGGGCTTAGTATTTTGTTGTTTATGGTTTAGGGTTTCATAGGGTTTTGGGTTTAGGAATGTTAAAGATTTTTTTAGGATTTAGGGTTTCCTGGGGTTTCATAGTGTTTAGGGCTTTAGGTTTAGGATTTTTAAATGTTTTTTAGGATTTAGGGTTTAGGTCTTAGGTTTTTTTTTTTTTTTTTTTTTAGGTTTAGGGTTTATGGATTTTTCAGATTTAGGGTTAAGGGTTGTGGATTTTATAGGGTGATTTTTGTTTACGCTTTCTATATAGTTTTTAGGGTTTTGGGCTTTTGGATTTTTTCTTAATTTTTTAGGTTTAGCGTTTTATAAGTTTTTTATAGGGTTTATAAGGTTTAGGGTTTAGGGTTTCTTAAGGTTTAAGGTTTCTTAGGGTTTAGGGCTTAGGATTTGGGGTTTTAGGTTTAGGATTTTTAGGCTTTAGGGCTTAGGGCTTAAGGTTTATTTAGGGTTTAACGGCTTTGATTTTTTAAGATTTAGAGTTATTTTAGGGTTTTTTAGGCTTAGGGGGTGTTTCTTAGGGTTTTAAATTTAGGGTTTCTTAGGGATTAGTGTTTCTAAGGATTTGGTATTTCTAAGGATTTAGGGTTTCTTAGGGTATATGGCTTAGGGTTTACGATTTAGGGTTTAGGGTTTAGGTTTTAGGGTTTTAGGTTTAGGGTTTTTTAGAGTTTCTTATGATTTAAGGTTTAGGGCTCAGGGTATTTTAGGTTTAGGATTTTATTTTAATTTTTAAGGGTTTTTTTATGTTTAAATTCTTTAAAGATTTTTTTTAGGGTTTAGGTTTTCTTAGGGTTTCTATGGATTTAGGGTTTTTAAGGTTTAGCATTTCTTAGGGTTTTTAAGGCTTAGGGTTTAGGATTTCTTAGGCTTTAGGATTTTAGGTTTGGGGTTTTTTGGACTTTTTAGGGTTTAGGGTATATGGGTGTGAATTGTTTTTTTGGTTAAGGGTTTTTGAAGGTTTTTAGGAGTTTCTAGGGTTTAGGGGTTTTTTTTTTTTAGTGTTTTTAAGGGTTTAGGGTTTATGTTTTTATAGGAATTTCTGGGTTTAGGGTTTTTTTAGGATTTAGGGCTTAATTTTTTAGGTATTTTTTTTTTTTTTTAGATTTAGGGGTTTAAAGGTTTTTTTAGGTTTAGATTTTTTAAAGTGTTTTAGGGGTTTTAGGGTTTAGTGTGTCTTACGGTTTAGGGTCTAAGGTTTTATAAATTTAGGGTTTTTTTTTTTTGGGTTTTTTAGTGTTTAGGGCTTGGGGATTTTTTTTAATTTTATTTTAGGATTTGAGGTTTTAAGGTTTTCTTTAGGCTTTTTCAGGTTTAGGGTTCTATATGTTTTTAGGGTTGCTTAAGGTTCATGGCTTCATAGGGTTTCTTAGGGGTTATGGTTTCTTAGGGTTTGGGGTTGAGGGTTTCTTAGGGTTAAGGGTTTTAGTTTTAGGGTTGTGGGATTTAGGGTTTAGGACTTAGGGTTTTGTTTGATTTGTAACTATTTTTATTTAGGTTTAGCTTCATTTATATAGGTTTTTGGGGATTCTTTTTAGGGTTTCTTAGGGTTTTCGATTTTTGGTTTCTTAGGATTTATGATTTCTTAGGGTTAAGTGTTTCTTAGGGTTTAGAGTTTACAGTTTCTTAGGGCTTAAGGTTAGGTTTAGGGGTTATTAGGAATGAGGGTTTAGGATTTTTAAGGTTTAGGGTTTTTAAGGTTTAGGTTTAGGGTTCAAGGCGTAGGGTTTTTTTTTTGGGTTTCTTAGATTAAGGGTCTTTAAAGTCTTTTTTAGGGTTTTTAGGTTTAATGTTTTTAAAGGGTTTTAAGAGTTTTTTAGTGTTTAGGGTTACTTAGGGTTTATGGTTTCTTAGGATTTAGGGTTTATTAGGCTTTAGGGTTTAGGGTTTCTTAGAGTTTCTTTGGGTTTTGGGTTTCTTAGGGTTCATGGCATAGGGTTTTTGGTTAGAGCTTTTTAAAAGATTTAAGGGTTTTAATGGTTTTTTAGGTTTAGAACTTTTAAGCATTTTTTTTTTTTTATGATTTAGGGCTTTCTATTGTTTAGGGCTTAGGGTTTAGGGTTTAGGACTTGGGGTTTTTTCTCGGGTTTTTATGGTTAGGGTATTTATTTTATGGTTTTTTTTTGTTTGCAGTTTTAAAGGGTTTAGGGTTCATGGGTTTTTAGGGTTAGCGTTTAGGACATTGGGTTTTTACTAGGGTTTTTTTTATGTGTTTATGGTTTTTTAGTTTTAGGGTTTTTTAAGGGTTTTAGGATTTCTTAGGGCTTAAGGTTTAGTTGTTAGGATTTTCTTAGGGTTTAGGATTTTTTTTAGGGTTTTGTAGGTTTAGGGTTTAATAAGGTTTTAGGGTTTTTTAGGTTTAGGCTTTTAAAGGTTTTTTAAGGGTTAGGCTTTAGCACTGAGAGTTTTTTTGGATCTTTAGATTTAGGTTTTTAAGGGGTTGTAGGGATTTTTTTAATGATTTTTTAGGTGTAGGATTTTAAGGGTTTTTAGGGTATCTTAGGGTTTAGGTTTTCTTACGATCTAGGGTTGAAGGTTTCTTACATATTTGAGATTAGGATTTAGTGTTTCTTAAAGATTGGAGTTTAAGGTTTTGGGTTAAGGGTTTTTAGGGTTTAGTGTTTTCTAGGTTTAGAGTTTTAATGGTTTTTTTAGGGTTTAGGATTAGGTTTAGGGTTTGATGAGTTTATGGCTTATATATATATATATATAGGGTCTTTTTAGGTTTAGAGTGCTTTTATGATTTTTTATGATATTTGTAGTTTTAGGGTTTTAAAGGTTTTTTAGGGCTTAAGGTTCAAAATTTTAGATTTAGGGTTTCTTTTAGGTTTTTTTTTTTATGATTTAGGGTGTATGGCTCAATGTTTTTTGGGTTTAGGGTTTTAATGGTTTTTTGGGTTATTAGAATTTTTTTGAGATATAAGGTTTAGGGTTTCTTATGTTTTGTTCTTTAAAGTATCTTAGGGTTTTTAGGGTTAAGGGTTTCTTAGGGCTTAGGGCTTACTAGTTTGGATTTAGGGTTTAGGGTTTAGGTATTCTTAGGGCTTAGAGTTTTTAGTTTAGGGTTTTTTAAGGTGTAGGGATTTGGGAATAGTGTTTTTAGCATTTTTTTAGGGGTTTTGAGGTTCAAGGTTTTTAGAGAATTTTCAAGGTTTCCTAGGTTTTTGTGTTTAGGGTTTCTTAAGGTTTAGGGTCAAGGGTTTCTTAGGGTATAAGGCTTAGGGTTTCTTAGAGCTTAGGGCTTTGTAAGGGTTTTTATGATTTAGGGTTTTGTGTTTTTAGGGTTATTTAGATTTAGGGCTTTTAAAGGTTTATAGGGTTTGGGGTTTCTTAGTGTTTTGGGTTTCTTAGAGTTTAGGTTTTCTAAAGGTTTAGGGTTTCTAAGGGTTTAGGGTTTAGGGTTTCATATGACCTCTTTTTTTTTTTTTTTTTTTTTTTTTTTATTTTAACGACCCTTGGAGGGGTCAGGGGCTTAGCAACACCCCCAGGCCTTAGCATATATAAAGAAAATCAAATACACAGAGGGGGACATAAACCTTACCTCCAATACTGGTGGAGTCAGAATTGGTAGCCTACTAGTCAAGCTAGTTGGTTCTCCAACACTTTCTCCAAAAGGAAAAGAACCTATTGTCTAAGCACCTATATGAGAGGACTCCTCTCGATACATAGATTCTAGGAAAGCATAAATGAGGGAGACTCTCCCTTTACAAATCAGGAAAGAAAATCTATCCTAACCTAGGGAGATACTCTAAAGGATGACAGGAGGATCATCAAAATCATACCTAAAGGAATTTTGTTCCTTCCTAGGTATTCTTACCAATGAATATTCAAGGTGGCTCTTTAATTCTCTTGGTTTTTCTTCTTCTGAAGCCGCCATACCGCGTGTCTTGTTTGAATAATCTGCCGCCGTTTGGGAGTTCTTTGTGCGTTAGAGAATACTGCGAGTTGGTGATTTGGTGGTTGGCTTGGTCGCTGAATCGGCTACATAATTGGCCTCTCTAAGGGTATGAATGCATTTGACGTGATTGAGTTTAGTACTGTGGTGCCGCAACTTCGCATTTGGCCGACAGATTCGGGGTCATTTTGTCGTTTCTTAAACCATCCACCAAAGACTTGTGAATCAACTTCTAATATCACATTCTTGTATATCGATTTGCACACCAAGATAGACCCAAAATGGTCGCCTCGACTGGCTTGGTTATTAGTTCCTTATCCCGCAGGAGTTGAAAATGCAAGAAGCGGCTCGCCATTTGGGTTTCGATGATACCACCACTCAATTCTACGGATTGCATAAAGCACTCCCATCGTTGTTTACTTTAACCCATTTATCGTGGTTTGGTCTATTGCACCATAGTAACCTTGGTCTCATGAGTGCACTTCTCAATGAGCTTGCATAGTCTCCACCATTCCAGAGGCCGATTGATGTAGTGGAATGTTGTTTGCAGCTTGAAGGTATCTAACATTACTAGGTGTTTGACTCTTGCAATACTAGATTGTTTACCTTCATATTTTTTGAACACCTATTCTTCCAAAGATTCCAAAGATGAAGATAGGAGTAGATTGAAGAATAAGTTTGTGTGCCTCATTGTTGTGATTGGTATTCCACCACCTCATGATAGTATTTCCGAGTGGCAAAGGGTCGGTTGGATGCCCAGTGAAACAAAGAAAGTACCTCCATATATTCTTGGCAAAGGATCCCGAGTTGAAGGTATGTTCAATAGTGTCAAAGCACGGAGCATAACAGCAAGAACATCTGCTTGGTTCAACCCCAAAGATGGCCAACTTTTCATTAGTGGGAAGCTTGCCTCTAATTGTTCTCCAAAGAAGGAAAGAACATTTAAAAGGAATACTTTTATGCCAAGTGTAGGTGTTGAATTTAGTTTTCTCCCTTGTTTCTCTGATAATATTCCAAGCGGAGGAGACAAAAATATGCCATTAGAGTTGAGAATCCACACCGCTCGATCCTGTTGTCCTTGCTAAAGTCAGTATCCGAAGGAAAGTATCTTATGAACTCGCTCCCGAGGAGCTAATTGGCTCACTTTTCTCGATGTTCCATTGTCCACCTTTAATAAAATCGACACCTTGTCATTGTTAAATCTGTTGCTATTATTGCCGAATTGAGCGGAGGACCCACTCCCAACCAGTTATCCCACCGTAATGAAATGGAGCCACTTCGATTTTCCACGATATATGTTTCTCCACATGCGCTTGTTCCTCATCATCAACCTCCAGGCTTGAGAATCACCAGTATCCCATTTCTTACTTATAGGGTTAGACCTTTGGCAATATTTTGCTTTTAGGAATTCACCCCATAAGGTCTGTTTAGTTCTAAACACCCACCATTGTTTGAATTGGAAGGCTTGGCACACATCTTTCATGAGTTTAACTCCAATATCCCCTTCTTCACATGGAAAGCTTAAGTTTTTCTAGGATGACCAGTGATATTTCCTCTTGTCATTCCTCCATCCCCAGAAGAAGTTAGCCATAATCTATTGGATTTGCATAATAATTGTAGAGGGAGGTGTAATTGCTGAGAGAATGTGTATTGGAAGCGATTGTAACACATACTTGACTAAAGTAGCCTTCCCTCCATAGCTTAACATTTTAGACTGCCAACTGTGATTGTGTTCACCACCTTATTGATAATATCCGAGAAGAAGATATTCTTAGATCTCCCAAAGAATAAGGGGCATCTAAGGTAAGATATAGGAGTTTCTTTCTGCTGGAAACCAGTGTATTTCCTGATTCTGTCACAAGTAGTTCTGAAAGCATTAGAGTGCAGGAAGAAGTGACTTTTGGTTTTGTTGATTAGCCGCCGCAGGTCCTTTCATAAGTGGCCAAAGTGTGCATGATGAGTTTAAGGGATTGTCTCTCCTGCAGGTAAATATGATAATGTCATCCGCAGTCGAGATGATTTATTTGAGGACCCCTTTCCTCCATATAGAATCCATGATACTTGGGGTTCTGATGCACTGGTTCAAGGATCTTGATAGCATCTCAAGACCTAAAATAAATAGAAATGGGACAGAGGATCCCCTGCTTCGTGCCTCTGGAGTGAAAAATCCATGCCTTTTGCCATTAATGATAATAGAATACCAATTGTTAGCCATAATTCTCCAAATCATATCAATCGTGTTTCATCAAACCCCATCTTCCCGAGAATTAAACAAGTATAGGACCAAGAAACTCACATATGCCTTTACCATATCAAGCTTAATCACAACATTACTTCCAATGGCGAGTCTCTTGATGTGGTGTATAATTTCTTGAGCCAAAGATAATGTTTTCAAGTGATACTTCTTCCCTTCACAAATCTCGATTGATTAGGAGAGATCAAGTTTGGAAGAATAGGAGTCAACTGAGGCTAAGAATTTTAGAAATGATCTTGTTGGTGAAATTGCTCAGCCGATAGGTCCGAACTCGCATACTTGTTGGGATGTTGCACTTTAGGGAGAAGAACAAGGCAAGCATGCGAGATATACTTAGGGATCATCCGCCATTGAAGAAAGCATGAATAATCGCCAAGAAGTCTTTCTTGATAATATCCCAACACTTCGGAAGAAATATCCATTCATTCCATCCGTCCAAAGAAAATTGGGGTTCATGGAGTAAATCGCCTTCCTTAAGTTCATCCATAGAAGGCGGGCCTTCATCACATCGTCGATCTTTATTAACCATTCTTGGGATGTACTTCATGTAGGTTTCATCAATCGCCTTCTCCTCTCCGTGAAGATGTCTTGAAAGTACTCACAGCACTTGTGCAATGTGCTCATCACCTTGTATCCATTCATCATCATCCTTGAGAATTTTGTGAATAAATAGCCTCCTCCTTCGCCCGATCAAGGCATGAAAGTACTTGAGTTTGCATCTCCTTCCTTGAACCAATGTAGCTGGGATTTTTGTTTAAGGATAGAATCTTCAAGTTTCATAAATTTGATGTACTCAAGATTGACACCATGAAGTTCAAATTTCTATGTTCCTCTGTGTTGTTATGAATAAGTTTTTCTTCTAGAGTCCCGCCTTCTCTTCAAATTCCTTGACCTTAGCATAAATATCCCCAAATCGTTTTCGACCGGACAACGAGGGTAGAGGAAAGCCTCTTGGTTCTCGTGGAATATCCACATAGGATTCCTTCGCAGTCTATCCCAAAGACCGCAACGATCTCTGTGAAGGAGGGTTACTCGCCAAAGAATTTAAGAATTTGAAATATTTGATATGGTCTTCAGATCTGGCATTGACTTCCATAAGTAGTGGATAGTGATCAGATCCCACAGAAGGAAGGTGAGTAATGTTAGTGTGAGGCATGTCTTGTAACCATTTATCATTAACCATAGCTCATCCACTTTTCCAAATTCGAAATGGATGCCTCTTTGATTAGACCAAGTAAATTTAGGACCATTAAATCCCAAATCCAGGGGCCCACAAGCCTCAATCACACCAATGAAATCAAGGCTTTTCTTCATGTTGTAAGGACAACCTCCCATCTTTTCACCAGACGTAATAACATTAAAATCTCCAACAAGACACCGGGGATGGAGTCTCTAGTGTCAAGAATGCATGAAGTCTATCCCAAAGAGGTTTCTGAGATACTCTTTGCATTTTGCATAAACAAAGGTCTTTAAATTATTCATAGGATCCTCAATTTGTTTGATTTCAAATGTAATCTATTGTTCATCAGCTTCTAGAACGAGATGATTAATATCATTAATCCGAATAACCAAATCTTTCCATTAATATTACTAATCGCATTATCCATGGCAAGCATACTTTTAAAGGTGTTGAGTTGAGCGTAATCCGAGAAAGGTTCAAGAACAAAGAATCATAGACACTTGATGAATGATTTTGAGATTTCGAGTCTTTCAATAACCCTGGGTATTGATACCCCTAACATTCCATATGATTGTACTAATCATTGAGAAGATTTGGAGGTGAAGAGTCTAGTGTTTGGTCTTCCCGCAATCCAGGAATATGGGTTGGAGTTTTCCGAGTGGTAGTTTTTCCGGATGCAAACCTCCGGGGATAGTCCTTGATTGTTGGTAATCTTTGAAGTTCCTTTTCCATTTCGGGCCATTATTGGGACTGAATGCTTTGGTCAAGAGATCACCGGTTTCATCATCATCATCTTGGATAGGGTCGAGGGTTGTTCCTTCTCTATTTCATCTTCTCAAACTTCCACCTCATACTCATCTCTACGCTTCTCGATCGTGAGGTTTTCTGGAGTAGGAGTAGGGTGTTATATTGAGCTTTCGGGGAATAACATCCATGACTTGGTCCACCATTATGAATCTGTTTGCAGAGGTTTTTCCATCCTGCCGCCATCAACCCGAGTCCGTCCTGTTCGGAGTTACGCCTACTTTTCTTAATAGCATCTCTCTTTTTTGCTAGGTTTATTCTTACTCTTTGGTGTATCGCCTTGTTTACTGGAGCTTGCTTTGTTTCCCATATCCTTTGCCATAGAGCCTTTAGGTTGATCATTCTCCACTCTATTAGATTGACCCTAATGAGTTCCCTCTTGAGAGATCCGATGATCCTTTTTTGGTGTCACGCATCTTTCTTCCAGTAGAAGGAGTTTGATATTCATTTCGTGTTCCTCCTCCGGTTCCCTTTCTCGCAAGTTAGTGGTTTTCCCTGTCTTTCCATCCTCCCTCCAACAGCCTTCCTCAAAGAATAAGGGGGATAACAGGGAAGGGTTCACGTGATACCATGAGCATCATCAATGCAGCCATGTGGATGGGGTGTAAGAATCGATCACCGATTCTTCAACATCAATCACAGGAGTTCCAGAGTTCATACCTGCTTTCTAGAGAGGGCTTATGGTTTTGAGATATTTTTTCCCGCTGCACTGCACTGCTTGCACTGCACAGGTATTTTGGCTCTTCCCTTGCTCTTGATTTTGTTGGTTGTTTCGCTTTTTCCTTCTAGTTTGAGTTTGCCATTGCTCCTCCTTGTATGATGTACTTTCTTCATTGGTTTCGCACTTAGCTTGCCTATTTGATCGTGATTTGTCGAAGCCTTTGTCATTTTGTTGAATCTCTTTGGAATTTTGATCCATCTGCTTTCCTTGTCCTTTCTTGTTGGCCTCCATTTCTTTCTTCTTTTATTTCATCATCCCTTTTTCATAGGACATTCTCCAAGAGAATGACCTTGATGTTTGCAAAGAAAGGCAGAAAGAGGACATCTTCAAATTCTATAATTTGCCACTTACCTATAGATGGATCCTTCTCTAAAATCCCAAACTGCATATGCCGAGGTCTGCTTTTAGTAATATCAATTTGAACTCTCACTTTTGCCACACTACCCCTAGTTTTTGCATAGTAGCAGAGTCGAGATACTGAGCTTTACCAATAGGGACAGCAAGGGGTAAGGATGTCCAAATAATAGCAATGCCGTGGCAGCTCGCAATGTAACCTGGATGGGAACAATAGGAGTTTCCTCAGCAGGTTTAAATGTAGGAGTCCATACCTGTAGCTTCATTGGTTGGCCAGCAATGTACATTTTTTGTTTTGTCCATACAGTAATGTGATCAGCTTCATTATCCAAATCAATGTAGATGTGCCTTGAGTTGAAGTGTGCAATTTTAACCCCTCCAGAAAGCTGTGTTTGCGCGATGAAACTCTTCCTTATGATTTCCATTTTAGGCATAGCATTGTTGAATTTCCCCACTAAAGTGAACTTGCATCGACCAGACATCTTCTGCATAAAATCATCCTCATGAAATGTGATGGAAGGATATCTTTGCCTAGTGGATATGATCGGGGGAAGAATGTCCATAGGGGTATTATTTTTCATTTGGTTAACTTTAAGTCTATTGGCTAAAGTTTGAGTTACAGTGGGTGGGGCTGGGTCAGGGATTTGAAGCGTAATGTTTTTAGTAGAAGCATTGTTCCCAGAAGGCATATTTTGGTTCTGTTTGGGACTCTTTGGATTAGTTCTTTGCTGGCTAGGTCGGTGAAGATCAAAGTTGGACGAGATCTTGATAGGAGGGGGAGCATGATTATCCATATTAATCCCATTAGAACCAGCCTTTGCAGTCAGATCACCAGTCTCGTTCACAGCAGCCTGCATGCTAAGATGACCTTTCTCTTGCTCATTTTGATTGTTAAGTATCAGAGGATTATGAGCATTATTCTCTGAGGCAAAATTAACAGACTTACCTATTTTTTCCATGCTGTTAGTGTGAGGTCGGTTCCTTCCTTTCTCTTTGTTAGAGTTGATAGTTGTTTCATTAGTGTTAGGTTTTTCCTTCACCTTCCAGATTGCCTTCTCCGTTTTGTCTTGTTGTTTCTTAGTCGAATCTCCTGTATAAAACATATCATTTGTGTGTTGTAATACCTGAGTATGCCGCTGTGTTGTGCTCTGATCCCCTTAATGTTTTCTTTATGAATTTGCTTCATTTGATCCTCTGGTGATCAGCTGGTCCTGCTCTTGTATCTTTGATTCACTTTTGCAATTTGGAGTGTATTCCATATTCTGATTGACCACAAGATTCACTGCCTTTGTGCCATTAACGGACTCTATTGCCACCCCCATGTGTTGTTCATCATTCGTAATTGCGACTTGATCCTGCAGATTGAGAGAATAGCAAACATCATTGTATTGTTGTTGTATTTTGGATCCTAGTACCTTAGAATGCTTATTTTCATCGCAGGGGGCCGCCGTCATACTTTTCATCTGCACTGTTGACCGGAGCTCCGGTGACTGTAGTAGTTCTTATGTCGCCGGAGTTTTCGCCGTCAAAATCATTCAGATTTTTGGCATGAGGGTCTCCTTGGCCTGGGGATGATTCCCCAGTAGCGGAAACATCATTTCTCCCATCGAAAGATGCTCGAATTTGAAGGCGCACGGACAGCAATTCCTGGGCGATTTCGCGAGACTTCAACTGCTTAGATCTCTCAATTTGAATGATGGAATCATTTGATTTTTGGCTTGCAGATAGATCTTTGTACATAGATTCATGCTTATCAACTGGATTAACACGAATCATTCCTAATTGTTCTAGGGAAATGATTTTCCGAGCCCAGTCTAACTCCCTCTCCGAAATTGCGACATTGATCGCCTCTGTGCGTTGCATTTTTGAGGGATTAGCTGATGATTCAGGTGAAGCGTCCAACTGGGGTTTGTAGGCGCTGGAGTCCCGCCGATCGGTCCCCGGTCCGCGGCTCGAGTCAGACATCCGGCGCTCGGCCATTCCATCACCGTTTCTTTTTATCTTTGAGGGCAAATTTTAGAGCGCTGCTTTTTTAGAGAGAGAAAAAAATTGAGAAAATGAAAAGCGATGGGTTTCATATGACTTAGGGTTTAAGGTTTAGGGTTTAGGGATTTTAAGGATTTTTTAGGGTTTGTGGTCAGGGTTTTTAAATGTTTTTAGGATTTAGGGCTTAGGTTTTTTAAGGTTCAGGGTTTTTAAGGTTTTGGGTTTGTAAGGTTTTCTAGGGTTTAGGGTTTAGGCCCTAAGGATTAGGGTTTAGGCCCCAAGGTTTAGGGTTTAGACCCTAAGGTTTAGGGTTTATGGATTAGGCTTTAGGCCTTAAGTTTAATGGTTTACATATTAGGGTTTAGGGTTTAGGCCTTATCGTTTAGGGTTTACATATTTGGGTTTAAGGATATGGCCCACAATTTAGGGTTTAGGGTTTATGCGCTAAGGGTTAGATGTTATCGTTTAGTGTTTAGGGTTTCTGCCCTAATGATTCGGGTTTTGTGTTTATGCCCTAACAGTTAAAGTTAAGGGTGTAGGGTTTTGGCCCTAAGAATTAGGGTTTCTGGTTTATTGTTTAGGGCTTAGGGCTTAGGGCTAAGGGTTTAGAGTTTTTGGTTTAGGAAAATAGTTTTAGGGATTAGATCCTAATGTTTATGATTTATGGTTTAGGGTTTACCATTTTGGCCCTAATATTTAAGATGTTGGGATTATGATTTAGGCTTTAGGGTTTAGGATATAATGTTTGATTGGGTTTAGGGTTTATGGTTTTGAGTGTAGGGTTTCAGATCTAGGATTTTTTAAAGGTTATTTAGGGTTTAGAGTTTGAGGCTTAGGTTTTCTGTGTTTTTTAAGAGTATTTTTTTCGAGTTTTTAGGGTTTGTTAAGGTTAAGGATTTTAAGGTTTTTTTTTGGTTTTTAGGGTTTAAGTTCTTAGGGTTTAGGGTTTCTTAGTGTTTAGGGTTCCTTAAGGGTTATAGTTTAGGGTTTCCTAGTGTTTCTAAAGGTATAAGATTATAGGTTTAGGATTTTTAAAGGTTTTTAGGATTGACGGTTTAGGACTCAGGGTTTTAAAGGGTTTTTAAGGAATTCTTAGGCTTAGGTTTTATTTTTGGTTTTTAGGATTTTTTAGGGTCCGGGATTTATTAGTGTTTAAGGTTTCTTAGGGATTAGGGTTTAGAATTTTAGGTTTAGGATTTCTTTTTTTTTTTTTTTTATTATTTAGGGTTTATGGATCAGAGTTTTTAAGGTTTAGGGTTTTAATGGTTGTTTGGGTTTTTAAGGTTTCTTAAGTTTTGATCTTTAGAGTTTCTTAAGGTTTTTAGGGTTGAGGGTTACTTCGGGCTTAGGTCTTTGGATTTAGGGTTTAGGATTTAGGTACTCTTAGGCTTAGAGTTTTTAGTTTAGGGTTTTTTAAGGTGTAGGGATTACAAAATAGGGTTTTAGCATTTTTTTTAAAGGTTTTGAGGTCCATGAATTTTAGAGATTTTCAAGGTTCCTTATTTTGTGTTTAGGCTTTCTTAATGTTTAGGGTCTAGGGTTTCTTAGGGTATAAGATTTACGGCTTCATAGGGCTTAGGGTTTTTTAAGGGTTTTTATTATTTAGCATTTTGTGTTTTAAGAGTTATTTAGGCTTAGTGGTTTTAAAGATTTTTAGGGTTTTGGGTTTCTTATTGTTTTGGGTTTCTTCGAGTTTAGGTTTTCGTAAGGTTTAGGGTTTCTATGTGTTTAGGGTTTAGGTATTCATATGACTTAGGGTTTAAGGATTAGGGTTCATGATAGTTAAGGATTTTTAGGGTTTATGGTATTTTATGTTTAGGATATTTGAAGGTTTATAGGGTTTAGGGCTTAGGGTTTTTAAGTTCAGCGTCTTTAAGGTTTAGGTTTTATAATGTTTTAGGGTTTTTTTTAGGGTTTAAGCCCTAAGGTTTAGGGTTTAGGCCCTAAGTTTTATGGTTTACATATTATGGTTTAGGGTTTACGTATTAGGGTTTAAGGGTAGGGCCCACAATTTAGGGTTTATGGTTTATGCACTAAGGTTTAGAGTTTATAGTTTAGGGTGTAGGGTTTAGGATTTGTGCCCTAATTATTAGGGTTTTGTGTTTATACCGTAAGAGTTAGGGTTTAGGGTGTAGAGTTTCTAGGATTTTGGGTTTTTAAGGGTTTAGGGTTTATCTTTTTATAGGAATTTTTGGGTTTAGGGTTTATTTATGATTTAGGGCTTAGTTTTTTAGGTTTTTTTTTTAGGTTTCGGGGTTTAATGATTTTTTTAAGGTTTTTTTTAGGTTTAGGGTTTTTAAAGTATTTGAGGGGTTTTAGGATTTAGTGTTTCTTATGGTTTAGGGTTTAGGGTTCTATAACTTAGGGTTTTTTTTAGGTTTTTTAGTGTTTAGGGCTTAGGGTTTTTTATGTTATGTTATTTTAGGATTCGAGGTTTTAAGGTTTTCTTTAGACTTTTTTAGGTTTATGGTTTTATGTGTTTTTTAGGCTTGCTTAATGTCCATGGCTTTATAGGGTTTCTTAGGGGTTATGGTTTCTTTGCGTTTAGGGTTGAGGTTTCTTAGGGTTAAGGGTTTTAGTTTTAGGGTTTTAGGATTTAGGGTTTAGGGCTTTGGGTTTTTTAGGTTCAAGGTTTTTTAGGTTCAAGGTTTTTTAGGGTTTTGTTTGATTTGTAACTATTTTTTTAGGTTTAGCTTCATTTATATAGGTTTTTGGGAATTTTTTTAGGGTTTCTTAGGGTTTAGGGTTTAGGGTTTTTGATTTCTGAGGATTTAGGATTTCTTAGGGTTTAGTGTTTCTTAGGGTTAAGAGTTTAGAGTTTCTTAGGGCTTAAGGTTAGGGTTTACAGGTTATTAGGAATTAGGGTTTAGGATTTTTAAGGTTTAGGGTTTTTAGGGTTCATGGCTTAGGTTTTTTTTTGCGTTTCTTAGATTTAGGGTCTTTAAAGTCTTCTTTAGGGTTTTTACGTTTAATGTTTTTAAAGGGTTTTAAGAGTTTTTCAGGGTTTAGGGTTACTTAGGGTTTATGGTTTCTTAGGATTTAGGGTTTAGTAGGCTTTAGGGTTTAGGGTTATAGTTTTTTAGGGTTCATGGCTTAGGGTTTTTGGTTAGAGCTTTTTAAAAGATTTAACGATTTTAATGGTTTTTTAGGATTAGAACTTTTAAGCATTTTTTTTTTTATGATTTAGGGCTTTCTATTGTTTAGGACTTAGGGTTTAGAATTTAGGATTTGGGGTTTTTTCTTGGGTTTTATGGTTAGGGTTATTTTTTATGGGTTTTAGGGTTTTTTTTTTTTTGTTTGTAGTTTTAAAGGGTTTAGGGTTCATGGGTTTTTAGGGTTTAGAATTTAGGCCTTTGGGTTTTTACTAGGGTTTTTTTATGTGTTTTATGGGTTTTTAGCTTTAGGGTTTTTAAGGGTTTTAGGATTACTTAGGGCTGAAGGTTTAGAGCTTAAGCTTTAGTTGTTACGAATTTCTTAGGGTTTAGGATTTTTATAGGGTTTTGTAGGCTTAGGGTTTAATAAGGTTTTAGGGCTTTTTAGGTTTAGGGTTTTAAAGGTTTTTTATGGGTTAGGATTTAGCACTGAAGGTTTTTTTGGATTTTTAGATTTAGGTTTTTAAGGGGTTTTAGGGTTTTTTTTTAATGGTTTTTTAGGTGTCTATTTTAAGGGTTTTTAGGGTATCTTAGGGTTTAGGTTTTCTTAGGGTCTAGTGTTTAGGGTTTCTTATAGTTTAAGGTTTCTTACGGATTTGAGTTTAGGGTTTAGGATTTCTTAAAGATTGGAGTTTAGGTTTAGGGTTAAGGGGTTTTTAGGGTTTAAGGTTTCGATTTTAGGGTTTAGTGTTTTCTAGGTTTAGAGTTTTAATGGTTTTTTTAGGGTTTAGGATATGGTTTAGGGTTTGAAGGGTTTATGGCTTATATATATATTTTTGGCTTTTTAAGGTTTAGAGATTTTTATGATCTTTTAGGATTATTGTAGTTTTATGGTTTTAAAAGGTTTTTTAGGGTTTAGTGTTTTTCGAGTTTAGAGTTTCTTATGGTTTTTAGGGCTTAGGGTTTAGAATTTTAGGGTTAGGGTTTCTTTTAGTTTTTTTTTAATGATTTATGGTGTATGGCTCAGTGTTTTTTTAGATTTAGCGTTTTAATAGCTTTTTGGGTTATTAGAGTTTTTTTAGATTTAGGGTTTAGGGTTTCTTAAGTTTAGATCTATAGAGTATCTTAGGGTTTTCAGGGTTAAGGGTTAAGGGTTTCTTAGGGCTTAAGGTTTAGGGCTTTGGATTTAGGGTTTAGGGTTCAGGTATTCTTAGGGCTTAGAGTTTTTAGTTTAAGGTTTTTTAAGGTGTAGGCATTAGGGAATGGAATTTTTAGCTTTTTCTTAGGGGTTTTGAGGTTCAAGGTTTTTAGAGATTTTCAAGGTTTCCTGGGGTTTAGTGTTTAGGGTTTCTTAAGGTTTAGGATCTAGGGTTTCTTAGGGTATAAGGTTTAGGGTTTCTTAGGGCTTACGGTTTTGTAATGGTTTTTATGATTTAGGGTTTTGTGTTTTCAGGGTTATTTATATTTAGGGCTTTTAAAGGTTTTTAAGGTTTGTGGTTTCTTAGTTTTTTGGGTTTCTTAGAGTTTAGGTTTTCTAAAGGTTTAAAGTTACTGTGGGTTTCAGGTTTAGGGTTTCATATGACTTAGGGTTTAAGGTTTAGGGTTCAGGTGTTTTAACGATTTTTTAGGGTTTATGGTCTTTTAGATTTAGGGTTTTTAAAGGTTTTTAGGGTTTAGGCTTAGGGCTTTTTAGGTTCAGGGTTTTTAAGGTTTTGGGTTTATCGGGTTTTTAGGGTTTAAGGTTTAGGCCGTAAGGGTTAGGGTTTAGGGTTTAGGCACTAAGGTTTAGGGTTTATAGATTAGGGCTTAGGCCCTACATTTTATGGTTTACATATTAGGCTTTAGGGTTTAGGCCCTATGGTTTAAGGTTTACATATTCGGGTTTAAGGATATGGCCCACAGTTTAGGGTTTAGGGTTTATACACTAAAGTTTAGATATTATCATTTATGGTTTAGGGTTTGTGCCCTAATGATTAGGGTTTTGTGTTTATGCCCTAAGAGTTAAAGTTAAGGGTGTAGGGTTTTGGCCCTAGGAATTAGGGTTGATGGTTTATTGTTTAGGGCTTTGGGCTTAGGGCTAAGGGTTTAAAGTTTTTGGTTTAGGAAAAAGGGTTTAGTGATTAGATCCTAATGTTTATGATTTATGGTTTAGGGTTTACCATTTTGACCCTAATATTTAGGGTGTCGGGTGTATGATTTTTGCTTTAGGGTTTAGGATATAAGGTTTGATTGGGTTTAGGGTTTATGGTTTCGAGTGTAGGGTTTCTTCGAGTCTAAGGAATAGGGTTTTAGGTTTAAAGTTTTTAGGGTTTTTGATGGTTTGGGTTTCTTAGGGTTTAGGGTTTTGTAGGGTTTCTTAGGGCTTAGGGCTTAGGGCTTAGGGTTTCAGATTTAGGATTTTTTAAAGGTTATTTAGGGTTTAGAGTTTGAGGCTTAGGTCTTTTGGTATTTTTAAGGCTATTTTTTTTGGGTTTTTAGAGTTTTTTAGGTTTAAGGGTAGGTTTTTTCGGTTTTTAGGGTTTAAGCTCTTAGTGTTTAGGGTTCCTTTAGGTTTACAGTTTACGGTAACCTATTGTTTCTAAAGGTATAAGATTTTAGGTTTAGGATTTTTAAAATTTTTTAGGATTGACGGTTTAGGGCTCAGGGTTTTAAATGGTTTTTAGGGTTTTTGAAGGGTTTTTAAGGAATTCTTAGGCTTAGGTTTTACTATAGGTTTTTAAGATTTTTTAGGGTTCGGGATTTTTTAGGGTTTATGGTTTCTTAGGGCTTGAGGTTTAGAATTTTAGGTTTAGGGTTTCTTTTAGGTTCTTTTTATTATTTTGGGTTTATGGCTCAGGGTTTTTTACATTAAGGGTTTTAATGGGTTTTTGGGTTTTTAAGGCTTCTTTTGTTTTGATCTTTAAAGTTTCTTAGGGTTTTTAGGGTTGAGGGTTACTTAGGGCTTAGGGCTTTGGATTTAGGGTTTAGGGTTTAGCTACTCTTAGGCTTAGAGTTTTTAGTTTAGGGTTTTTAAGGTGTAGGGATTAGGGTATAGTGTTTTTAGCATTTTTTAGGGTTTTTGAGGTTCATGAATTTTAGAGATTTTCAAGGTTTCCTATTTAATGTTTAGGTTTTCTTAATGTTTAGGATCTAGGGTTTCTTAGGGTATAATGTTTAGGGTTTCTTAGGGCTTAGGGTTTTTTAATGGTTTTTATTATTTAGGGTTTTGCTTTTTGAGGGTTATTTAGGCTTAGGGGTTTTAAAGGTTTTTAGGATTTAGGGTTTCTTAGTGTTTTGGGTTTCTTAGAGTTTATGTTTTCTAAAGGTTTAGGGTTTCTAAGTGTTTAGGGTTTAGGGATTTATATGACTTAGGGTTTAAGGTTTAGAGTTTAGGATTTTTAAGGATTTTTAGGGTTTATGGTATTTTAGGTTTAGGATATTTGAAGGTTTATACGATTTAGGGCTTAGGGTTTTTAAGTTCAGCGTCTTTAAGGTTGAGGGTTTTATAGGGTTTTAGGGTTTAAGCCCTAAGGTTTAGGGTTTAGGCCCTAAGTTTTATGGTTTACATATTACGGTTTAGGGTTTAGGCCCTATGGTTTAGGGTTTACATATTCGGGTTTAAGTATTTGGCCCGTAGTTTAGGGTTTAGGGTTTATGCACTAAAGTTTAGATGTTATCGTTTAGGGTTTAGGGTTTGTGCCCTAATGATTGGGGTTTTGTGTTTATGCCCTCAGAATTAAAGTTAAGGGTGTAGGGTTTTGGCCCTAGGAATTAAGGTTTATGGTTTTCGGTTTAGGGCTTAGGGCTTAGGGCTAAGGGTTTAGAGTTTTTAATAAAGCACATAAGGTTTAGGGCTTAGTTCTTAAGGTTTACAATTTATGGTTTAGGGTTTACGGTGTAGGCCCTAATATTTAGGGTGTCAGGTGTATGATTTAGGCTTTAGGGTTGGGATAGATAGTTTGATCAAGTTTAGGGTTTATGATTTAGAGTTTAGGGTTTCTTTGAGTCTAGGGATTAGAGTTTTAGGTTTACGATTTTCTTAGGGTTTTTGATGGTTTGGGTTTCTTAGGGTAAAGGGTTTAGGGTTTTTGTAGGGTTTCTTAGGGCTTAGTGTTTAGGGTTTCTTAGGGTTTAGGGTTTCAGGTTTATGATTTTTTAAAGTTTATTTAGGGTTTAGAGTTTAAGGCTTAGGTTTTTTATGGGTATTTTTTAGGGTTTTTTAGGTTTAAGCGTTTTATGGTTTTTTTGGTTTTTTAGGGTTTAATTTCTTAGGGTTTAGGGTTTCTTAGGTTTACGGTTTAGGGTTTCCTAGCATTTCTAAAGGTATAAGATTTTATGTGTAGGATTCTTCAAGGTTTTTAGGATTTGCGGTTTAGGGCTCACGATTTAAGGGTATTTAAGGTTTTTGAAGGGTTTTTAAGGAATTTTTAGGCTTAGATTTTATTATAGGTTTTTAGCATTTTTTAGGGTTTAGGATTTCTTAGGGTTTATTATATATTAGGGTTAAGGGTTTCTTAGGGTTTAGGGTTTAGGGTTTCTTAGGGTATAATGTTTTGGGGTTCTTAAGGTTTCTTAGGGCTAAGGGCCTTAGGGTTTAGAGTTTGTTATGGTTTAAGGTTTAGGGCTCAGGGTTTTTTAAGGGTTTCTTTAGGTGTTTTATGGTTTTTTCTGTTTAAGGTCTTTAAAGGTTTTTTTTAGGGTTTACGGTTTCTTAAGGTTTCTAATGATTTAGGTATTCTTAAGGTTTAGGATTTAGGGTTTCTTAGTCCTTAGGGTTTTAGGTTTAGGCTTTTTAGAACATTTTAGGGTTTAGGGTTTTTCAAAATTTTTTAGGTTTAGGGTTCTTAAAAGTCCTTAGGAGTTTTTAAGGGGTTTTTATGTTTAGGGTATTTAAGGGTTTTTTAGGGTTTTGGGTTTATGGTTTTATTTTTAGGATTTTTTTAGGTTTAGGGGTTTAAAGGATTTTTAGGGTTCTAAACTATTTTAGGGTTTTTTAGGGTGTAAGGCTTCTTAGGGTTAAGGGTTAAGGGTTTCTTTGGGCTTGGGGTATATGGTTTAGGTTTAAGAGTTTAATAAATTTAGGATTTTTTAGGGTATTTAAGGGTTTAGGGCTTAGGTTTTTTTTTTTTTAATGTATTTTATGGATTCGAGGTTTTAAGGTTTTTTTAGGATATTTTAAGTTTAGGAGTTTATATTATTTTTAGGGTTCCTTAAGGGTTTTTGGTTTCATAGGGTTTAGGATTTAGGGTTTCCTAGGGCGAAGTGTTCAGGGTTTTTGTTTGTGTTTTTAACTGTCTTTTAGGTTTAGCTTCTTTTATAGGTTTTTGGGAGTTTCTAGGGTTTAGGATTTCTTAGGGTATATTGTTTAGGGATTAGGATTTAAGATTTTCGATTTTCTATAGTTTTGGCTTTAGAATTTTTAAGATAGGATTTTTTAGGGTGTAGGGATTTTCAAGGTTTAGGGGTTTTGAAGGGTTATTAGGGTTTTTAAAATTTTTCTATTGGGTTTAGGATTTAGGGTTTCTTAATGTTTAGGATTTAAGGTTTCTTATTGTTTCTTATGATTTAGGGTTTAGTGTTTCTTAGGATTTCTTAAGATTTAGTGTTTTTAGGGCTTTTTAGGGTTTAGTGCTTAGCGTTTTTTAAGGATTTTTTGTTTTAGAGTTTTTAAAGGTTTTTTATGTTTTTTTTTGGTTTACGGTTTTTTCGGGTTAAGGTTTTTTAGGGTTTAGGGGTTCTCAGTATTTAGGGTTTTAAAGGTTTTTGGGGCTTTCTTAGGGTTTATGGTTTATTATTGTTTTTAGGATTTTTTAGGTTTAGGGTTATATAGTGGTTTTTAGGTTTAGGGTTATATAGTGGTTTTTTTGGGCTTTAGGTTTAGGGTTTAGGGTTTAGGGTTAAGGGTTTTTATAAATTTAGGATTTATTTTAGGGTTGTTTAGGGTTTAGGGCTTAGTTTTTTATTTTATGTTTTTCTAGGATTCGGGGTTTTAATTTTTTTTAGGGTTTTTTAGGTTTAGTGTTTTTAGGCTTTCTTAAGGTTTGTGGTTTCATAGGTTTCTTAGGGTTAAGGGTTTTAGCATTAGAATTTTTAAAGGTTTTTTATGATTTATGAATTAGTGCTAAGGACTTTTTAGGTTTAGCTGTTTTAAATAGATTTTTAGGGGTTTTTAGGGTTTATGGTTTCTTAGGGTATATGCTACAAAGTTTCTTAGGGGTTAGGGTTTAGGCTTTTTGGTATTTTAGAGATTATGGTTTGGGGATTTTAAAGTTTAGGATTTTTTTAGGGTTTTTTTAGGTTTAAGGTTTTAAAGGGTTTTTAGGGTTTAGGGTATTAAAGCATTTTAAGGGGTTTTAGGGTTTCTTAGGGTTTAGGTTTTCTTAGGGTTTATCATTTCATAGGGTTTGGGGTTTGGGGTTTAGGGTTTAGGGTTAAGGGTGTTTTAGGGTTTTAAGGGTTTATTCTGGGGATTTTTCAGGTTTAGAATTTTTAAAGGGTTTTAAACGGTTTTTAGGATGTTTCTTAGGTTTCATAGGGTTTAGGATTTTAGGATAACAGTTTTTCAAGATTTTTTTGGGTTTAGGGTTTCTTAGGGCTTAGGGATTTAGGTTTAGTGTTTTTTTAGGTTTTTTTTTATGGTTTAGGGATTAGGGTTTTGTAAGTATAGGGGTTTTAAGGGTTTTTAGGTTTAGGGTTAAGGGTTTCATAATGTTTATGATTTAGAGTTTCTTAGGGTTTTGTAGGGTTTAGGATTTTTTAGGGCTTTGGAATTAGGGTTTAGACTTTTAGGTATTGGGTTTTTTAGGGTTAAGGGTTTATGGATTAGGTATTTTTTAGGGATTTTCATGTTTATGGTTTTTGAAGTGTTTTTAAGGGATTTTAGGGTTAGGGTTTTTTACGGTTTAGGGTTAATGTTTTTAGGTTCAAGGTTTATTAGAAACGTTTTTTAGGGTTTAGGGTTAATGTTTTTAGGTTCAGGGTTTATTAAAAATGTTTTTTAGGGTTTAGGGATTGGGGTTTTAAAGGTTTACTTCAGGGTTGTTTAGGTGTAGGGTATCTTAGGGTTTAGGGTTTTTTAGGATTTGGGGTTTAGGGATTAGGGATTTTTTTAGTGTTTTTAGGTTCATGATTTTTAAGGTTTTTAAGGTTTAGGTTATATTTAAAGGGTTTTTATTTGTTTTTAGGGTTTCTTAAGATTTAGGTTTGTTAGTGTTTAGGGTTTCTTAGGGCCTAGGATTTACGATTTAGGGTTTGGTGTTTTATATTGAGGGTATTTTAGGGTTTTGGGTTTTAGGTTTAGGGTTTTTTAGGTTTCGGGGTTTTAAAGTTTTTTAGGGTTTAGGGTTTCTTAGTGTTTAGGCTTTCTAAGGATTTATGATTTCATATGACTTAGGGTTTAAGATTTAGAGTTTAGGGGTTTTATAAGGTTTTTAGGGTTTTTATGGGGTTTATAAGGTTTAGGGTTTCTTAGAGTTTAGGGTTTAGGGTTTTTTTTAGGGTTTAGGGCTTAGGATTTAGGATTTTAGGCTTAGATTTTTTTACAATTTAGGGTTTAGGGTTTTAGGTTAAGTGTTTTATTTAGGGCTTGCGTCTTTTAGTTTTTTAGGTTAAGGATTTTTTTAGGGTTTCTTAGGCTTAGGGATTTTAATGGTTTTTTGCCTTTTAAGGTTTAGGATTTCTTAGGGTTTAGGTTTTCTAAAGGTTTAGGGTTTCTTTGGGTTTAGAATTTAGGGTTTCTTAGGGTTTAGAATGTAGGGTTTCTTAGGGTTTAGGGTTTAGTGTTTCTAACAGTTTAGGTTTTCTTAGGGTTTACGGTTTAGGGTTTTTTAGGGTTTAGGGTTTAGGATTTTGGGTGGGTTTTAGGTTTAGGGTTTTTTAGTGTTTCTTATGGTTAAAGGTTTAGGCTCAGATTTTTCAGGTTCAGAGTTTTTTAAGGTTTTTTATGTTTAAGTTTAAAGGTTTTAGTATTTCTTAGGGTTTATGATTTAGGGTTTTTAGGGCTTTGGGTTTAGGGTTTCTTAGGCTTTAGAGTTTTAGGTTTAGGGTATTTAGGACTTTCTAGGGTTTAGAGTTTCCAACGATTTTTTTAGGTTTAGGGTTTTAAAGGTCCTTAGGATTTTTTAAGGGTTTTTATGTTTAGGTTTAGGCTTTTAAAATGCAGTTAAGGGTTCTTTAGGTTTAGGGTTTTTTAAGGTTTTTAAGGGTATCTTAGGGTTTAGTATTTTTTAGGTTTAGGGTTTTTAAGGGTTTAGGGATTTTAGAGTTTAGGGTTTAGGTTTTTTGATTTTATTTTAGGAATCTTTAGGTTTAGATTTTTTAGGATTTAGGGCTTAGTATTTTGTGGTTTATGGCTTAGGGGTTCATAGGGTTTAGCATTTTGGGTTTAGGAATGAAGGTGTTTTAGGATTTAGGGTTTCATAGGGTTTAGGGTTTTAGGTTTAGGATTTTTAAATGTTTTTTAGGATTTAGGGTTTAGGTCTTAGGTTTTTTTTTCCTTAGGTTTAGGGTTTATGGATTTTTTGGATTTAGGGTTTAGGGCTGTGGATTTTGTAGGGTGATTTTTGTTTACGGTTTCTAAATAGTTTTTAGGGTTTTGGGCTTAGGGATCTATTTTGAATTTTTTAGGTTTAGGGTTTTATAAGTTTTTTATAGGGTTTATAAGGTTTAGGGTTCATAGGGTTTAGGGTTTCTTAGGGTTTAGGGCTTAGGATTTGGGGTTTTAGGTTTAGGATTTTTAGGGTTTAGGGCTTAGGGCTTAGGGTTTAACGGCTTTGATTTTTTAAGATTAAGAATTATTTTAGGGTTTTTTAGGCTTAGGGATTTTAAAGGTTTTTAGACATTTATAAGGTTTAGGATTTCTTAGGGTTTAGAGTTTCGAAGGGTTTAGGGTTTAGGATTTAGTGTTTCTTGGGGTTTAGGATTGAGGGTTTCTTAAGGTTTAGCATTTCTTAGGGTTTAGGATTTAGGGTTTTTAGGGCTTAGGGTTTAGGGTTTCTCAGGCTTCAGGATTTTAGGTTTAGGCTTTTTTGGACTTTTTAGGGTTTCAAGTATATGGCTTGGGATTTTTTTATGAATTTATTAGGTATAGGGTTCTTAAAGGTCCTTAGGATTTTTTCTAGCGTTTTTAGATTTAGGTTTCTTAAGTTTAGGCTTTCTAAAGAGTGTGAATTGTTTTTTGTTAAGGGTTTTTAGAGGTTTTTAAGAGTTTCTACGGTTTAGGGTTTTTGTTTGTTTAGTGTTTTTAAGGGTTTAGGGATTATGTTTTTATAGGAATTTTTGGGTTTAGGGCTTAGGGTTTTTTGTTTTATGTTATTTTAGGATTCGAGGTTTTAAGGTTTTCTTTAGGCTTTTTCAGGTTTAGGGTTTTATGTGTTTTTATGGTTGCTTAAGGTTCATGGCTTCATAGGGTTTCTTAGGGTTTAGGGTTGAGGGCTTCTTAGGGTTAAGGGTTTTAGTTTTAGGGTTTTTAGGATTTAGGATTTAGGGCTTAGGTTTTTTAGGTTCAAGGTTTTTTAGGGTTTTGTTTGATTTGTAACTGTTTTTTTAGGTTTAGCATCATTTATATAGGTTTTTGGGGATTTTTTTTAGGGTTTCTTAGGGTTTAGGGTTTACGATTTTGAGTTTCTTAGGATTTAGGATTTCTTAGGGTTTAGAGTTTAGAGTTTCTTAGGGCTTAAGGTTAGGTTTAGGGGTTATTAGGAATTAGGGTTTAGGATTTTTAAGGTTTAGGGTTTTTAGGGTGTAGGTTTAGGGTTCAAGGCTTAGGGTTTTTTTTGGGTTTCTTAGATTTAAGGTCTTTAAAGTCTTATTTAGGGTTTTTAGGTTTAATGTTTTGAAAGGGTTTTAAGAGTTTTTTAGTGTGTAGGGTTACTTAGGGTTTATGGTTTCTTAGGATTTAGGGTTTATTAGGCTTTAGGGTTTAGGGTTTCTTAGAGTTTCTTTGGGTTTAGGGTTTCTTAGGGTTCATGGCTTAGGGTTTTTGGTTAGAGCTTTCTAAAAGATTTAAGGGTTTTAATTGTTTTTTAGGTTTAGAACTTTTAAGCTTTTTGTTTTTATGATTTAGGGCTTTCTATTGTTTAGGGCTTAGGGTTTCTTAGGGCTTAAGGTTAGGGTTTAGGACTTGGGGTTTTTTCTTGGGTTTTTATGGTTAGGGTGTTTTTTTTTATGGGTTTTAGGGTTTTGTTTTGTTTGGAGTTTTAAAGGGTTTAGGGTTCATGGGTTTTTAGGGTTAGCGTTTAGGACTTTGGGCTTTTACTAGGTTTTTTTTTTTTATGTGTTTTGTGGTTTTTTAGCTTTAGGATTTTTAATGGTTTTAGGGTTTCTTAGGGCTTAAGGTTTAGTTGTTAGGATTTTGTTAGGGTTTAGGATCTTTTTAGGGTTTTGTATGTTTAGGGTTTAATAAGGTTTTAGGGTTTTTTAGGTTTAGGCTTTTAAAGGGTTTTTAAGGGTTAGGCTTTAGCATTGAGAGCTTTTTTGGATCATTAGATTTAGGTTTTTAAGGGGTTTTAGGGTTCTTTTTAATGGTTTTTTAGGTGTAGGATTTTAAGGGTTTTTAGGTTATCTTAGGGTTTACGTTTTCTTATGGTCTAGGGTTTAGAGTTTCTTATGGTTTAGGGTTTCTTACGAATTTGAGTTTAGGGTTTAGGGTTTCTTAAAGATTGGAGTTTAGGGTTTAGGGTTAAGGGGTTTTAGGGTTTAGTGTTTTCTAGGTTTAGAGTTTTAATGATTTTTTTAGGGTTTAGGATTTAATTTAGGGTTTGAAGGGTTTATGGCTTATATATATTTTTTTGGCTATTTTAGGTTTAGAGTTTTTTAATGATTTTTTAGGATATTTGTAGTTTTAGGGTTTTAAAGGTTTTTTAGGGTTTAGTGTTTTTCGAGTTTATAGTTTCTTATGGTTACATAGGGCTTAGGGTTCAGAATTTTAGGTTTAGGGTTTCTTTAAGATTTTTTTTTTTTTTTTTATGATTTAGGGTGTATTGCTCAACGTTTTTTAGGTTTAGGGTTTTTTGGGTTGTTAGAGTTTTTCTAGATTTAGGGTTTAGGGTTTCTTAAGTTTTGATCTTTAGAGTATCTTAGGGTTTTTAGGGTTAAGGGTTTCTTAGGGCTTAGGGCTTAGTGGTTTGGATTTAGGGTTTAGGGTTTAGGTATTCTTAGGGCTTAGAGTTTTTAGTTTAGGGTTTTTTAAGGTGTAGGGATTAGGGAATAGGGTATTTAGCATTTTTTTTAGGGGTTTTGAGGTTTAAGATTTTTAGAGATTTTTCAGGGTTTCCTAGGGTTTAGTGTTTAGGGTTTCTTAAGGTTTAGGGTCTAGGGTCTAGGGTTTCTTAGGGTATAAGGTTTAGGGTTTCATAGGGCTTAGGGTTTTGTAATGGTTTTTATGATTTTAGGTTTTGATTTTTCAAGGTTATTTAGATTTAGGGCTTTTAAAGGTTTTTAGGGTTTGGGATTTCTTAGAGTTTAGGTTTGCTAAAGGTTTACGGTTTTTAAAGGTTTAGGGTTTAGGGTTTCATATGACTTAGGATTTAAGGTTTAGGGCTTAGGGATTTTAAGGATTTTTTAGGGTTTAAGGTCAAGGATTTTAAATATTTTTAGCGTTTAAGGCTTAGGATCTTTTTTAGGTTCAGCGTTTTTAAGGTTTTGGGTTTATAGAGTTTTTAGGGTTTAGGGCTTAGGCCCTAAAGGTTAGGGTTTAAGCCCCAAGGTTTAGGGATTAGGCCCTAAGGTTTAGGATTTATGGATTAGGGTTTAGTCCCTAAGTTTTATGGTTTACATATTAGGGTTTAGGGTTTACGCCCTATGGTTTAGGGTTAAAATATTCGGGTTTAAGGATATGGCCCATAGTTTAGGGTTTAAGGTTTATGCGCTAAGGTTTAGATGTTATTGTTTAGGGTTTAGGGTTTGTGCCCTAATAATTAGGGTTTTATGTTTATGCCCTAAGAGTTATAGTTAAGGGTGTAGGGTTTTGGCCCTAAGAATTAGTGTTTATGGTTTATTGTTTAGGGCTTAGGGCTAAGGGTTTAGAGTTTTTGGTTTAGGACAAAGGTTTAGGGATAAATCCTAATGTTCATGATTTACGATTTATGGTTTATCATTTTGGTCCTTGAAGCCTAAGTCAATGAGTCTACATGCCTCTATAACAGCAATGAACTCCAGGCTTTTCTTCATATTGTAAGGGACCCCACCAAGAGTTTCCTCAATAAAGGTAATCACATTATAGTCTCCTACAGAGTACCAAGGTTTGTTGTTTCCACTTGCTTGATGTAACAATCTGTCCTACAGGGGCCTTCTGAGGTATTCCTTGCATTTTGCATACACAAAGATGATGATGAACTACTCCTGTATCTCATTATGCCTAGTGCTGCAAGTAACCTGCTGCTCATCCTCCTTTAGTACTGCACAATCAATATCATTGTTCCAAAAAGTCCAAATTTTGCCATTGCAATTGCTGACAGCCTGATCCATTGCCAGTTGAACTCTGCAGTTTTGGACCTGATTCTTATCTGAAAAAGGTTCCAAAATAGTAATGATAGATGGTTGATGAAGCTTCCTGAGCATTTTAATTCTTTCCAATACCCCTTGGGTGTTAACCCCTCTCACATTCCAAGTAATTGTACTAATTATTGAGATGATTTAGAGGTAAACAATCTAGTATTAGGTCTGCCTGCAGTGACAATGTTGATGTTCTAACTTTTGAAGTGAAATTTCTCATGTTGAAACCCTCTTGGGGACATGCCCTGCTTGTTAGTTACCTGCTGGATTTCTTGTTCAAAATTGTGGCCATAATTAGGAGTAAAGGCTTTGATTAGAAGTTCACTAGTGTCATCCTCATCCTCTGGATCCTTTAGAGATTGGTTATCTTCATCCATTTCATCTTCTATGTTTTCCACAGCATACTCATCAATAGTAGGAATGGAGTTCATATGGCAAGTGCCCTGTCCTGTGTCTGGAGGATTCTCTTGGGGGGGGGGAGGGGTCATATATTGACCCTGCAGTGGAGTAATATCCATACCCTGCTGATCATCAACCATGATAAATTTCTTGCAAGCTTCTTCATTGTGTTTCTATTGTTCTTCTTTCTCCTTCACTTGCTGTAAGTTCTGTCTTTTCTTAGCTGCCTCCCTTTTCTTTTTGCTGGGCTTATTTTTGCTTTTGGGTGTGATGTCCTGGTGACTAGTACCTTCTTTAGATCCTATATCCTTTGCCATAACACCCCTTTGTTGATTACCCTCTGCATTTTGTTCAGCATCCTATTTGTTGTTGCTGTTATCCTTACCTGTTTGCTTCTGCATGCCTATCTTATCATATTGTTGAGCTGGTGTCTTTCTGGCTTTATGCTAAGGGGTTTCAGTGGTAGCAGTAGCTCTATAGTTAGGGTTAAGGTCAATATCAGTCTCCTCAAGCACTTTCTGATGCAACTCCCCTTTTTTGGATACTCCTTCCTGCAAGTTAGTTATGTTCTCCTGACATACCCCATCAATTCCTCCTGCAGCTACAGCATTACAATTTTTGTCTCTAGTGTTATAGTTTTCAGGAGTAAAGAATATTGATGCCATACCTGCATTACCTGTCTTCTTATTGCTGTCCTTGTTACCTTTTTGTCTTATCTAGTTGGTTTGTTCTGGCTCCTTTTCCTGTCTATTTTGTGCTTCATTTGCTATTGTCTTTCCCTTGTTGGGAAGCTCTTCCTTGTCCTCATTGTGTTGTCCCTGCATGCATAGCTTATTAAAGTAATTCTGGTGAGAGTTGTTAGTTATACCTGTTTGTGGAGTGATACATTGGTGCTGATCCTTTGACTGCCTGTTCTGTGGTAAGGTGGGTCTCCATATAGTTTTCTGAGCTTTTTCCTCTTGTTGTTTGTTGTTTCTTCTTTTCTGTACTTGCCATGCCTCCTCCTGTTGCTGTGTGTGTTGTGTTTTGTTGTCCCTTTCCTTGTTGCTGCTGGGATGTTTCTCCTCCTGTTCCTTTCTGTTAGTCTGGTTATTGTCTTTTCCTTGCTGTGTCTGTTCCTTTTTTTGTTTAGTATTCCTCTCAACTTCCTGTTCCTTTCTTTTCCTGTATTCCTCATCCCTCATTTTGAAATTGCATTCTTCTACCATATGCCCTTGATGTTTGCAATATACACAGTAAGGGGGTATATTCTCATATTCAATGGGTTGCCATCTACCAATTGTGAGGTCTTCATCATCCAATCCTATCCATACATGTCTAGGTCTAGCCTTAGTCAAGTCAATTTGGACTTTAACCTTGGCTATGCTGGCCCTGGTTTCTTTTATGGAGGCTATATCAAGGTACAGAACCTTACCAACAGAAGCAAGTAAAGGTGAGATGAACTCTTTCTTAAAACAGTGCCATGGTAATCCTGGCAACAGCACCCATATAGGAACAATGTGAGTCTCTTCCTCAGGTTTAAAATTAGGTGTCCAAGCCTCTATTCTCATCAATTTACCCTCAATGGTCATTCTCTATTGTGTCCAGACCATATTGTAATCCAATTCATTTTCTATATCTATAAACACATGCTTAGCATTGTAATGAGCTATATTAACTCCTCCATTAAGCTGAGTTTGCATGATAAAACCCTTTCTAATCAGTTCCACCTTTGGCATGGTGGAACTGAATTTACCTATTAAGGTATATTTGCAATCAACCGCCAGTTTATTCATGAAATCATCCATGTCGTAAATCACAGCAAGTTGGCCTTGTTTGGTTGTATGTCTAGGAGGAACCAGCTCAATGGCCTGAGTCTGTGTAGAGTGTATTTCCCTGAGTCTTGCTGCCAATGTTTGCACAACAGTGTAAGGAGAAAGTTCTATGTTTTGTTCCTGTATGTTGTTTAGATTCTCCTTAGACTTACTGGTACCTGTGAGTTGTTGAGCATGGCTAGTCTGTTGGCTATTCAAAGTAGCAGCAATATGTTTCTCAAAGTTACTAGAGATTTTAGGGAAGTCATTATAGTATTTATTGAGGTCAATACTTTCCCCATTTGTAGCCTGTCGAGACTGGTTCTTTGTGTCTCTCCCAGTACCATTGTTCTGGGTACCTTGCTGTTGTATATCATACTCCTTTTCACCTTGATCCTGACAACTCGAATTTGTGGATCTTTGCTCCTTAGCTTTGACCAGTTTATGGCTATCTTTACCATTCATATTATCAGCATTAGGATCAGGATTATGGGGAGAGTACTTACCTGCTCCGTTCTCATCTTCATTTGCATTACTGTTTTGTGAGCTGTTGGTTGTTGCTGTGTACCCCTGCAATTGAGCACAATTATGAATGTTAGTAGAAGTGGTTTCTTTACCTGATCTTTGTTGCTCCCCATTGTATATCATTACTTCTGATGGCCTAAGTCCAAATGAGAATTGCGATCCACTCTCCACTTCAATCACTTCCAAATTTATGTTCTCCTGGTGATCATTTTGATCCTATTTTGTTCCATGTGCCTCTTTTCCTACTTGAAGTTCCCTACTTTATTCCATGTTCGTTTTTTGGCCTTGATCTTGACTTTTCGATCTTGGTGAACCTGGGAATTAACCTCTTGGTCCTCGACATCATCTCGAAGCTTATCTTTATTAATTTGCACATTTTGAATGCCTGTAATTCGATCAGGCCTTGCCGGAATTTCATTGGCATTGTTAGTAGAATGATCCTTTGCTGTAGTAGGACGAATTCCTTCCTTAGTTCCTTCCTCTATTTCTAGTTCCTCAGACGTCTACCCACTGGAGTTCTTGCCGCCGGCGATTGGGCCGGCCATTTTGCTTGAGCTTGCACTGAGTTGTACCCCTTCACTGGTGAACAATCCCCAGTGTTCCACTCACCATTTAATTGGTGGGAACCTGTTCGAATGTGAAGGCGGCGATTGGACGATTCTTCGGTGATTTGCCCATCAGTCGCGTCTTCAGATTTCTCAATTGACAAGATGAAATCATCTGATTTTTTAGTATATTATAGGCTTTGAGACGTAGAATCATTCCATGTAATCAGTTTTCCTCGATTCAATCCATCGCAACCTCGGGAAATGATTTCTTGAACTCCATCTAATTCTCCCTCCGAGTTCGCACTGTTATCACTACCTTGCTTCTCAAATTCGTGGGGATATATGATGAATTAGATGATGGTGCTTGGTGGGTTGTGTTCGTATGGTCTGTGCGCTCCTGTTGAGCTTGGTCCGGTGGTCGGACGGTGCCTACCGGCGGCTCACGCGCCATTCCGGTAGTTGTTGGGAAAGTAGCCGTTAGGCTAGAGCTGGAGAGCGTTCTTTTTAGTGAGATACGTTAGAGAGAGAAAAATTAGGAAAATGGGGAAGCGATAGGGTATATGGTTTAGGGTTTAGGATTTAGGGTTTAGGGTTTAGGGTTTAGGTTTTAGGTTTAGGGTTTTTTAGACTTTCTTATGGTTTAAGGTTTAGCGCTCAGGGTATTTTAGGTTTAGGCTTTTTTAGGTTTAGGATTTTTTAAAAATAATTTTTAAGGTTTTTTTTATGTTTAAGTTCTTTAAAGATTTTTTTTAGGGTTTAGGTTTTCTTAGGGTTTCTATGGATTTAGGGTTTCTTAAGGTTTAGTATTTCTTAGGGTTTAGGATTTAGGGTTTTTAATGCTTAGGGTTTAGGGTTTCTTAGTCTTTAGGATTTTAGGTTTAGGGTTTTTGGACTTTTTAGGGTTTAGGGTATATGGCTTAGGGTTTTTTATGAATTTATTAGGTTTAGGGTTCTTAAAGGTCCTTAGGATTTTTTCTAGCATTTTTAGGTTTAGGCTTTTTAAAGGGTGTGAATTGTTTTTTTGGTTAAGGGTTTTTAAAGGTTTTTAAGAGTTTCTAGGGTTTAGGGTTTTTTTTTTGTTTAGTGTTTTTAAGGGTTTAGGGTTTATGTTTTTATAGGAATTTTTGGGTTTAGGGTTTTTTTAGGATTTAGGGCTTAGTTTTTTTTTTTTTTTTTTTTTTTTTTTTTTCAGATTTAGGGGTTTAAAGGTTTATTTAGGTTTAGGGTTTTTTAAGTGTTTTAGGGGTTTTAGGGTTTAGTGTGTCTTACGGTTTAGGGTTTAAGGTTTTATAAATTTAGGGTTTTTTTTTGGGTATTTTAGTGTTTAGGGCTTAGGGTTTTTTCTTTTTTTAATTTTATTTTAGGATTCGAGGTTTTAAGGTTTTCTTTAGGCTTTTTCAGGTTTAGGGTTTTATATGTTTTTAGGGTTGCTTAAGGTTCATGGCTTCATATGGTTTCTTAGGGTTGAGGGTTTCTTAGTTTTAATTTTAGGGTTTTTAGGATGTAGGGTTTAGGGCTTAGGGTTTTTTAGGTTCAAGGTTTTTTAGGGTTTTGTTTGATTTGTAACTATTTTTTTTTAGGTTTAGCTTCATTTATATAGGTTTTTGGGGATTTTTTTTAGGGTTTCTTAGGGTTTTCGGTTTTGGGTTTCTTAGGATTTAGGATTTCTTAGGGTTAAGTGTTTCTTAGGGTTTAGAGTTTACAGTTTCTTAGGGCTTAAGGTTAGGTTTAGGGGTTATTAGGAATTAGGGTTTAGGATTTTTAAGGTTTAGGGTTTTTAAGGTTTAGGTTTAGGGTTTTTTTGGGTTTCTTATATTAAGGGTCTTTAAAGTCTTTTTTAGGGTTTTTAGGTTTAATGTTTTTAAAGGGTTTTAAGAGTTTTTTAGTGTTTAGGGTTACTTAGGGTTTATGGTTTCTTAGGATTTAGTGTTTATTAGGCTTTAGGGTTTAGAGTTTCTTAGAGTTTCTTCAGGTTTTGGGTTTCTTAGGGTTCACGGCTTAGGGTTTTTGGTTAGAGCTTTTTAAAAGATTTAAGGGGTTTTAATGGTTTTTTAGGTTTAGAACTTTACAGCGTTTAATTTTTTTTTTTTTTGTGATTTAGGGCTTTCTATTGTTTAAGACTTTGGGATTTTACTAGGGTTTTTTTTATGTGTTTTATGGGTTTTTAGCTTTAGGGTTTTTAAGGGTTTTAGGATTTCTTAGGGCTTAAGGTTTAGTTGTTAGGATTTTCTTAGGGATTAGGATTTTTTTAGGGTTTTGTAGGTTTAGGGTTTAATAATGTTTTAGGGTTTATTAGGTTTAGGTTTTCAAAAGTTTTTTAAGGGTTAGGCTTTAGCACTGAGAGTTTTTTTGGATCTTTAGATTTAGGTTTTTAAGGGGTTTTAGGGTTTTTTTTTTTTTTTTTTTTTTTTTTTTTTTGTGATTTAGGGCTTTCTATTGTTTAAGACTTTGGGTTTTTACTAGGGTTTTTTTTATGTGTTTTATGGTTTTTTAGCTTTAGGGTTTTTAAGGGTTTTAGGATTTCTTAGGGCTTAAGGTTTAGTTGTTAGGATTTTCTTAGGGTTTAGGATTTTTTTAGGGTTTTGTAGGTTTAGGGTTTAATAATGTTTTAGGGTTTATTAGGTTTAGGTTTTTAAAAGTTTTTTAAGGGTTAGGCTTTAGCACTGAGAGTTTTTTTGGATCTTTAGATTTAGGTTTTTAAGGGGTTTTAGGGTTTTTTTAATGGTTTTTTAGGTGTAGGATTTTAAGGGTTTTTAGGGTATCTTAGGGTTTAGGTTTTCTTACGGTCTAGGGTTTAGGGTTTCTTATGGTTTAAGGTTTCTTACGTATTTGAGTTTAGGATTTAGGGTTTCTTAAAGATTGGAGTTTAGGGTTTAGGGTTAAGGGGTTTTTAGGGTTTAGGATTTCGGTTTTAGGGTTTAGGGTTTTATGTTTATGCCCTAAGAGTTACAGTTAAGGGTGTAGGGTTTTGGCCCTAAGAATTAGGGTTTATGGTTTATTGTTTAGGGCTTAGGGCTTAGGGCTAAGGGTTTAGAATTTTTGGTTTAGGACTAAAGGTTTAGGGATTAGATCCTAATGTTTATGATTTACGGTATAGGGTTTACCATTTTGGCCCTAATATTTAGGGTGTCGGGTGTATGATTTAGGCTTTAGGGTTTAGGATATACGATTTGATTGGGTTTAGGGTTTATGGATTTGAGTGTAGTGTTTCTTTGACTCTAGGGATTAGGGTTTTAGGTTTACAGTTTGTAAGTTTTTTGATTGTTTGGATTTCTTAGGGTTTAAGGTTTAGTAGGGTTTCTTAGGGCTTAGGGTTTAGGGTTTCAGATTTAGGATTTTTTAAAGGTTATTTAGGGTTTCATAGTGTTTTGGGTTTCTTAGAGCTTGGTTTTCTAAAGGTTTAGGGTTTCTAAATTTTTAGAGTTTGGGGATTCATATGACTTAGGGTTTAAGGTTTAGGGTTCAAGGTTTATAAGGATTTTTAGGGTTTATGGTATTTTAGGTTTAGGGTATTTGAAGGTTTATAAGGTTTAGGGCTTAGGGTTTTTAAGTTCAGCATTTTTAAGGTTTAGGGTTTTATAGGGATTTAGGGTTTTTTTAGGGTTTAAGCTCTAAGGTTTAGGGTTTAGGCCCTAAGTTTTATGGTTTACATATTACGGTTAAGGGTTTAGGCCCTATGGTTTACGGTTTACATATTCGGGTTTAAGGGTAGGGCCCACAATTTAGGGTTTAGGTTTTAGGCCCTAAGTTTTATGGTTTACATATTACGGTTAAGGGTTTAGGCCCTATGGTTTACGGTTTACATATTCGGGTTTAAGGGTAGGGCCCATAATTTAGGGTTTAGGGTTTATGCGCTAAGGTTTAGAGTTTATAGTTTAGGGTTTAGGGTTTAGGGTTTAGGTTTTGTGCCCTAATGATTAGGGTTTTGTGTTTATGCCGTAAGAGTTAGGGTTTAGGGTGTAGGGTTTTGGCCCTAAGGTTTAAGGTTTATGGTTTTTGGTTTAGGGCTTAGGGCTAAGTGTTTATAGTTTTTAATAAAGGACATAAGGTTTAGGGCTTAGATCTTAAGGTTTACGGTTTACGTTTTACGATTTAGGCCCTAATATTTAGGGTGTCAGGTGTATGATTTAGGCTTTAGGGTTTAAAATTTACAGTTTGATCAAGTTGAGGGTTTATGATTTAGGGTTTCTTTGAGTTTAGGGATTAGGGTTTTAGGTTTACGGTTTTCTTAGGGTTTTTGATGGTTTGGGTTTCTTAGGGTAAAGGGTTTGGGGTTTTGTAGGGTTTCTTAGGGCTTAGGGTTTAGGGTTTCAGGTTTATGATTTTCTAAAGTTTATTTTGGGTTTAGAGTTTAAGGCTTACGTTTTTTATGGGTATTTTTTAGGGTTTTTTAGGTTTAAGCATTTTATCATTTTTTTGATTTTTTAGGGTTTAAGTTCTTAGGGTTTAGGGTTTCTTAGGTTTTAAGGTTTCTAAGGTTTATGGTTTAGGGTTTCCTAACCTAAAGGTATAAGATTTTAAATTTAGGATTCTTCAAGGTTTTCAGGAGTTGCGGTTTAGGGCTCATGGTTCTTAAGGGTTTTTAAGGAATTTTTAGGCATAGGTTTTATTATAGGTTTTTAGGATTTTTTAGGGTTAAGGATTTTTTAGGGTTTATTATATATTAGGGTTAAGAGTTTCTTAGGGTTTAGGGTTTAGGGTGGGTTTCTTAGGGTTTAATGTTTAGGGGTTCTTAAGTTTTCTTAGGGCTAAGGGCCTTAGGGTTTGGGGTTTTGCAGGGATTTTTAGAGATTAGAGTTTAGGGTTTTTAGGATTTAGGGTTTAGGGGTTTTTAGGTTTAGTGTATCTAGGATTTTTAGTATGTAAGGTTTACAGTTCAAGGCTTAAGATTTTTTACAATTTTTTATGATTTAGGGATTATGAAGATTGTTAAGAGGTTTTAGGGTTTCATAGGCTTTAGGGTTTAGGGTTTCTTTGTGTTTTTACGGTATAGGGTTTGAAATATCTTAGGGTTTCTAAAGACTAAGGCCTTTTTCAGGGTTTTAAGGGTTTTAAGGGTTTTTTAGGTTTAGGATTTTTAAGTTTTTTATAGTGTTTTAAGGGTTTTTAGGATTTTTTTGGATTAGCCTTTTTAAGGATTTTTAGGGTTTAGGGTTTCTTAGGGTGTAGGGTTTCTTAGAGATTAGGGTTTAGGGTTTCTTAAGTGTGTGGGTTTAGTATTTAGGGTTTAGGGTTTTCTAGGATTCAGGGTTTAAGGTGTTTTAGGGTTTAGGTTTTAAAACTTTGTGGTTTTTAGGGTTTTTTTAGGTTTAGGGGTTTTAATGGTTTTAAGGGTTATTTAGGTTTACGATTTTAAGAGTTTTTAAGGGTTTGGGGTTTCGTAGGGTTTATGATTTAGATTTTCTTAGCATTTTGGTTTTGGGGTTTCCTTGGGCTTAGGGTTTTGGCTTTTCTTAGGGTTTAGGGTTTAGGGCTTAGGGTTTTTAGGTTTCATGTTTTATAAGTTTTTTAGGGTTTTTAAGGTTTACGGTTTTAAAGGTCTTTTTAGGATTTAGGGTCTTAAAGAAGGGTAAGGATTTTTAAGGGTTTTTCGGTTTAGGGTTTCTTAAGGTTTAGGTTTTCTTAAGGTTTATGGTTTCTTAAGGTTTAGGGTTTAGGGTTTCTTACGACTTGGGGTTTAGGGTTTAGGGTTAATGGGTTTTTAGGTTTTAGGGTTTTCTAGGTTTAGGGTTTTAAGGGTTTATGGCTTAAGTGTTTTAGGGTTTTAAGGGTTTATGGTTTAAGTGTTTTAGGATTTAGGGTTTTAGTTTAGGGTTTTTATGGTTTTTTGGGTTTAGGTTTAGGGTTTAGGTTTAGGGCTTTGGGGTTGTTTGTGTTGTTTAGGTTTACGGTATATGGTTTTTAGGATTTAGGGTTTAGGGCTTAGTTCTTTTTGTAAGGTTTTTTTATGTTTAGAGTTTAGGGCTTAGGGATTTTTGAGGTGTAGGATTTTTATAAGGGTTTTAGGGTTTCTTTAGGGTTTATAGGGTGTAGGGTTTCTTAGGGTTTAGGGCTTAGGGCTTAGGGTTTCTTAGTGTTTAGGGTATTTTAGGGTTTGAGGCTTGTTTAGGTTTGAGGGTTGTAGGTTAAGGGCTTTTTAGAGTTTCTTATGGTTTAAGGTTTAGGGCTCAGGGTTTTTTAGGTTTAGGTATTTTTTAAGGTTTTTTTAGGTGTTTTATGGTTTTTTATTTTTAAGGTCTTCACAGGTTTTTTTTAGGGTTTACAGTTTCTTAGGGTTTCTAATGGTTTAGGTATTCTTAAGGTTTAGGATTTAGGGTTTCATAGGCCTTAGGGTTTTAGGGTTATGCTTTTTAGAACTTTTTAGGGTTTAGGGTTTTAATTTTTTTTTTTTTTTGTTTTAGGGTTCTTAAAAAATCCTTAGGAGTTTTTAAGGGATTTTTAGGTTTAGGGTATTTAAGGATTTTTTAGGGTTTTGGGTTTATGTTTTTTTTTTTTTTAGGATTTTTTTATGTTTAGGGGTTTAAAGGATTTTTTAGGGTGTAAGGTTTCTTAGGGTTTAGGGTTAAGGGTTCCTTTGGGCTTGGGGTATATGGTTTAGGTTTAAGGGTTTTATAAATTTAGGGTTTTTTTAGGGGTTTTAAGGGTTTAGGTCTTAGGGTGTTTTTTTAATGTATTTTATGGATTCGAGGTTTTAAGGTTTTTCTAGGATATTTTAAGTTTAGGAGTTTATATTGTTTTTAGGGTTCCTTAAGGTTTTTGGTTTCATAGGGTTTAGGATTTAGGGTTTCATAGGGCGAAGTGTTTAGGGTTTTTGTTTGTGTTTTTAACTGTCTTTTAGATTTAGCTTCTTTTATAGGTTTTTGGGATTTTCTAGGGCTTAGGGTTTCTTAGGGTATATTGTTTAGGTATTAGGGTTTATGGTTTTGGGTTTTTTATAGTTTAGGCTTTAGCATTTTTAAGTTTAGGATTTTTTAGGGTGTAGGGATTTTCATGGTTTAGGGTTTTTGAACGGTTATTAGGGATTTTAAATTTTTTCTATTGTGTTTAGGATTTAGGGTTCCTTAAGGATTAGGGTTTAAGGTTTCTTATTGTTTCTTAAGATTTAGGGTTTAGTGTTTCTAATGGTTTCTTAGGATTTAGTGATTTTTAGGGTTTAGGGCTTAGGGTTTTTTAATGATTTTTTGTTTGAGAGTTTTTAAAGGTTTTTTTTGGTTTACGGTTTTTTAAGGGTTTAGGGGTTCTCAGTATTTAGGGTTTTAAAGGTTTTTGGGGGTTTCTTAGGGTTTATGGTTTATGGTTTTTTTTTAGGATTGTTTAGGTTTAGGGTTATTTAGGGGTTTTTCGGCTTAAGGGTTTAGGCCTTATGGTTATAGGGTTTTTTGAGTTTAGGGGGTGTTAAAGATTTTTTTAAGGTTTTTAAGGTTTAGTGTTTTTAGGGTTATTAGAGTTGAGGTTTTCTTAGAGTTTAGTGTTAAGGGTTTCTTTGGTCTTTAGGTTTAGGGTTTAGGGTTTAGCGTTAAGGGTTTTTATAAATTTAGGATTTATTTTAGGGTTTAGGGCTTCGGTTTTTTTTTTTTATGTTTTTCTAGGATTCGGGGTTTTAATGTTGTTTTAGGGTTTTTTAGGTTTTGTGTTTTTAGGTATTCTTAAGGTTTATGGTTTCATAGGTTTTCTTAGGGTTAAGGGTTTTAGTATTAGAATTTTTAAAGGTTTTTTATGATTTAGGAATTAGTGCTAAGGACTTTTTTGGTTTAGCTATTTTAAATAGGTTTTTAGGGGTATATAGTTTCTTTGGGTATATGCTTTAAGGTTTCTTAGGGGATAGGGTTTAGAGTTTTGGGTATTTTAGAGATTAGGGTTTTGGGGTTTTAAAGTTTAGGATTTTTTTAGGGTTTTTTAGGTTTAGGGTTTTAAAGTTTTTTAGGGTTTAGTGTATTAAAGTGTTTTAAGGGGTTTTAGGGTTTCTTATGGTTTAGGTTTTCTTAGGGTTTAGGGTTTCTTAGGGTTTACATATGGTTTGGGGTTTTGGATTTAGGGTTAAGGGTGTTTTAGGGGTTTTAAGGTTTAGGGGTTTAAGGGTTTATTCTAAGGATATTTTAGGTTTAGAATTTTTAAAGGGTTTTAAATGATTTTTAGGATTTTTTTTTAGGTTTAGGAGTTTTAAAGGGTTTTTAGGGTTTCTTAGGATTTAGGGCTTTAGGTTAACAGTTTTTCAAGATCTTTTAGGGCTTAGGGTTTCTTAGGGCTTAGGGTTTTAGGTTTAGTGTTTTTTTTTAGTTTTTTTTATAGTTTAGGGCTTAGGGTTTTGTAAGTATAGGGGGTTTAAGTTTTTTTATGTTTAGGGTTGACGGTTTCATAAGGTTTAAGATTAGAGCTTCATAGGGTTTCTTAGAGTTTAGGATTTCTTAGGGTTTTGGAATTAGGGTTTAGACTTTTAGTTATTGCGTTTTTTAGGGTTAAGGGTTTATGGATTAGATTTTTTTTAGGGATTTTCATGTCTATGGTTTTTGAAGTGTTCTTAAGGGATTTTAGGTTTAGTGTTTTTTAGGGTTTTTTACGGTTTAGGGTTAATGTTTTTAGGTTCATGGTTTATTAAAAAGTTTTTTAGGGTTTAGGGATTGGGGTTTTAAAGGTTTTCTTAAGGGTTTTTTAGCTGTAGGGTATCTTAGGGCTTAGGGTTTTTTAGGATTTGGGGTTTAGGGATTAGGGCTTCTTTTAATGTTTTTCGGTTCATGATTTTTAAGGTTTTTTTTAAGGATTTTTAACGTTTAGGGTTTATTTAAAGGGTTTTTATTTGTTTTTAGGGTTTCTTAGTATTTAGGGTTTCTTAGGGCTTAGGATTTACGATTTAGGGTTTCGGGTTTGACATTTAGGGTATTTTAGGGTTTTGGGATTGAGGTTTTGGGTTTTTTAGGTTTGGGGGTTTTAAAGTTTTTTAGGGTTTAGGGTTTCTTAGAGTTTAGGCTTTCTAAGGATTTATGGTTTCTTAGGGTTTATGATTTCATGTTACTTAGGGTTTAAGATTTAGCGTTTAGGGGTTTTATAAGGTCTTTAGGGTTTTTATAGGGTTTATAAGGTGTAGCGTTTCTTAGAGTTTAGGGTTTAGGGTTTTTTAGGGTTTAGGGCTTAGGATTTAGGATTTTAGGTTTTCTTACAATTTAGGTTTTAGGGTTTTAGGTTAAGTGTTTTATTTAGGGCTTACGGCTTTGAGTTTTTTAGGTTAAGTATTTTTTTAGGGTTTCTTAGGCTTAGGGATTTTAAAGGTTTTTTGCCTTTTAAGGTTTAGGATTTCTTAGGGTTTAGGTTTTCTAATGGTTTAGGGTTTCTTTGGGTTTAGAATTTAGGGTTTCTTAGGGTTTAGAATGTAGGTTTTCTTAGGGTTTAGTGTTTAGTGTTTCTAACAGTTTAGGTTTTGTTAGGGTTTATGGTTTAGGGTTTTTTAGGGTTTAGGGTTTAGAATTTTTGGTTTTGGGTTTTTGGGTTTTAGGCTTTTAGGTTTAAGGTTTTTTAGTGTTTCTTATGGTTTAAGGTTTAGGCTCAGGTATTTTAGGTTTAGAGTTTTATAAGGTTTCTTATGTTTAAGTTCTTTAAAGGTTTTAGCATTTCTTAAGGTTTATGATTTACGATTGTTTGGGTTTAGGGTTTAGGATTTCATAGGCTTTAGGGTTTTTAGGACTTTCTAGGGTTTAGGGTTTTCAAAGATTTTTTTAGGTTTAGGGTTTTAAAGGTCCTTAGGATTTTTTAAGGGTTTTTATGTTTAGGTTTCTTAGGTTTAGACTTTTAAAAGGCCGTTAAGGGTTTTTTAGGTTTAGGGTTTTTTAAGGTTTTTAAGGGTATCTTAGGGTTTGTATTTTTTAGGTTTAGGGTTTTTAAAGGTTTAGGGTTTTTAGAGTTTCGGGTTTAGGTTTTATGGTTTTATTTTAGGAATTTTTAGGTTTAGATTTTTTAGGATTTAGGGCTTAGTATTTTGTGGTTTATGATTTAGGGTTTCATAGGGTTTAGGAATGTTAAAGGTTTTTTTAGGATTTAGGGTTTCCTAGGGTTTCATAGGGTTTGGGGTTTTAGGTTTAGGATTTTTAAATGTTTTTTAGGATTTAGGGTTTAGGTCTTAGGTTTTTTTTTTTTTTGGTTTAGGGTTTATGGCTTTCTCAGATTTAGGGTTTAGGGCTGTGGATTTTGTAGGGTGATTTTTGTTTACGGTTTCTAAATAGTTTTTAGGGTTTTGGTCTGATGGATTTTTTCTGAATTCTTTAGGTTTAGGGTTTTATATGTTTTTTATAGGGTTTATAAGGCTTAGGGTTTAGGGTTTCTTATGGTTTAAGGCTTATGATTTGGGGTTTTAGGTTTAGGATTTTTAAGGTTTAGGGCTTAGGGCTTAAGGTTTATTTAGGGTATAACCACTTTGATTGTTTTAAGATTCAGAGTTATTTTAGGGATTTTTAGGCTTAGGGATTTTAAAGGTTTTAGACATTTTTAAGGTTTAGGATTTTTTAGGGTTTAGAGTTTCTAAGGGTTTAGGGTTTAGGATTTAGGATTTAGTGTTTCTTAGGGTTTAAAATTTAGGGTTTCTTAGGGATTAGTGTTTCTAAGGATTTAGTGTTTCTAAGGGTTTAGGGTTTCTTAGGGTATATGGTTTAGGGTTATTGAAGGTTTAGGATTTAGGATTTAGGGTTTAGGTTTTAGGTTTAGGGTTTTTTAGAGTTTCTTATGGTTTAAGGTTTAGGGCTCAGGGTATTTTAGGTTTAGGATTTTTTAAAAATAATTTTTAAGGTTTTTTTAATGTTTAAGTTCTTTAAAGATTTTTTTTAGGGTTTAGGTTTTCTTAGGGTTTCTATGGATTTAGGATATCTTAAGGTTTAGCATTTCTTAGGGTTTAGGATTTAGCGTTTTTAGGGCTTATGGTTTAGTGTTTCTTAGGCTTTAGGATTTTAGGTTTAGGGTTTTTTGAAGTTTTTTGGGTTAAGGGTATATGACTTAGGGTTTTTATGAATTTATTAGGTTTAGGGTTCTTAAAGGTCCTTAGGATTTTTTCTAGCGTTTTTAGGTGTAGGTTTCTTAAGTTTAGGCTTTTTAAAGGGTGTGAATTGTTGTTTTTGGTTAAGGGTTTTTTAAGGTTTCTAAGAGTTTCGAGGGTTTAGGGTTTTTGTTTTTAGTTTAGTGTTTTTAAAGATTTAGGGTTTATGATTTTATAGGAATTTTTGGGTTTAGGGTCTTTTTAGGATTAGGGCTTAGTTTTTTAGGGTTTTTTTTAGGTTTAGGGGTTTAAATGTTTTTTTAGGTTTAGGATTTTTAAAGTGTTTTAGGGGTTTTAGGGTTTAGCGTTTTGTACGGTTTAGGGTTAAAGGTTTTATAAATTTAGGGGTTTTTTTGGGTTTAGGGCTTAGGCTTTTTTTATTTTGTGTTATTTAGGATTTGAGGTTTTAAGGTTTTCTTTAGCTTTATTTAGGTTTATGGTTTTATGTGTTTTTTAGGTTTGCTTAAGGTTCATGGCTTCATAGGGTTTCTTAGGGGTTATGGTTTCTTAGGGTTTAGGGTTGAGGATTTCTTAGGGTTAATGGTTTTAGTTTTTGGGTTTTTAGGATTTAGGGTTTAGGGCTTAGGGTTTTTTAGGTTCATGGTTTTTTAGGGTTTTGTTTGATTTGTAACTGTTTTGTTTAGGTTTAGCTTCATTTATATAGGTTTTTGGTGATTTTTTTTAGGGTTTCTTAGGGTTTATGGTTTTGGGTTTCTTAAGATTTTGGATTTCTTAGGGTTTAGTGTTTCTTAGGGTTTAGAGTTTAGAGTTTCTTAGGGTTTAAGGTTAGGTTTAGGGGTTATTAGGAATTAGGGCTTTGGATTTTTAAGGTTTCGGGTTTTTAGGGTTTAGGTTTAGGGTTGAAGGCTTAGGGTTTTTTTTTGGGTTTCTTAGATTAAGGGTCTTTAAAGTCTTTTTTGAGGGTTTTTAGGTTTAATGTTTTTAAAAGGGTTTTAAGAGTTTTTTAGTGTTTAGGGTTACTAAGGGTTCATGGTTTCTTAGGATTTAGGGTGCTTTAGGGTGTAGGGTTTCTTAGAGTTTTTTCGGATTTAGGGTTTCTTAGGGTTCATGGCTTAGGGTTTTTGGTGAGAGCTTTTTAAAAGATTTAATGGTTTTTTAGGTTTAGAACTTTTAAGCATTTTTTTTAATTATTTAGGGTTTTCTAGTGTTAGGGCTTAGGGCATAGGGTTTAGGAATTGGGGTTTTTTCTCTGGTTTCTATGGTTAGGGCATTTTTTTTATGGGTTTTAGGGTTAGCGTTTAGGACTTTGGGTTTTTACTAGGGTTTTTTTATTTGTTTTATGGTTTTTTAGATATAGGATTTTTAAGGGTTTTAAGGGTTTTTTTTAATGGTTTTTTTGGTGTAGGATTTTAAGGGTTTTTAGGGTGTCTTAGGGTTTAGGTTTTCTTATGGTCTAGGGTTTAGGGTTTTTTATGGTTTAAGGTTTCTTATGGATTTGAGTTTAGGGTTTAGGGTTTCTTAAAGATTCGAGTTTAGGGTTTAGGGTTAAGGGGTTTTTAGGTTTTAGAGTTTTGGTTTTAGGGTTTAGTGTTTTCTAGGTTTAGAGTTTTAATGGTTTTTTTAGGGTTTAGGATTAGGTTTAGGGTTTGAAGGGTTTATGGCTTATATATATATTTTTGGCTTTTGTAGGTTTAGAGTTTTTTTTATGATTTTTTATGATATTTGTAGTTTTAGGGTTTTTTAAGGTTTAGTATTTTTCGAGTTTTGAGTTTCTTATGGTTTCTTAGGGCTTAGGGTTCAGAATTTTAGGTTTAGGGTTTCTTTTAGTTTTTTTTTTAATGATTTAGGGTGTATGGCTCAACGTTTTTTAGGTTTAGGGTTTTAATGGTTTTTTGGGTTATTAGAGTTTGTTTTAGATTTAGGGTCTATGGTTTCTTAAGTTTTGATCTTTAGAGTATCCTAGGGTTTTTAGGTTAAGGATTTCTTAGGGCTTAGGGCTTACTGGTTTAGATTTAGGGTTTAGGGTTTAGGTACTCTTAGGGCTTAGAGTTTTTAGTTTAGGGGTTTTATAAGGTTTAGGATTTTAGCATTTTTTAGGGGTTTTTAGGTTCAAGGTTTTTAGAGATTTTTCAGGGATTTCTAGGGTTTAGTGTTTAGGGTTTCTTAAGGTTTAGGGTCTAGGGTTTCTTAGGGTATAAGGTTTAGGGTTTTGTAAGGGTTTTTATGATTTAGGGTTTTGTGTTTTCAGGGTTATCTAGAATTAGGGCTTTTAAAGGTTTTTAGGGTTTGGGGTTTCTTAGTGTTTTGGGTTTCTTAGAGTTTAGGTTTTCTAAAGGTTTAGGGTTTTTGAGGGTTTAGGGTTTAGTGTTTCATATGACTTAGGGTTTCGGGATTTTAAGGATTTTTTAAGGTTGATGGCCATAGTTTTAAAATGTTTTTAGGGTTTAGGGCTTATAGGGTTTTTAAGGATTTAGGTTTATAGGGCTTTTAGGGTTTAGGGTTTAGGCCCTAAGGGTTAGGGTTTAGGCCCCAAGGTTTAGGGTTTAGGCCCTAAGGTTTAGGGTTTAGGCCATAGGTTTTATGGTTTACATATTAGGGTTTAGGGTTTAGGCCCTATGGTTTAGGGTTTACATATTTGAGTTTAAGGATATGGCCCACAATTTAGGGTTTAGGGTTTATGCGCTAAGGTTTAGATGTTATCGTTTAGGGTTTAGGGTTTGTGCCCTAATGATTAGGGTTTTGTGTTTATGCCCTAAGAGTTATAGTTAAGGGTGTAGGGTTTTGGCCCTAAGAATTAGGGTTTATGGTTTATTGTTTAGGGCTTAGGGCTAAGGGTTTAGAGTTTTTGGTTTAGGACAAAAGGTTTAGGGATTAGATCCTAATGTTTATGATTTACGGTTTAGGGTTTACCATTTTGGTCCTAATATTTAGGGTGTCGGGTGTATGATTTAGGCTTTAGGGTTTAGGATATAAGGTTTGATTGGGTTTAGGGTTTATGGTTTTGAGTGTAGGGTTTCTTCGAGTCTAGGGATTAGGGTTTTAGGTTTACAGTTTTTAGGGTTTTTGATGGTTTGGATTTCTTAGGGTTTAGGGTTTTGTAGGGTTTCTTAGGGCTTAGGGTTTAGGGTTTCAGATTTAGGATTTTTTAAAGGTTATTTAGGGTTTAGAGTTTGAGGCTTAGGTTTTTAGTGTTTTTAAGGGTATTTTTTTGTGTTTAATGGTTTTTTTAAGTTTAAGGATTTTAAAGTTTTTTTGGTTTTTAGGGTTTAGGGTTTCTTAGTGTTTAGGATTACTTCAGGTTTATAATTTAGGGTTTCCTAGTGTTTCTAAAGTTATAAGAATTTAGGTTTAGGATTTTAAAGGTTTTTAGGATTGACTGTTTAGGGCTCAGGGTTTTAAATGGTTTTTAGGGTTTTTGAAGGGTTTTTAAGGAATTCTTAGGCTTAGGTTTTATTTTAGGTTTTTAGGATTTTTTAGGGTTTGGAATTTATTAGTGTTTATGGTTTCTTAGGGAGTAGGGTTTAGAATTTCAGGTTTAGGGTTTCTTTTAGGGTTTTTTTTTAATTATTTAGGGTTTATGGCTCAGGGTTTTTTAGGTTTAGGGTTTTAATGGTTTTTTGGGTTTTTAAGGTTTCTTAAGTTTTGATCTTTAGAGTTTCTTAGAGTTTTTAGGGTTGAGGGTTACTTAGGGCTTAGGGCTTTGGATTTAGGGTTTAGGGTTTAGGTACTCTTAGTCTTAGAGTTTTTAGTTTAGGGTTTTTTAAGGTGTAGGGATTAGGGAATAGGGTTTTAGCATTTTTTAGGGTTTTTTTGGTTCATGAATTTTAGAGATTTTCAAGGTTCCCTATTTTATGTTTAGGTTTTTTTAATGTTTAGGGTCTAGGGTTTCTTAAGGTATAAGGTTTAGGGTTTCTTAGGGCTTAGGGTTTTTTAAGGGTTTTTATTATTTAGGGTTTTGTGTTTTAAGGGTTATTTAGGCTTAGGGGTTTTAAAGGTTATTATGGTTTAGGGTTTCTTAGTGTTTTGGGTTTCTTAGAGTTTAGGTTTTCTAAAGGTTTAGGGTTTCTAAGTGTTTAGGGTTTAGGGTTGCATATGACTTAGGATTTAAGGTTTAGGGTTCAGGGTTTTTAAGTTCAGTGTCTTTAAGGTTTAGGGTTTTATAGGGTTTTAGGGTTTTTTTAGGGTTTAAGCCCTAAGGTTTAGGGTTTAGGCCCTAAGTTTTATGCTTTACATATTACAGATTGGGTTTAGGCCCTATGGTTTAGGGTTTACATATTCGGGTTTAAGGGTAGGGCCCACAGTTTAGGGTTTAGGATTTTTGTGCTAAGATTTAGAGTTTATAGTTTAGGGTTTAGGGTTTAGGTTTTGTCCCCGAATGATTAGGGTTTTGTGTTTATGCCGTAAGAGTTAGGGTTTTGGGTGTAGGGTTTTGTCCCTAAGGTTTAAGGTTTATGGTTTTTGGTTTAGGGCTTAGGGCTTAGGGCTAAGGGTTTAGAGTTTTTAATAAAGGACATAAGGTTTAGGGCTTAGATCCTAAGGTTTACGGTTTACGATTTTCTTAGGGTTTGGGTTTCTTAGGGTAAAGGGTTTAGGGTTTTGTAGGGTTTCTTAAGACTTAGGGTTTAGGGTATAGGGTTTTATGTTTATGATTTTTTATAGTTTATTTAGGGTTTAGAGTTTAAGGCTTAGGTTTTTATGGGTATTTTTCAGGTTTTTTAGGTTTAAGCATTTTATGGTTTTTTTGGTTTTTTAGGGTGTAAGTTCTTAGGGTTTAGGTTTTCTTAGGTTTTAAGGTTTCTAAGGTTTACGGTTTAGGGTTTCCTAGCGTTTCTAAAGGTATAAGATTTAGGTTTAAGATTCTTCAAGGTTTTTAGGATTTGCGGTTTAGGGCTCATGGTTTTTAAGGGGTTTTAAGGTTTTTGAAGGGTTTTTAAGGAATTTTTAGGCTTAGGTTTTTTTATTGGTTTTTAGGATTTTTATGGTTAAGGATTTCTTAGGGTTTATTATATATTAGGGTTAAGGGTTTAGGGTTTCATATGGTATAATGTTTGGGGGTTCTTATGGTTACTTAGGGCTAAGGGCCTTAGGGTTTAGGGTTTTGCAGGGATTTTTAGGGCTTAGAGTTTAGGGTGTTTAGGATTTAGGGTTTAGGGGTTTTTAGGTTTAGTATATTTAGGATTTTTAGTGTGTATGTTTTACGGTTCAAGGCTTAAGATTTTTTACGGTTTTTTTAGATTTAGGGATTTTGAAGGTTGTTAAGGGGTTTTAGGGTTTCGTAGGCTTTAGGGTTTAGGGTTTCTTTGAGTTTTTAGGGTATAGGGTTTAGGATATCTTAGGGTTTCTAAGGGCTTAGGCTTTTATGTTTATGGTTTTTTAAGTGTTTTAAGGTTTTTTAGGTTTAGGATTTTTAAGTTTTTTATAGTGTTTTAAGGGTTTTTAGGATTTTTTAGGTTTAGGCTTTTTAAGGGTTTTTAGGGTTTAGGGTTTCTTGGGGTGTAGTATTTCTTAGAGATTAGGGTTGAGGATTTCTTAAGTGTGTGGGTCTAGTATTTAGGGTTTAGGATTTTCTAGGATTCAGTGTTTATGGTTTTTTAGGGTTTTGGTTTTAAGACTTGGTGGTTTTTAGGGCTTTTTTTAGGTTTAGGGGTTTTAAAGGTTTTTAGGGTTATTTAGGTATTGGGTTTTAATAATTTTTAGGGTTTGGGGTTTCTTAGGGTTTACAGTTTAGATTTTCTTAGCATTTTGGTTTTAGGGTTCCCTTGGGCTTAGGGTTTCTTAGGGTTTTGGCTTTTCTTAAGGTTTAGGGTTTACTGTTTAGGGTTTTATAAGTTTTTTAGGAGTTTTTAGGTTTACGGTTTTAAAGGTCTTTTTAGGATTTAGGGGCTTAAAGGAGGGTAAGGATTTTTAAGGGTTTTTCGATCTAGGGTTTCTTAAGGTTTAGGTTTTCTTAGGGTTTATGGTTTCATAAGGTTTAGGGTTTAGGGTTTCTTATGACTTGGGGTTTAGGGTTTAGGGTTAATGGGTTTTTAGGGCTTAGGGTTTTCTAGGTTTAGGGTTTTAAGGGTTTATGGCTTAAGTGTTTTAGGGTTTTAAGGGTTTATGGTTAAGTGTTTTAGGGTTTAGGGTTTTAGGTTTAGGGTTTTAGTTTAGGGGTTTTTACAGTTTTTTGGGTTTAGGTTTAGGGTTTCTTAGGGTTTAGGGCTTAGGGCTTTGGGGTTGTTTGTGTTGTTTAGGATTACGGTCTATGGATTTTTGGCATTTAGGGTTTAGGGCTTAGGAATTTTTGAGGTGTAGGATTTTTATTAGGTTTTTAGGGTTTCTTTAGGGTTTATAGGGTGTAGGGTTTCTTAGGTTAAGGGCTTAGGGTTTCTTAGTGTTTAGGGTTTTTTAGGGTTTGAGGCTTAGAATTTATTTAGGTTAAGGGTTATATAATGGTTTACGGCTTTGAGATTTTTAGGTTAAGGGTTTTTTAGGTTGAAGGGTTTTAAAGGTTTTTAGGCTTTTTCAAGGTATAGGATTTCCTAGGGTTTAGGATTTCTAAGAGTTTAGGGTTTTTTAAGGTTTAGGATTTAGGGTTTCTTAGGGTTTAGTATTTTTAAGGATTTGGGGTTTATGGTTTAGGATTTGAAGGAATTTAGTGTTTAGGATTTAGGTTTTTTGGTTTAGGTTTGAGGGTTTTAGGTTAAGGGTTTTTAGAGTTTCTTATGGTTCAAGGTTTAGGGCTCAGGGTTTTTTAGGTTTAGATTTTTTAAAGGTTTTTTAAGGTTTTTTTAGGCGTTTTATGGTTTTTTATGTTTAAGGTCTTTAAAGGTTTTTTTTGGGTTTACGATTTCTTAGGGTTTCTAATGGTTTAGGTTTTCTTAAGGTTTAGGATTTAGGGTTTCTTAGGCCTTAGGGTTAGAACTTTTTTGGGTTTAGGGTTTTTAAAAAAAATTTACATTTAGGGGTCTGAAAGGCCCTTAGGAGTTTTAAGGGGTTTTTAGGTTTAGGGTATTTAAGGATTTTTTAGGGTTTTGGGTTTATAGCTTTTTTTTTAGGATTTTTTTAGGGTTCTAAAATATTTTAGGGTAATTTAGGGTGTAAGGTTTCTTAGGGTTTAGGGTTAAGGGTTTCTTTGGGCTTGGGGTATATGGTTTAGGTTTAAGGGTTTTTTAGGGTTTAGGGCTTAGGGTTTTTTTTACTGTATTTTATGGATTTGAGGTTTTAAGGTTTTTCTAGGATATTTTAAGTTCAGGAGTTTATAATGTTTTTAGGGTTCCTTAAGGTTTTTGGTTTCATAGGGTTTTGGATTTAGGTTTCCTAGGGCAAAGTGTTTAGGGTTTTTGTTTGTGTTTTTAACTGTCCTTTAGGTTTAGCTTCTTTTTTAGGTTTTTGGGATTTTCTAGGGTTTAGGGTTTCTTAGGATATATTGTTTAGGGATTAGGGTTTGAGTTTTTGGGTTTTCTATAGTTTAGGCTTTAGCATTTTTAAGTTTAGGATTTTTTAGGGTGTAGGGATTTTCAAGGTTTAGGATTTTTGAAGGGTTATTAGGGTTTTTAAATTTTTTCTCTTGGGCTTAGGATTTAGGGTTTCTTAAGGTTTAGGGTTTAAGGTTTCTTACTGTTTCTTAAGCTTTTGGGTTTAGTGTTTCTTAGTGTTTCTTAGGGTTTCTTAGGATTTGGTGTATTTTAGGGCTTTTTAGGGTTTAGGGCTTAGGGTTTTTTAAGGATTTTTTGTTTTAGTGTTTTTAAAGGTTTTTTTATGGTTTTTTTGGTTTACGGTTTTTTTGGGTTAAGGGGTTCTCAATATTTAGTGTTTTAATGGTTTTTGGGGGTTTCTTAGGGTTTATGGTTTATGGTTTTCTTTAGGATTTTTTAGGTTTAGGGTTATTTAGGGGTTTCTAGGCTTAAGGGTTTAGGTCTTATGGTTTTAGTGTTTTTTGAGTTGAGGGGGTTTAAAGATTTTTTTAGGGTTTTTAAGGTTTAGTGTTTTTAGGGTTATTAGAGTTGAGGTTTTCTTAGTGTTTAGTGTTAAGGGTTTCTTTGGGCTTTAGGTTTAGGGTTTAGGTTAAGGGTTTTATAAATTTAAGATTTATTTTAGGGTTTAGGGCTTAGTTTTTTTTTATGTTTTTCTAGGATTTAGGGTTTTAATTTTTTTTAGGATTTTTTAGGTTTAGTGTTTTTAGGCATTCTTAAGGTTTATGGTTTCATAGGTTTTCTTAGGGTTAAGGGTTTTAGTATTAGAATTTTTAAAGGTTTTTTATGATTTAGGAATTAGTGCTAAGGACTTTTTTGGTTTAGCTCTTTTAAGTAGGTTTTTAGGGTTTACGGTTTCTTAGGGTATATGCTTTAAGGTTTTTTAGGAGTTAGGGTTTAGGGTTTTGGGTATTTTAGAGATTAGGGTTTTGGGGTTTTAAAGTTTAGGATTTTTTAGGGTTTTTTAGGTTTAGGGTTTTAAAGGTTTTTTAGTGTTTAGGGTTTTAAAGCGTTTTAAGAAGTTTTAGGGTTTAGGTTTTCTTAGGGTTTAGGTTTTCTTAGGGTTTAGGGTTTCTTAGGGTTTATGGTTTCATATGATATGGGGTTTAGGGTTTAGGGTTAAGGGTGTTTTAAGGTTTTTAAGGTTTAGGGTTTTAAGGGTTTATTCTAGGGATTTTTTAGGTTTAGAATTTTTAAATGGTTTTAAGAGGTTTTAAGGATTTTTTTTAGGTTTAGGAATTTTAAAGGATTTTTACGGTTTCTTAGGGTTTAGGATTTTAGGTTAATAATTTTTCAAGATTTTTTAGGGTTTAGGGTTTCTTAGGGCTTAGGGTTTTAGGTTTAGTGTTTTTTTAGGTTTTTTATGGTTTAGGGCTTAGGGTTTTGTAAGTATAGAGGGTTTAAGATTTTTTATGTTTAGGGTTAAGGGTTTCATAAGGTTTAAGATTTAGTGTTTCATAGGGTTTTTTAGAGTTTAAGATTTCATAGGGCTTTGTAATTAGGGTTTAGACTTTTAGGTATTGGGCTTTTTAGGGTTAAGGGTTTATGGATTAGGTTTTTTTTAGGGATTTTCATGTTTACGGTTTTTGAAGTGTTTTTGAGTGATTTTAGGTTTAGGATTTTTTAGAGTTTTTTATGGTTTAGGGTTAATGTTTTTAGGTTCAGGGTTTATTAAAAAGGTTTTTTAGGGTTTAAGGTTAATGCTTTTAGGTTCAGGGTTTATTAAAATGGTTTTTTAGGGTTTTGGGATTAGGGTTTTAACGGTTTTCTTTAGGGTTTTTTAGGTGTAGGGTATCTTAGGGTTTAGGATTTTTTTGGATTTGGGGTTTAGGATTTGGACATTTTTAGTGTTTTTAGGTTCATGGTTTTTAAGGTTTTTTTAGGGTTTTTAAGGTTTAGGGTTTATTTAAAGGGTTTTTATTTATTTTTAGGGTTTCTTAAGATTTAGGTTTCTTAGTGTTTAGGGTTTCTTAGGGCTTAAGATTTACAATTTAGGGTTAGGGGTTTTACATTTATGGTATTTTAGGTTTTGGGGTTTTAAAGTTTTTTAGAGTTTAGGGTTTCTTAGTGTTTAGGCTTTCTAAGGGTTTATGGTTTCTTAGGGTTTATGATTTCATATGACTTAGGGTTTAAGATTTAGAGTTTGGGGGTTTTGTAAGGTTTTAATCGGATTTATAAGGTTTAGGGTTTCTTAGAGTATAGGGTTTAGGGTTTTTTAGGGTTTAGGGCTTATGATTTAGGATTTTAGGTTTAGGTTTTTTTACAATTTAGGGTTTAGGGTTTTAGGTTAAGTGTTTTATTTAGGGCTTACGACTTTGAGTTTTTTAGGTTAAAGATTTTTTTTTAGGGTTTCTTAGGCTTGGGGATTTTAAAAGTTTTTTGCCTTTTAAGGTTTAGGATTTCTTAGGGTTTAGGTTTTCTAAAGGTTTAGGGTTTTTTTTGGGTTTAGAATTTAGGTTTTCTTAGGGTTTAGAATTTAGGTTTTCTTAGGGTTTAGTGTTTCTAACAGTTTAGGTTTTCTTAGGGTTTGTGGTTTAGGGCTTTTTAGGGTTTAGGGTTTAGGATTTTGGGTTTTAGGGTTTTAGGTTTAGAGTTATTTAGTGTTTCTTATGGTTTAAGGTTTAGGCTCATGTTTTTTAGGTTTAGAGTTTTTGAAGGTTTCTTATGTTTAAGTTCTTTAAAGGTTTTAGCATTTCTTAGGGTTTATGAGTTATGGTTTTTAGGGCTTAGGGTTTAGGGTTTCTTAGGCTTTTGGATTTTAGGTTAAGGGTTTTCAGGACTTTCTTGGGTTTAGGGTTTTCAAAGATTTTTTTAGGTTTAGGGTTTTTTAGAGTTTCTTATGGTTTAAGGTTTAGGGCTTATGGTATTTTAGGTTTAGGATTTTTTTTAATATAATTTTTAAGGTTTTTTTTATGCTTAAGTTCTTTAAAGATTTTTCTAGGGATTAGGTTTTCTTAGGGTTTCTATGGATTTAGGGTTTCTTAAGGTTTAGCATTACTTAGGGTTTAGGATTTAGGGTTTTTAGGGCTTAGGGTTTGGGGTTTCTTAGGCTTTAGGATTTTAGGTTTAGGGTTTTTTGGACTTTTTAGGTATATGGCTTAGGTTTTTTTTATGAAATTATTAGGTTTAGGGTTCTTAAAGGTCCTTAGGATTTTTTCTAGTGTTTTTAGGTTTTGGTTTCTTAAGTTTAGGCTTTTTAAAGGGTGTGAATTGTTTTTTTTGGTTAAGTGTTTTTAAAGATTTTTAAGAGTTTCTAGGGTTTAGGTTTTTTTTTTGTTTAGTGTTTTTAAGGGTTTAGGGTTTATGTTTTTATAGGAATTTTTGGGTTTAGGGTTTTTTTAGGATTTAGGGCTTAGTTTTTTAGGGTTTTTTTTTTTTTAGGTTTAGGGTTTTAAAGGTTTTTTTTTAGTTCTAGGATTTTTAAAGTGTTTTAGGGGTTTAAGGATTTAGTGTTTCTTATGGTTTAGGGTTTAAGGTTTTATAAATTTAGGGTTTTTTTTTGGGTTTTTTAGTGTTTAGGGCTTAGGGTTTTTTGTTTTATGTTATTTTAGGATTCGAAGTTTTAAGGTTTTTTATGATTCAGGAATTAGTGCTCAGGACTTTTTAGGTTTAGCTCTTTTAAATAGATTTTTTGGGGTTTTTATGGTTTACGGTTTCTTAGGGTATATGCTTTTAAGGTTTCTTAGGGGTTAAGGTTTAGGGTTTTGGGGTTTTAAAGTTAAGGATTTTTTAAGGGTTTTTTTAGGTTTAGGGTTTTAAAGGTGTTTTTGCGTTAAGGGTATTAAATCATTTTAAGGGGTTTTAGGGTTTCTTAGGGTTTATGATTTCATATGGTTTGGGGTTTAGGGTTTAGGGTTTAGGGTTAAGGGTGTTTTAGAATTTTTAAGGTTTAGGGTTTTAAGGGTTTATTCTGGGGATTTTTTAGGTTTGGAATTTTTAAAGGGTTTTAAATGGTTTTTAGGATTTTTTTTTTCTAGGTTTAGGAGTTTTAAAGGGGTTTTAGGGTTTCTTAGGGTGTAGGATTTTAGGTTAACAATTTTTCAAGATTTTTTAGGGTTTAGGGTTTCTTAGGGCTTAGGGTTTTTGGTTTAGTGTTTTTTTTTTAGGTTTTTTTATGGTTTAGGGATTAGGGTTTTGTAAGTATAGGGGGTTTAAGGTTTTTTAGGTTTAGGGTTAAGGGTTTCATAAGGTTTAAGATTTAGAGTTTCATAGGGTTTTTTAGGGTTTAGGATTTCGTAGGGTTTTGGAATTAGGATTTAGACTTTTAGGTATTGGGTTTTTAGGGTTAAGGGTTTATGAATTTGGTTTTTTTTTAGGGATTTTTATGCTTACGGTTTTTGAAGTGTTTTAAAGGGATTTTAGGTTTAGGGTTTTTTACAGTTTAGGGTTAATGTTTTTAGGTTCAGGGTTTATTAGAAAGGTTTTTTAGGGTTTAGGGTTAATGTTTTTATGTTCAGGGTTTATTAAAAAGGTTTTTTAGGGTTTAGGGATTGGGGTTTTAAAGGTTTTCTTTAGGGTTTTTTTAGGTGTAGGGTATCTTAGGGTTTAGGGTTTTTTAGGATTTGGGGTTTAGAGACTAGGGCTTTTTAAGTGTTTTTAGGTTCATGGTTTTTAAGGTTTTTTTTTTAGGGTTTTTAAGGTTTAGGGTTTATTTAAAGGGTTTTTATTTGTTTTTAGGGTTTTTTTTTTTCTTTTTAAGATTTAGGTTTCTTAATGTTTAGGGTTTCTTAGGGCTTAGGATTTTCAATTTAGGGTTTGGGGTTTTACATTTAGGGTATTTTAGGGTTTTGGGTTTTAGGTTTAGGGTCATTTAGGTTTGGGGGTTTTAAAGTATTTTAGGGTTTAGGGTTTCTTAGTGTTTAGGTTTTCTAAGGGTTTATGGTTTCTTAGGGTTTATGATTTCATATGACTTAGGGTTTAATATTTAGTGTTTAGGGGTTTTATAAGGTTTTTAGGGTTTTTATAGGTTTTATAAGATTTAGGGTTTCTTAGAGTTTAGGGTTTACGATTTTTTTAGGGTTTACGGTTTAGGATTTTGGATTTTAGGTTTAGGTTTTTTTACAATTTAGGGTTTAGGGTTGTAGGTTAAGTGTTTTATTTAGGGCTTACGTCTTTAAGTTTTTTAGGTTAAGGATTTTGTTTAGGTTTTCTTAGGCTTAGGGATTTTAAAGGTTTTTTTGCCTGTTAAGGTGTAGGATTTCTTAGGGTTTGGGTTTTATAAAGGTTTAGGGTTTCTTGGGGTTTAGAATTTTGGGTTTCTTAGGATTTAGAATGTAGGGTTTCTTAGGGTTTAGGGTTTTAGTGTTTCTAACAGTTTAGGTTTTCTGAGGGTTTATGGTTTCGGGTTTTTTAGGTTTTAGAGTTTTGGGTTTTAGGGTTTTTTAGTGTTTCTTATGGTTTAAGGTTTAGGCTTAGGGTTTTCAGGTTTAGAGTTTTTTAAGGTTTCTTATGTTTAAGTTCTTTAAAGGTTTTAGCATTTCTTAGGGTATATGATTTATGGTTTTTAGGGCTTAGGGTTTCTTAGGCTTTAGGGTTTTAGGTTTAGGCTTTTTAGGACTTTCTAGGGTTTAGGGTTTTCAAAGATTTTTATAGGTATAGAGCTTTAAAGGTCCTTAGGATTTTTTAAGGGTTTTTATGTTTAAGTTTTTCAGGTTTAGGCTTTTAAAAGGCAGTTAATGGGTTTTTTAGGTTTAGGGTTTTTAAGGTTTTTAAGGGTATCTTAGGGTTTAGTAATTTTTAGGTTTAGGGCTTTTAAGGATTTAGGGTTTTTAGAGTTTAGGGTTTAAATTTTATGGTTTTATTTTAGGAATTAGTAGGTTTAGATTTTTTAGGATTTAGGGCTTAGTATTTTGTGATTTATGGTTTAGGGTTTCATAGGATTTAGGGTTTTGGGTTTAGGAATGTTAAAGCTTTTTTTAGGATTTAGGGTTTCATAGGGTTTAGGGTTTTAGGATTAGGATTTTTAGGGTTTAGGTCTTAGGGCTTAGAGTTTATTTAGGGTTTAACGGCTTTGATTGTTTAAGATTAAGAGTTATTTTAGAAGATAGTCTAACAACTATGGTAAGATTAAATAAAGAAAATGAAGAAATAGATAGAAAAAAGGAAATTGAAAAAATTAGAGAACAATCTAAAAAAGAAATTAAACAAATAGAAGAAGTAAAAGATACTAGAATACAAGAATTACAAAAAGAATTTGAAAGACTTAAACAATTATATGAAGAAAAATTAAAAGCAAAAGAGGAATATAAGAAAAGAACTGAAGAATTAAAGTTAAATCAAGAAATAGAAAGAATGAAAACAATGTTAGAAGAAACAGAAGAATTACCTAAATTAAAAATAGAAGAGTTAAGAATAAATGAAATAAATGAAGAAGAAAATGATAATATTTCAGAGAATAATTATGAATCATATTCAGAAACATATACTGACCTTATAGAAAAAGATAAAAATATAGAAATAAATGTAGGAAATTTAGATGAAAAACCTAGTACTTCGAATCCTAGAACACGAATGGATACAACACCTACATATTATACTTATGAAAAAGAAAATAGAGATAAAGTTTTATGGGATAAAAGATTGAATAAAAATTGGATACCTAGACAAACTACGGATCAAAATAATTTCTTAGATTTAGACTGTGTAGCAGATACAAATAAGACAATTCAATTATGGATAGGCTATATATCAAAACAATTAATAGACAACAAAATATCAATAATAGATGCCCCAGGATACATAGAAAGAACACTTATAGGAACAACAAAAATATGGTTACAAAATTTAACACCAGCAAGCTTAGCAACACTAAGGAATAATACGAAATCTAATAATGAAATAGCAACATCAGCAATAGATATATTAAACAAATATGAAATATCAATTAGAAATGAATTTGGAAGTATGACAACAGAAATAGAAGAACAACAGAAAGATAAAATAATAAACAGAAATTTAATGAATAAATTAGCAATATGTAAAATGAGTTACATAGATGAATATACATGTGCATTTAGAGAATATTACTATAAAGAAATATATACAAATGATGAAAGTAGAGAAATAAGAAAATTATATTACACAAAATTACCAGAACCATTTATTTCAAAAATAATAAAAGATTGGGAAGAATCAAATACAGTAGATACACTAGGAGCTAGAATAAAATTCTTGCAACAATGGTTTATGAAACTATGCGAAAAACATAAAGAAGAATTAAAACTAGAAAAAATATTAGTAAAGAACTTAGCATATTGTACAAGCAAGTTAGCACCCCAATTCGGATGTAAAAATCCATATAAAAAGAAAAGAATAAAGAAGTATAAACGCTTTAAAACAAAATATAAGAATAAAATTCCAAGAAAAAGATATTATATAAAAAATTATAAACACAAAAGACCACATAGAGTTAAGAAAAATATAACAGAATGTAAATGTTATAATTGTGGAAAACTAGGACATTTAGCTAGAAACTGTAAATTACCAAAAGATTTAAAGAAAAAACAAATAACAGAGGTAATAATAGAAAACGATAAATATAAACAGATAGATTATTTAGATTATGAATTAGAAAATGAAGATAGCATATACGAATTCACAGATATTGAATTAGAAGATGAAATAGAGACAGCTTCTGATTATGACTGAAAGCGATATAAAAATAATAAGCAAAGAAGAATATCAAAATAATGAATATACAAAACAAAAAATAATATTTGACAATAATATGTTTGAACAAATAAAAGGAAAAGAATTAGACTTAAGTATAGATAAGATATTAGAAGTACCTAGATTAAAAAACTTATTCAAATTACAACACGATGAATATTATGTAGTAAGCCAAAAAGAACATGTAATAGATTGTAAATATATTAAAGGTAAAGCTAAAATACCTATTATAAATAAAAAAATAATTAATAAAGAAATCCAAGAATTAAAATCAAAAGATCCAATAAAATATGTACATTTAGGAGCAACAGAAATATTGATGCATGTTTTAGAGAAGGAATAGATACACCTATAGAATTATATTTAGCAGATGATAGAATAATTCAACCTATAGAAAAAAGTATAATAAGTGCAGTTAGAGGAAATTTAATATATCAAAAATTTAAATTTATTATAAGTGCAAACTATTCAGTAGCAATAGAAGACAAGAACATAGATAAATCACTAGTACTATATTGGAAAATGTCAGGCATAGAATTAGCACTAGGAAGTAAGATATTTACAGCAAGATGTAAAAATTTATATGTATTAACTACAAAGCATAAAATAACAGCAAAAAATAAGATTCAAAAAATCAAAATAGAAAATCCATTTGATAAAATAATCACAGTAATAGATAATAATGATTACAGTTATAAAGAAATAGATATTGAAGAAGATTTAGAGATAGTAAAAGAAAGATAAAGTACATCTAAAAGATTAAGTTACGATACACCTTCATCATCAAGAACTAGTACATCTAGAAGATTAGATTGTGATTTAATAACTAAATCATTAGAGCATGAAATACAACCATACCAATATTATATCACAGGAATATTAGACCAAAGAAAATATTTAATAACTATAAATACAGGGCAAATAGAAAACCAAATTATAAGAGAACTAGTCAAAGAACATGAAATAATTACAGCAGAAAATATAAACACAGAATTACCTAGAGCTTTAGTAAACATAGAAGAAACTACAAAACAAGAACTAATTATTGGAGGAATACCAATAAAAATTAAATTCAAAATACATCAAGGAAATAATAATATTACATTAGGAATAAAATGGCTAGAAACAGTTAAACCATATAATATAGATGATAAACAACTAGCAATAACTTATGAAAACAAGAAAGTAATTATTAAACGAATAATTATATGATAAACTAAACATCTTTAAATGACAAAAATATATATTTTAGCAAAAATAATTATAGAAGGATACTATAATAGATATTACACACCTATGATCGACACAGGAGCAGAAGCAAATATGTGTAAACATAATTGTCTACCAGATAGTAAATGGGAAAAATTAAAAACACCATTAATAGTAACAGGATTTAATAATGAAGGAAGCATGATAACACATAAAGCTAAAAATATAAAAACACAAATATGGGATAAAATATTAATAATCGAAGAGATCTATAGTTATGAATTTACAAATAAAGATATATTATTAGAAATGCCTTTTTTAGAAAAACTATATCCACACAGTATAACAAAAATGCATTGGTGGTTCACTACCATATGTAATCACAAGATAGGAGCAAAAAGAGTTAATAATAAAATCAGAAAAAATACACCATGGATAAAAGGAAGTGAAAAAATTACCCAAAAATTAGAAAATATAACAACTAATGATCATAAAATAGAAATTATAATATTCACAGTAGATAAAATACAAGCAATAAATGATAAATTAAACACATTATATAACGAGAACCCATTACAAGGATGGGATAAACACAAAACAAAAGTAAAAATTGAACTAATAGATGAAAATAGTATAATAACACAAAAACCATTAAGATATAATTTTGAAGACCAATCAGAATTTAAAATGCATATAAATGAATTATTAGAAAATAAGTATATACAAGAAAGCAACAGCAAACATAATAGCCCAGCATTTATAGTAAATAAACATAGTGAGCAAAAAAGAGGAAAAAGTAGAATGGTTATTGATTATAGAAATCTAAACGCAAAAACTAAAACATATAATTACCCTATACCTAATAAAATATTAAAAGTAAGACAAATACAAGGATATAATTACTTTAGTAAATTTGATTGTAAATCAGGATTTTACCACCTAAAACTAGAAGAAGAATCTAAACATTTAACAGCATTTACTGTACCACAAGGTTTTTACGAATGGAATGTTTTACCATTTGGATATAAAAATGCACCAGGTAGATATCAACATTTCATGGATATATATTTTAACCAACTAAAAAATTGTGTAGTATATATAGACGACATATTATTATATTCAAGAACAAAAGAAGAACATCTAAAGTTATTAGAAAAATTTATACATATTATAGAAATATCAGGAATTAGCTTATCAAAAAAGAAAGCTGAAATTATGCAAAATCAAATAGAATTCTTAGGAATACAAATAGACAAAAATGGAATAAAAATGCAAACACATATTGTACAAAAAATATTTAGTTCTGAAGAATTATTAGATACTAAGAAAAAATTACAATCATTTTTAGGATTAGTTAATCAAGTAAGAGAATATATACCGAAATTAGCAGAAAATTTAAAACCATTACAGAAAAAATTAAAGAAAGATGTAGAATATCACTTTGATGAACAAGATAAAAAATATATCAGAAAAATTAAAATCATGTGTAAAGAGTTACCAAAATTATACTTTCCAGATGAACATAGACAATTTACTTATATTGTAGAAACAGACTCGAGTGATCATAGTTACGGAGGAGTACTAAAATATAAATACATAAATGAAAAAATAGAACATCACTGTAGATATTATTTCGGATCATATACAGACCCACAAATAAAATGAGAAATAAATAGAAAAGAATTATTTGCCTTATATAAATGTTTATTAGCTTTTGAGCCATATATTGTATATAACAAATTTATTGTTAGAACAGATAATACACAGGTAAAATGGTGGATAACCAAAAAAGTACAAGATTTAGTTACAACAAAAGAAATAAGAAGACTGGTAGTAAATATATTGAACTTTTCATTTACAATTGAAATTATAAAAACTGACAAGAATGTGATTGCAGATCACCTCTCAAGACAAAGATACTGAAAAAACAAATACAATGGATCAAATACTCAACCTCCTAACTACACTTTGTAAAAGAGTGGATAGTGTGGACGGTGAGATACAAAAGCTAAAGGAGCAAGCTAGTAGTCAGCAGCATGATGTTAAAAATGCGGAGCTACGTCGATCGGAAGACGTTAAAATTCCAGATCTAGAAGGAGACGTTGGGAAACTCCCTAAAACCCATAACGTTTGTTTAAATACAACTGCAGGTACATCAGGAGTTACAAAGAAAGAAAAAGCTACAGAAGAAAAAAGTTATACAAATACAAATATGAACAAACTTTTTCATAAACCATATACAGCACCAAAGATACAAAAATCCGTACCTACTCCACAAACGACTACGTACAAAAACAGCCTAAGCCAACAGAAAAATACATACAACCACATTACCCGTACCTATACAGAAAACATTTATAAAGTCCAAACTTACTTAAACAAAAACCCCAGAGCTATAAACATAAAGGAACCAAATACCGATTACATTACCCAATACCTACAAGGATACAACAAATTAATTGCCCTACCAGGAACAAATATAAATTTGGTTACAACTTGTTATAACTACGGACTACTTAGTACAGTGTACACAGCTATAGGAGATGAAATCTCAAAGATACCCGAATTATACAAAGCTTTCTTAACATACAAACAAATTACCAAAGGAACGTTATTCTTTATCAAATTTTATACAGCCACTACAGAGATACTATATGACGAGATAAAACCAGTTATACAGGTAATAAAGATTGGTTTAACTAGAGATATGTTAATACCAGAGAAAATAGAAAAACAAGATGAGATACCTATTGTAGATATTCCTGACTTTTATGCTAACAAAAGAGTCATTGGAATAGCTACGATAATGCTGAGCTAGCAAATAATTATCTAAACAACAATACAATATGGAGCTACTATAGCTGAGATAATACGATGATATATTCTAACTGTCGAGAAACTAGAGAAGGAGATATGGAGGAAATTCGACAATGGATACTAACTAAGCCTCCTAAAACCAGAAAATATACCAACTACAAGAGCTATAAGGAAAAATTTTATTTCTCCAGCATTATTAACCAGATATTGTACAACAATCAGCAGCAAATACTCAGAACACATATGTTCCAAATGTCACGGAGAAGATAACAATGTCCCAACCGTAAAGTAGTTTGTTTTTATTTGGAGTCACCGACAGGACACTATTCATAAATAGTGAAATGTCAATTATGTGAATAGTAAGAGTCAGTCACTGTGTAAATAGTAAGAGTCAGTCACTGTTCATGAATAGTAAAGGTCAAGTCACTGTTCATGAATAGTAAAGGTCATGTAAACTTTGCCTATAAATAAGATGAAGGAGATGAGGGAATTATATGACTTATGTTCAGATTAATGATAAACTATGAATATCTAACATATTGGCTACAAACTATGGAAGATTTAGATCTACTAAATAAACTTTTAATAAATAATATTATAATATATCGAAGAACCCAAGATATGGAATACTTAGAATATATTTCAGAAAATATAAAGGAAATACAAAATCTTATGATAAAAAAGCAAGGATATTATGAAAAAATGTTTTCAAACTTATAATGGATGAAACTTATAGAGAACAATTATTAGAAAAAATTAATGAAATAAAACAAGAATTAAGATTTAGACAAAATAGATTAGAAGATAATATATGGGTAGGAGTATGCCAAAAATCTATAAAAGCATAAAGAAAAACGATATTCTTATTAGATCTACAATTACAACACTTAGAATATAAATATCAACATAATTTATAATGAATAAAGAAGAATATGCTGTAGAAGAAAAAATATATAAAAGTCAAGATGGACTAGAAATAAAAATAATACATTCAAACTTAGAAAGAAGATATAAAAAAATAGGAACCCAATTATACTTAATGCCGGATAAAGAATCAGCAAAATTAGAAGATAGTCTAACAACTATGGTAAGATTAAATAAAGAAAATGAAGAAATCGATAGAAAAAAGGAAATTGAAAAAATTAGAGAACAAGCTAAAAAAGAAATTAAACAAATAGAAGAAGTAAAAGATACTAGAATACAAGAATTACAAAAAGAATTAGAAAGACTTAAACAATTATATGAAGAAAAATTAAAAGCAAAAGAGGAATATAAGAAAAGAACTGAGGAATTAAAGTTAAACTAAGAAATAGAAAGAATGAAAACAATGCTAGAAGAAACAGAAGAATTACCTGAATTAAAAATAGAAGAAATAAATGAAATAAATGACGAAGAAAATGATAATATTTCAGAAAATAATTATGAAACATATTCTGAAACATATACTGAACTTATAGAAAAAGATAAAAATATAGAAATAAATGTAGGAAATTTAGATGAAAAACCTAGTACTTCGAATCCTAGAACACGGATGGATACAACACCTACATATTATACTTATGAAAAAGAAAATAGAGATAAAGTTTTATGGGATAAAAAATTGAACAAAAATTGGATACCTAGACAAACTACGGATCAAAATAATTACTTAGATTTAGACTGTGTAGCAGATACAAATAAGACAATTCAATTATGGATAGGCTATATATCAAAACAATTAATAGACAACAAAATATCAATAATAGATGCCCCAGGATACATAGAAAGAACACTTATAGGAACAACAAAAATATGGTTACAAAATTTAACACCAGCAAGCTTAGCAACACTAAGAAATAATACGAAATCTAATAATGAAATAGCAACATCAGCAATAGACATATTAAATAAATATGAAATATCAATTAGAAATGAATTTGGAAGTATGACAACTGAAATAGAAGAACAACAGAAAGATAAAATAATAAACAGAAATTTAATGAATAAATTAGCAATATGTAAAATGAGTTACATAGATGAATATACATGTGCATTTAGAGAATATTACTATAAAGAAATATATACAAATGATGAAAGTAGAGAAATAAGAAAATTATATTACACAAAATTACCAGAACCATTTAGTTCAAAAATAAAAAAAGATTGGGAAGAATCAAATACAGTAGATACACTAGAAGCTAGAATAAAATTCTTACAACAATGGTTTATGAAACTATGTGAAAAACATAAAGAAGAATCAAAACTAGAAAAAATATTAGTAAAGAACTTAGCATATTGTACAAGCAAGTTAGCACCCCAATTCGGATGTAAAAATCCATATAAAAAGAAAAGAATAAAGAAGTATAAACGCTTTAAAACAAAATATAAGAATAAAATTTCAAGAAAAAGATATTATATAAAAGATTATAAACACAAAAGACCACATAGAGTTAAGAAAAATATAACAGAATGTAAATGTTATAATTGTGGAAAACTAGGACACTTAGCTAGAGACTGTAAATTACCAAAAGATTTAAAGAAAAAGCAAATAACAGAGGTAATAATAGAAAACGATAAATATAAACAGATAGATTATTTAGATTATGAATTAGAAAATGAAGATAGCATATACGAATTCACAGATATTGAATTAGAAGATGAAATAGAGACGACACGATTATGACTGAAAGCGATATAAAAATAATAAGCAAAGAAGAATATCAAGATAATGAATATACAGAACAAAAAATAATATTTGACAATAATATGTTTGAACAAATAAAAGGAAAAGAATTAGACTTAAGCATAGATAAGATATTAGAAGTACCTAGATTAAAAACTTATTTAGATTACAACACGATGAATATTATGTAGTAAGACAAAAAGAACATGTAATAGATTGTAAATATATTAAAGGTAAAGCTAAAATACCTATCATAAATAAAAAAAATAATTAATAAAGAAATCCAAGAATTAAAATCAAAAAATCCAATAAAATATGTACATTTAGGAGCAACAGAAATATTGATAAAAGCATGTTTTAGAGAAGGAATAGATACACCTATAGAATTATATTTAGCAGATGATAGAATAATTCAACCTATAGAAAAAAGTATAATAAGTGTAGTTAGAGGAAATTTAATATATCAAAAATTTAAATTTATTATAAGCGCAAACTATTCAGTAGCAATAGAAGACAAGAACATAGATAAATCACTACTACTATACTAGAAAATGTCAGGCATAGAATTAGCACCAGGAAGTAAGATATTTACAGCAAGATGTAAAAATTTATATGTATTAACTACAAAGCATAAGATAACAGCAAAAAATAAGATTCAAAAAATCAAAATAGAAAATCCATTTGATAAAATAATCACAGTAATAGATAATAATGATTACAGTTATAAAGAAATAGATATTGAAGAAGATTTAGAGATAGTAAAAGAAAGATTAAGTACATCTAAAAGATTAAGTTACGATACACCTTCATCATCAAGAACTAGTACATCTAGAAGAATAGATTGTAACTTAATACATACCACATCTAGAAGATTAGATTGTGATTTAATAACTAAATCATTAGAGCATGAAATACAACCATACCAATATTATATCACAGGAATATTAGACCAAAGAAAATATTTAATAACTATAAATACAGGACAAATAGAAAACCAAATTATAAGAGAACTAGTCAAAGAACATGAAATAATTACAGCAGAAAATATAAACACAGAATTACCTAGAGCTTTAGTAAACATAGAAGAAACTACAGAACAAGAACTAATTATTGGAGGAATACTAATAAAAATTAAATTCAAAATACATCAAGGAAATAATAATATTACATTAGGAATAAAATGGCTAGAAACAGTTAAACCATATAATATAGATGATAAACAACTAGCAATAACTTATGAAAACAAGAAAGTAATTATTAAACGAACAATTATATATAAACTAAACATCTTTAAATGACAAAAATATATATTTTAGCAAAAATAATTATAGAAGGATACTATAATAGATATTATACACCTATGATCGACACAGGAGCAGAAGCAAATATGTGTAAACATAATTGTCTACCATATAGTAAATGGGAAAAATTAAAAACACCATTAATAGTAACAGGATTTAATAATGAAGGAAGCATGATAACACATAAAGCTAAAAATATAAAAACACAAATATGGGATAAAATATTAGTAATCGAAGAGATCTATAGTTATGAATTTACAAATAAAGATATATTATTAGGAATGCCTTTTTTAGAAAAGCTATATCCACACACTATAACAAAAACACATTGGTGGTTCACTACCATATGTAATCACAAAATAGGAGCAAAAAGAGTTAATAATAAAATCAGAAAAAATACACCATGGATAAAAGGAAGTGAAAAAATTACCCAAAAGTTAGAAAATATAACAACTAATGATCATAAAATAGAAATTATAATATTCACAGTAGATAAAATACAAGCAATAAATGATAAACTAAACTCATTATATAACTAAAACCCATTACAAGGATGGGATAAACATAAAACAAAAGTAAAGATTGAACTAATAGATGAAAATAGTATAATAACACAAAAACCATTAAGATATAATTTCGAAGACCAATCAGAATTTAAAATGCATGTAAATGAATTATTAGAAAATAAGTATATACAAGAAAGCAATAATAAACATAATAGCCCAGCATTCATAGTAAATAAACATAGTGAACAGAAAAGAGGAAAAAGTAGAATGGTTATTGATTATAGGAATCTAAACGCAAAAACTAAAACATATAATTACCCTATACCTAATAAAATATTAAAATTAAGACAAATACAAGGATATAATTACTTTAGTAAATTTGATCAGAATCAGATTTTACCACCTAAAACTAGAAGAAGAATCTAAACATTTAACAGCATTTACTGTACCACAAGGATTTTACGAATGGAATGTTTTACCATTTGGATATAAAAATGCACCAGGTAGATATCAACATTTCATGGATATATATTTTAACCAACTAGAAAATTGTGTAGTATATATAGACGACATATTATTATATTCAAGAACAAAAGAAGAACATCTAAAGTTATTAGAAAAATTTATACATATTATAGAAGTATCAGGAATTAGCTTATCAAAAAAGAAAGCTGAAATTATGAAAAATCAAATAGAATTTCTAGGAATACAAATAGATAAAAATGGAATAAAAATGCAAACACATATTGTACAAAAAAAATAGTTAATTCTGAAGAATTATTAGATACTAAGAAAAAATTACAATCATTTTTAGGATTAGTTAATCAAGTAAGAGAATATATATCGAAATTAGCAGAAAATTTAAAACCATTACAGAAAAAATTAAAGAAAGATGTAGAATATCACTTTGATGAACAAGATAAAAAATATATCAGAAAAATTAAAATCATGTGTAAAGAGTTACCAAAATTAAACTTTCCAGATGAAAATAAACAATTTACTTATATAGTGGAAACAGACTATAGTGATCATAGTTACGGAGGAGAATTAAAGTATAAATATATAAATGAAAAAATAGAACATCACTGTAAATATTATTCCGGGTCTGTATACAAATAAAATGGGAAATAAATAGAAAAAAATTATTTGCCTTATATAAATGTTTATTAGCTTTTGAGCCATATATTGTATATAACAAATTTATTGTTAGAACAGATAATACACAGGTAAAATGGTGGATAACCAAAAAAGTACAAGATTCAGTTACAACAAAAGAAATAAGAAGACTGGTAGTAAATATATTGAACTTTTCATTTACAATTGAAATTATAAAAACTGACAAGAATGTGATTGCAGATCACCTCTCAAGACAAAGATACTGAAAAAACAAATACAATGGATCAAATACTCAACCTCCTAACTACACTTTGTAAAAAAGTGGATAGTATGGACGGTGAGATACAAAAGCTAAAGGAGCAAGCTAGTAGTCAGCAGCATGACGTTAAAAATGCGGAGCTACGTCGATTGAAAGACGTTAAAATTCCAGATCTAGAAGGAGACGTTGGGAAACTCCCTAAAACCCATAACGTTTGTTTAAATACAGCTGCAGGTACATCAGGAGTTACAAAGAAAGAAAAAGCTATAGAAGAAAAAAGTTATACAAATACAAATATGAACAAACTTTTTGATAAACCATATACAGCACCAAAGATACAAAAATCCGTACCTACTCCACAAACGACTACGTACAAAAACAGCCTAAGCCAACAGAAAAATACATACAACCACATTACCCGTACTTATACAGAAAACATTTATAAAGTCCAAACTTACTTAAACAAAAATCCCAGAGCTATAAACATAAAGAAACCAAATACCGATTACATTACCCAATACCTACAAGGATACAACAAATTAATTGCCCTACCAGGAACAAATATAAATTTGGTTACAACTTGTTATAACTACGGACTACTTAGTACAGTATACACAGCTACAGGAGATGAAATCTCAAAGATACCCGAATTATACAAAGCTTTCTTAACATACAAACGAATTACTAAAGGAACACTATTTTTCATTAAATTCTATACAGCCACTGCAGAGATACTATATGACGAAATAAAACCGGTTATACAGGTCATAAAGATAGGTTTGACCAGAGATATGTTAATTCCAGAAAAAATAGAGAAACAAGATGAAATACCTATTGTAGATATTCTTGACTTTTATGCCAACAAAAGAGTTATAGGAATAGCTACAATATTAACGGAGTTAGCAAATAATTACCTAAACAACAATACAATATGGAGTTACTATAGCCGAGATAATACGATGATATATTCTAACTGTCGAGAAACTAGAGAAGGAGATATGAAGGAAATACGACAATGGATACTAAGCCTCCTAAAACCAGAAAATATACCAACTACAAGAGCTATAAGAAAAAATTTTATTTCTCCAGCATTATTAACCAGATATTGTACAACAATTAGCAGCAAATACTCAGAACACATATGTTCCAAATGTCACGGAGAAGATAACAATGTCCCAACCGTACAGCTGGAATAAAACTATCACAAAGAAGATACAAAAGAGCCGGCAGCCTGATGAAGACAGCCGACAAAACAAAAAAATATGACAGAGACACCTATGTAATTAGTCAAAAGTAGACGTAGGAATCTTATCTTTTGTAAAGTTTTTTGTTTTCTTTTGTAAAGTAAAGTAAAGTAGTTTGTTCTTATTAGGAGTCACCGACAGGATACTATTAATGAATAGTAAAAGACAAAAAATACTATTCATAAATAGTAAAATGTCAATTATGTAAATAGTAAGAGTCAGTCATTATTCATGATACTGTTCATGAATAGTAGCCATGTAAATTTTGTATATATATATGAGTTAGGAGAAGGGGAGAATCATCCTCATCCCTCATCTCCCACTTCTCTCTATATTTTCTCTCAACTTCCGCTACCCCTAGGGTTTATGTTTTTATTGGAATTTTTGGATTTAGGGTTTTTAGGATCTAGGGCTTAGTTTTTTAGGGTTTTTTTTTAGGTTTAGGAGTTTAAAGGTTTTTTTTAGGTTTAGGGTTTTTAAAGTGTTTTAGGGGTTTTAGGATGTAGTGTTTCTTACGATTTAGGGTTTAAGGTTTTATAAATTTAGGGTTTTTTTTTTTTTTGGGTTTTTTAGTGTTTAGGGCTTAGGGTTTTTTGTTTTATGTTATTTTAGGATTCGAGGTTTTAAGGTTTTTTTTAGGCTTTTTCATGTTTAGGGTTTTATGTGTTTTTAGGGTTGCTTAAGGTTCATGGCTTCATAGAGTTTGTTAGGGGTTATGGTTTCTTAGGGTTTAGGGTTTCTTAGAGTTTCTTCGGGTTTAGGGTTTCTTAGGGTTCATGGCTTAGGGTTTTTGGTTAGAGCTTTTTAAAAAATTTAAGGGTTTTAATGGTTATTTAGGTTTAGAACTTTCAAGCTTTTTTTTTTTTTTTTTGATTTAGGGCTTTCTATTGTTTAGGGCTTAGGGTTTCTTAGGGCTTAGCGTTTAGGGTTTAGGACTTGGGGTTTTTTTCTCGGGTTTTTATGGTTAGGGTATTTTTTTATGGGTTTTAGGTTTTTTTTTGTTTGGAGTTTTAAAGGGTTTAAGGTTCATGGGTTTTTAGGGTTAGCGTTTAGGACTTTGGATTTTTACTAGGGGTTTTTTATGTGTTTTATGGATTTTTAGCTTTAGGGTTTTTAAGGGTTTTAGGATTTCTTAGGGCTTAAGGTTTAGTTGTTTGGATATTCTTAGTGTTTAGGATTAGGTTTAGGGTTTGAAGGGTTTATGGCCTATATATATATATATATATATATATATATATATATATATATACTTGGCTTTTTTAGGTTTAGAGTTTTTTTTATGATTTTTTAGGGTATTTGTAGTTTTAGGGTTTTAAAGGGTTTTTAGGGTTTTAAATGGTTTTTTAGGGTTTAGGATTAGGTTTAGGGTTTACCATTTTGGCCCTAATATTTAGGGTGTCGGGTGTATGATTTAGGCTTTCGGATTTAGTATATAAGGTTTGATTGGGTTTAGAGTTTATGGTTTGACTATAGGGTTTCTTCGAGTCTAGTTTAGTTTTAGGGTTTTTGGGATTTAGGGTTTAGGGCTTAGGGTTTTTTAGGTTCAAGGTTTTTTAGGGTTTTGTTTAATTTGTAACTATTTTTTTAGGTTTAGCATCAGTTATATAGGTTTTTGGGTTTCTTAGATTTAAGGTCTTTAAAGTCTTTTTTAGGGTTTTTAGGGTTAATTTTTTTAAAGAGTTTTAAGAGTTTTTTAGTGTTTAGGGTTACTTAGGGTTTATGGTTTCTTATGATTTATGGTTTATTAGGCTTTAGGGTTTAGGGTTTCTTAGAGTTTCTTAGGGTTCATGGCTTAGAGTTTTTAGTTTGAGCTTTTTAAAATTTTTAAGGGTTTTAATGGTTTTTTAGGTTTAGAACTTTTAAGCATTTTTTTATGATTTAGGGCTTTCTATTGTTTAGGGCTTAGGGTTTCTTAGGATTTAGGGTTTAGGGTTTAGGACTTCGGATTTTTTCTCAGGTTTTTATGGTTAGGGTATTTTTTTTTATGGGTTTTAGGGTTTTTTTTTATATACAGTTTTAAAGGGTTTAGGATTCATGGGTTTTTAGGGTTAGCGTTTAGGACTTTGGGTTTTTACTAGGGTTTTTTTTTGTGTGTTTTATGGGTTTTTAGCTTTAGGGTTTTTATGGGTTTTAGGATTTCTTAGGGCTTAAGATTTAGTTGTTAGGATTTTCTTAGGGTTTAGGATTGTTTTAGGGTTTTGTAGGTTTAGGGTTTAATAAAGTTTTAGGGTTTTTTAGGTTTAGGATTTTAAAGGTTTTTTAATGGTTAGGCTTTAGCATTGAGGGTTTTTTTGGATCTTTAGATTTAGGTTTTTAAGGGGTTTTAAGGTTTTTTAATGGTTTTTTAGGTGTAGGATTTTAAGGGGTTTTTAGGGTATCTTAGTGTTTAGGTTTTCTTACGGTCTAGGGTTTAGGGTTTCTTATGGTTTAAGGTTTCTTACGGATTTGAGTTTAGGGTTTAGGGTTTCTTAAAGATTGGAGTTTAGGGTTTAGGGTTAAGGGGTTTTTAGGGTTTAGGGTTTCGGTTTTAGGGTTTAGTGTTTTCTAGGTTTAGAGTTTTAATGGTTTTTTTAGGGTTTAGGATTAGGTTTAGGGTTTGAAGGGTTTATGGCTTATATATATATTTTTGGCTTTTTTAGGTTTAGAGTTCTTTTTATGATTTTTTAGGATATTAGTAGTTTTAGGGTGTTAAATGTTTTTTAGGGTTTAGTGTTTTTCGAGTTTAGAGTTTCTTATGGTTACTTAGGGCTTAGGGTTCAGAATTTTAGGTTTAGGGTTTCTTTTTGGTTTTTTTGTTTTATGTTTAGGGGGTATGGCTCAACGTTTTTTAGGTTTAGGGTTTTAATGGTTCTTTGGTTTATTAGAGTTTTTTTAGATTTAGGGTTTAGGGTTTCTTAAGTTTTGATCTTTACAATATCTTAGGGTTTTTAGGGTTAAGGATTTCTTAGGGCTTAGGGCTTAGTGGTTTGGATTTAGAGTTTAGGGTTTAGGTATTCTTAGGGCTTAGAGATTTTAGTTTAGGGTTTTTTAAGGTGTAGGGATTAGGGAATAGGGTTTTTAGCATTTTTTTTAGGGGTTTTGAGGTTCAGGGTTTTTAGAGATTTTTCAAGGTTTCCTAGGGTTTAATGTTTAGGGTTTCTTAAGGTTTGGGGTCTAGGGTTTCTTAGGGTATAAGGTATACGATTTATTAGGGCTTAGGGTTTTGTAAGGGTTTTTATGATTTAGGGTTTTGTGTTTTCATGGTTATTTCAATTTAGGGCTTTTAAATGTTTTTAGGTTTTGGGGTTTCTTAGTGTTTTGGGTTTCTTAGAGTTTAGGTTTTCTAAAGGTTTAGGATTTTTGAGGGTTTAGGGTTTAGGGTTTCATATGACTTAGGGTTTAAGGTTTAGGGTTTAGGGATTTTAAGGATTTTTTAGGGTTTATGGTCAGGGTTTTAAAATGTTTTTTAGGGTTTAGGGCTTAGGGTTTTTTAGGTTCAGGGTTTTTAAGGTTTTGGGTTTATAGGGTTTTTAGGGTTTAGGGTTTAGGCCCTAAGGTTTAGAGTTTAGGCCTCAAGGTTTAGGGTTTAGGCCCTAAGGTTTAGGGTTTATGGATTAGGGTTTAGGCCGTAAGTTTTATGGTTTACATATTAGGGTTTAGGATTTAGGCCCTATGGTTTAGGGTTTACATATTCTGGTTTAAGGATGTGGCCCACAATTTAGGGTTGATGGTTTATGCACTAAGGATTAGATGTTATTGTTTAGTGTTTAGGGTTGGTGCCCTAATGATTACGGTTTTGGGTTTATGCCCAATGAGTTATAGTTATGGGTGTAGGGTTTTGACCCTAAGAATTAGGGTTTATGGTTTATTGTTTAGGGCTTAGGGCTTAGGACTAAGGGTTTAGAGTTTTTGGTTTAGGACAAAAGGTTTAGGGATTAGATCCTAATGTTTATGATTTACAGTTTAGGGTTTACCATTTTGGCCCTAATATTTAGGGTGTCGGGTGTATGATTTAGGCTTTAGGGTTTAGGATATAAGGTTTGATTGGGCTTAGTGTTTATGGTTTTAAGTGTAGCGTTTCTTTGATTCTAGGGATTAAGGTTTTAGGTTTATAGTTTTTAGGGTTTTTGATTGTTTGGATTTCTTAGGGTTTAGGGTTTTGTAGGGTTTCTTAGGGCTTAGGGTTTAGGGTTTTAGATTTAGGATTTTTTAAAGGTTATTTAGGGTTTAGTGTTTGAGGCTTATGTTTTTAGGGTTTTTTAAAGGTTTTTTTTTTTTTTTGGGTTTTTAGGGTTTTTTAAATTTAAGGATTTTAAGGTTTTTTTGGTTTTTAGGGTTTAAGTTCTTAGGGTTTAGGGTTTCTTAGTGTTTAGGGTTCCTTAAGGTTTACGGTTTAGGGTTTCCTAGTGTTTCTAAAGGTATAAGATTTTAGGTTTAGGATTTTTAAAGGTTTTTAGGAATGATGGTTTAGGGCTCAGGGTTATAAATGGTTTTTGGGGTTTTGAAGGGTTTGTAAGGAATTCTTAGGCTAAGGTTTTATTTTAGGTTTTTAGGATTTTTTAGGGTTCGGGATTTCTTAGTGTTTATGGTTTCTAAGGGATTAGGGTTTAGAATTTTAGGTTTTTTTTTAATTATTTAGGGTATATGGCTCAGGGTTTTTTAGGTTTAGGGTTTTAATGGTTTTTATGGGTTTTCAAGGTTTCTTAAGTTTTGATCTTTAGAGTTTCTTAGGGTTTTTAGGGTTGAGGGTTACTTAGGGCTTAGCGCTTTGGATTTAGGGTTTAGGGTTTAGGTACTCTTAGGCTTAGAGATTTTAGTTTAGGGTTTTTTAAGGAGTAGGGATTAGGGAATAGGATTTTAGCATTTTTTTAGGGTTTTTGAGGTTCATGATTTTTAGAGATTTTCAAGGTTCCCTATTTTGTGTTTAGGTTTTCTGAATGTTTAGGGTCTAGGGTTTCTTAGTGTATAAAGTTTAGGGTTTCTTAGGGCTTTGTGTTTTTTAAAGGTTTTCATTATTTAGGGTTTTGTGTTTTAAGGGTTATTTAGACTTAGGGGTTTAAAGGTTTTTAGGGTTTAGGGGTTCTTAGAGTTTAGGTTTTCTAAAGGTTTAGGGTTTCTAAGTGTTTAGGTTTAAGGGATTCATATGACATAGGGTTTAAGGTTTAGGTTTCAGGGTTCTTAAGGATTTTTAGGGTTTATGGTATTTTAGGTTTAGGGTATTTGAAGGCTTATAGGGTTTAGGGCTTAGGGTTTTTAAGTTCAACATTTTTAAGGTTTGGACTTTTATAGGGTTTTAGGTTTTTTTTAGGGTTTAAGCCCTAAGTTTTAGGGTTTAGGCCTTAAGTTTTATGGTTTACATATTATGGTTTAGGGTTTAGGCCCTATGGTTTAGGGTTTACATATTCGGGTTTAAGGGTAGGGCCCACAATTTAGGGTTTAGGTTTTATGCGGTAAGGTTTAGAGTTTATAATTTTGGGTTTAGTGTTTAGGTTTTGTGCCCTAATGATTAGGGTTTTGTGTTTATGCCCTAAGAGTTAGGGTTTAGGGTGTAGGGTTTTGACCCTAAGGTTTAAGGTTTATGGTTTTTGGTTTAGGGCTTAGGGTTAAGGGTTTAGAGTTTTTAATAAAGGACAAAAGGTTTAGGGCTTAGATCCTAAGGTTTACGATTTATGATTTAGGGTTGACGGTTTAGGCCCTAATATTTAGGGTGTTAGGTGTATGATTTTGGCTTCAGGGTTTAGGATATACAGTTTGATCAATATTAGGGTTTATGAGTTAGAGTTTAGGGTTTCTTTGAGTTTAGGGATTAGGGTTTTAGGTTTACAATTTTCTTAGGGTTTTTGATGGTTTGGGTTTCTTAGGGTAAAGGGTTTAGGGTTTTGTAGGGTTTCTTAGGGCTTAAGGTTTAGGGTTTTAGGTTTATCATTTTTTAAAGTTTATTTAGGGTTTAGAGTTTAAGGCTTAGGTTTTTTATGGGTATTTTTTAGGGTTTTTTAGGTTTAAGCGTTTTATGGTTTCTTTGGGTTTTTAGGGTTTAAGTTCTTAGGATTTAGGGTATCTTAGGTTTAAAGGTTTCTAAGGTTTATGGTTTAGGGTTTCCTAGAGTTTCTAAAGGTATTAGATTTTAGGTTTAGGTTTCTTTAAGGTTTTTAGGATTTGCGGTTAGGGCTCATGGTTTTTAAGGGTTTTTAAGGTTTTTGAAGAGTTTTTATGGAATTTTTAGGCTTAGGTTTTATTATAGGTTTTTAGGATTTTTTAGGGTTTAAGATTTCTTAGGGTTTATTATATAATAGGGTTAAGGGTTTCTTAGGGTTTAGGGTTTCTTAGGTATAATGTTGGGGGATTCTTAAGGTTTCTTAGGGCTAAGGGCCATATATAGGGTTTAAGGTTTTGCAGAGTTTTTTATGGGTTAGCGCTTAGAATTTAGGGTTTAGCGGTTTTTAGGTTTAGTGTATTTAGGATTTTTAGTGTGTAAGGTTTACGGTTCAAGGTTTAAGATTTTCATGGTTTTTTTAGATTTTGGGATTTTGAAGGTTGTTAAGGGGTTTTAGGGTTTCGTAGGTAAAAGGCTTTAAGGTTTCTTTGAGTGTTTAGGGTATAGGGTTTAGGATATCTTAGGGTTTCTAAGGGCTTAGGGTTTTATGTTTAGGGTTTTTAAGGGTTTTTTAGTTTAGGATTTTTAAGTTTTTTATAGTGTTTTAAGGGTTTTTAGGATTTTTTAGGTTTAGGCTTTTTAAGGGTTTTTAGGGTTTAGGGTTTCTTAGGGTGTAGGGTTTCTTAGAGATTAGGGTTTAGGGTTTCTCAAGTTTTTGGGTTTAGTATTTAGGGTTTAGGGTTTCTCAAGTTTGTGGGCTTAGTATTTAGGGTTTAGGGTTTTCTAGGATTCAGGATGTAAGTTTTTTTAGGGTTTAGGTTTTAAAACTTGGTGGTTTTTAGGGTTATTTTTAGTTTTAGGGTCTTTAAAGGTTTATAGGGTTATTTTGGTTTAGGGTTTTAAGAGTTTTTAGGGTTTGGGGTTTCTTAGGGTTTACGGTTTAGATTTTCTTAGCATTTTGGTTTTAGGGTTTCCTTGGGCTTAGGGTTTCTTAGGGTTTTGGCTTTTCTTAGGGTTTAGGGTTTCATAAGGTTTTTAGGGTTTTTTAGGTTTACGGTTTTAAAGGTCTTTTTAGGATTTAGGGGCTCAAAGGAGAGTAAGGATTTTTAAGGGTTTTTCGATCTAGGATTTCTTAAGGTTTAGGTTTTCTTAAGGTTTATGGTTTCTTAAGGTTTAGGGTTTAGAGTTTCTTACGACTTGGGGTTTAGGGTTTAGGGTTAATGGGTTTTTAGGGTTTAGGGTTTTCAAGGTTTAGGGTTTTAAGGGTTTATGGCTTAAGAGTTTTAGGGTTTTAAGGGTTTATGGTTTAAGTGTTTTAGGGTTTAGGGTTTTAGGTTTAGGGTTTTAGTTTAGGGGTTTTTACGGTTTTTTGGGTTTAGGTTTACGGTTTCTTAGGGTTTAGGGCTTTGGGATTGTTTGTGTTGTTTAGGTTTACGGTCTATGGATTTATATGATTTAGGGTTTAGGGCTTAGTGTTTTTTTTAAGGTTTTTTACGTTTAGGGTTTAGGGCTTAGGGATTTTTGAGGTGTAGGATTTTTATAAGGTTTTTAGGGTTTCTTTAGGGTTTATAGGGTGTAGGGTTTCTTAGGATTTAGGGCTTAGGGTTTCTTACTATTTAGGGTTTTAGGTTTAGGGTTTTTTAGGGTTTGAGGCTTAGAGTTTATTTAGGTTAAGGGTTTTATAATGGTTTACGGCTTTGAGTTTTTAGGTTAAGGGTTTTTTAGGTTTAGGGGTTTTAAAGGTTTTTAGGCTTTTTTAAGGAATATAATTTCTTAGGGTTTAGGATTTCTAAGAGTTTAGGATTTTTTAAGGTTTAGGATTTAGGGTTTCTTAGGGTTTAGTATTTTTAAGGATTTAGGGTTTATGGTTTAGGATTTCTTGGGGTTTAGTGTTTAGGATTTAGAGTTTTGGGTTTAGGTTTGAGTGTTTTAGGTTAAGGGTTTTCTAGAGTTTCTTATGGTTTGAGGTTTAGGGCTTAGGGTTTTTAAGATTTATTTAGGTGTTTTATGGTTTTTTATGTTTACGGTATTTAAAGGTTTTTTTTAGGGTTTACGGTTTCTTAGGGTTTCTAATGGTTTAGGTATTCTTAAGGTTTAGGATTTAGGGTTTCTTAGGCCTTAGGGTTTTAGGTTTAGGCTTTTTAGAACTTTTTAGGGTTTATGGCTTTTAAAAAAAATTTAGGTTTAGGGTTCTTAAAAGTCCTTAGGATTTTTTAAGGGGTTTTCAGGTTTAGGGTATTTAAGTGTTTTTTTGGGTTTTGGGTTTATGGTTTTTTTTTTAGGAGTTTTTTAGGTTTAGGGGTTTAAAGGATTTTTTAGGGTTCTGAAATGTTTTAGGGTTTTTTAGGGTGTAAGGTTTCTTAGGGTTTAGGGTTAAGTGTTTCTTTGGGCTTGGGGTATATGGTTTAGGTTTAAGGTTTTTTTTTTTTTATAAATTTAGGGTTTTTTTAGGGTTTTTAAGGGTTTAGGGCTTAGGGTTTTTTTTTAATGTATTTTATGGACTCGAGGTTTTAAGGATTTTCTAGGATATTTCAAGTGTAGGATTTATATTATTTTTAGGGTTCCTCAAGGTTTTTTTGGTTTAATTGGGTTTGGGATATAGGGTTTCCTAGGGCGAAGTGTTTAGGGTTTTTGTTTGTGTTTTTAACTGTCTTTTAGGTTTAGCTTCTTTTATAGGTTTTTGGGATTTTCTAGGGTTTAGGGTTTCTTATGGTATATTGTTTAGGGATTAAGGTTTAAGGTTTTAGGTTTTCTATAGTTTAGGCTTTAGCATTTTTAAGTTTAGGATATTTTAGGGTGTAGGGATTTTCAAGATTTAGGGTTTTTGAAGGGTTATTAGGGTTTTTCAAATATTTCTATTGGGTTTAGGATTTAGGGTTTCTTAAGGTTTAGGGTTTAAGGTTTCTTACCGTTTCTTAAGATTTAGGGTTTAGGGTTTCTTAGGGTTTCTTAGAATTTAGTGTTTTTTAGGGCTTTTTAGGGTTTAGGGCTTAGGGTTTTTTAAGGATTTTTTGTTTTATAGTTTGAAAGGTTTTTCATGTTTTTTTTTTGTTTACGGTTTTTTTAGGTTAAGGTTTTTTTAGGGTTTAGGGGTTCTCAGCATTTAGGGTTTTAAAGGTTTTTGGGGGTTTCTTAGGGTTTATGGTTTATGCTTTTTTTTTTTTTAAGGATTTTTTTAGGTTTAGGGTTATTTAGGGGTTTTTAGGCTTAAGGGTTTAGGTCTTATGGTTTTAGGGTTTTTTGAGTTTAGGGGGTTTAAAGATTTTTTTAGGGTTTTTTAGGTTTAGTGTTTTTAGGGTTATTAGAGTTGAGGTTTTCTTAGCGTTTAGTGTTAAGGGTTTCTTTGGGCTTTAGGTTTAGGGTTTTATAAATTTAGGATTTATTTTAGGGTTGTTTAGGGTTGTTTTATGTTTTTCTAGCATTCGGGGTTTTAATGTTTTTTTGGGGTTTTTTAGGTTTAGTGTTTTTAGGCATTCTTAAGGTTTATGGTCTCATAGGATTTCTTAGGGTTAAGGGTTTTAGTATTAGAAATTTTAAAGGTTTTTTATGATTTAGGAATTAGTGCTAAGGATATTTTAGGTTTAGCTCTTTTAAATAGATTTTTAGGGGTTTTTAGGGTTTACGGTTCCTTAGGGTATATGCTTTAAGATTTCTTAGGGGTTAGGGTTTTAAGTATTTTAGAGATTAGGGTTTTGGAGTTTTAAAGTTTATGATTTTTTTAGGGTTTAGGGTTTTAAAGGTTTTCTTTAGGGTTTTTTTAGGTGTAGGGTTTCTTAGGGTTTAGGGTTTTTTAGGATTTGGGGTTTAGGGATTAGGGCTTTTTTTAGTGTTTTTAGTTTCATGGTTTTTAAGGTTTTTTAGGGTTTTTATGGTTTAGGGTTTATTTAAAGGGTTTTTATTTTCTTTTAGGGTTTATTAAGATTTAGGTTTCTTAGTGTTCAGGGTTTCTTAGGGCTTAGGATTTATGATTTAGGGTTTGGGGTTTTACATTTAGGGTATTTTAGGGTTTTGGGTTTTAGGTTTAGGGTTTTTTAGGTTTGGGGGTTTTAAAGTTTTTTAGGGTTTGGGGTTTCTAAGTGTTTAGGCTTTCTAAGTGTTTATGGTTTCTTAGGGTTTATGATTTCATATGACTTAGGGTTTAAGATTTAGGGTTTAGGGGGTTTATAAGTTTTTTAGGGTTTTTATAGGGTTTATAAGGTTTAGGGTTTCTTAGAGTTTAGGGTTTAGGGTTTTTTAGGGTTTAGGGCTTAGGATTTAGGATTTTAGGTTTAGGTTTTTTTACAATTTAGGGTTTAGGGTTTTAGGTTAAGTGTTTTATTTAGGGCTTACGGCTTTGGGTTCTTTAGGTTAAGGATTTTTTTAGGGTTTCTTAGGCTTAGGGATTTTAAAGATTTTTTGCCTTTTAAGGTTTAGGATTTCTTAGGGTTTAGGTTTTCTAAAGGTTTAAGGCTTCTTTGGATTTAGAATTTAGGGTTTCTTAGGGTTTAGAATGTAGGATTTCTTAGGGTGTAGTGTTTAGGGTTTCTTAAAATTTAGGGTTTTTTAGGATTTAGGGTTTAGGATTTTGGGTTTTAGGGTTTTGGGTTTCGGGTTTTTAAGTGTTTCTTATGGTTTAAGGTTTAGGCTCAAGTTTTTTAGGTTTAGAGTTTTTTAAGGTTTCTTATGTTTAAGTTCTTTACAGGTTTTAGCATTTCTTAGGGTTTATGATTTAAGGTTTTTAGGGCTTAGGATTTAGAGTTTCTTAGGCATTAGGGTTTTTGGTTTAGGATTTTTAGGACTTTCTAGGGTTTAGGATTTTCAATGATTTTTTTAGGTTTAGGGTTTGAAAGATCCGTAGGATTTTTTCAGGGTTTTTATGTTTAGGTTTCTTAGGTTTAGGCTTTTAAAAGGCAGTTAATGGTTTTTTAGGCTTAGGGTTTTTAAAGGTTTTTAAGGGTATCTTAGGGTTTAGTATTTTTTAGGTTTAGGGTTTTTAAGGGTTTAGGGTTATTAGAGTTTAGGGTTTAGGTTTTATGGTTTTATTTTAGGAAGTTTTAGGTTTAGATTTTTTAGGATTAGGGCTTAGTATTTTGTGGTTTATAGTTTAGGGTTTCATCGGGTTTCGGGTTTTGGGTTTAGGAATGTTAAAGGTTTTTTAGGATTTAGGGTTTTAGGTTTAGGATTTTTAAATGTTTTTCTGGATTTAGGGTTTAGGCCTTAAGGTTTTTTTTTTCTAATTTTTAGGTTTAGGGTTTATGGATTTTTTGGATTTAGGGTTTAGGGCTGTGGATTTTGTAGGGTGATTTTTGTTTTCGGTTTCTAAATAGGGTTTAGGGTTTTGGACTTAGGGATTTTTCTAAATTTTTTTGGTTTAGGGTTTTATAAGTTTTTTATAGGGTTTATAAGGTTTAGGGTTTATAGGGTTTAGGGTTTCTTTGGGTTTAGGGTTTCTTAAGGTTTAGGGCTTAGGATTTGGGGTTTAAGGTTTAAGATTTTTGGGGTTTAGGGCTTAGGGCTTAGGGTTTATTTAGGGTTTATGACTTTGAGTTTTTAAGATTAAGAGTTATTTTAGGGGTTTTTAGGCTTAGGGATTTTAAAGGCTTTTAAACATTTTTAAGGTTTAGTATTTCTTAGGGTTTAGGCTTTAGGATTTAGGATTTAGTGTTTCTTAGGGTTTAAAATTTAGGGTTTCTTAGGGTTTAGTGTTTCTAAGGGTTTAGGGTTTCTTAGGGTATATGGTTTAGGGTTATTAAGGGTTTAGGGTTTATGATTTAGGGTTTAGGGTTTAGTTTTAGGGTTTTTTAGAGTTTCCTATGGTTTAAGGTTTAGGGCCAAGGTATTTTAGGTTTAGGATTTTTTTTTTTTTTTATAATTTTTAAGGTTTTTTTTTCTTATGTTTAAGTTCTTTAAAGATGTTTTTTAGGGTTTAGGTTTTCTTAGGATTTCTATGGATATAGGGTTTCTTAAGGTTTAACATTTCTTAGGGTTTAGGATTTAGGGTTTTTAGGGCTTAGGGTTTAGGGTTTCTTGGGTTTTAGGATTTTAGATTTAGGGTTGTTTGGACTTTTTAGGGTTTAGGGTATAGGGCTTAGGGCTTTTTATGAATTTATTAGGTTTAGGGTTCTTAAAGGTCCTTAGGATTTTTTCTAGCATTTTTAGGTTTAGGTTTCTTAAGTTTTGGCTTTTTAAAGGGTGTGAATTGTTTTTTTGGTTAAGGGTTTTTAAAGGTTTTTAAGAGTTTCTAAGGTTTAGGGTTTTTTTTGTTTAGTGTTTTTTAAGGGTTTAGGGTTTATGTTTTTATAGGAATTTTTGGGTTTAGGGTTTTTTTTAGGATTCAGGGCTTAGTTTTTTAGGGCTTTTTTAGATTTAGGGGTTTAAAGGTTTTTTTAGGTTTAGGGTTTTTTAAGTGTTTTAGGGGTTTAGTGTTTCTTATGGTGTAGGGTTTAAGGTTTTACAAATTTAGGGTTTTTTTTTGGACTTTTTAGTGTTTAGGGCTGAGGGTTTTTTGTTTTATGTTATTTTATGATTCAAGGTTTTAAGGTTTTCTTTAGGCTTTTTCAGGTTTAGGGTTTTATGTGTTTTTAGGGTTGCTTAAGGTTCATGGCTTCATAGGGTTTCTTAGGGGTTATGGTTTCTTAGGGTTTAGGGTTGAGGGTTTCTTAGGGTGAAGGATTTTAGTTTTAGGGTTTTAGTTTTAGGGTTTTTAGGATTTAGGCCTTAGGGTTTTTAAGTTCAAGGTTTTTGAGGGTTTTGTTTGATTTGTAACTGTTTTTTTAGGTTTTACTTCATTTATATAGGATATTGGGAATTTTTTTAGGATATCTTAGGATTTAGGGTTTACGGTTTTGGGTTTCTTAGGATTTAGGATTTCTTAGGGTTTAGTGTTTCTTAGGGTTTAGAGTTTAGAGTTTCTTAGGGCTTATGGTTAAGGTTTAGGGTTATTAGGAATTAGGGTTTAGGATTTTTAAGGTTTAGGGTTTAGGTTTAAGGTTTAGGTTTTGGGTTTCTTAGATTTAGGGTTTCTTAAGGTTTAGGGTTTAAGATTTCTTAGTGTTTCTTAAGATTTAGGGTTTAGTGTTTCTTAGGGTTTCTTAGGATTTAGTGTTTTTTAGGGCTTTTTAGGGTTTTTTAAGGATTTTTTGTTGTAGAGTTTTTCAAGGTTTTTTATGTTTTTTTTTTTGGTGTATGATTTTTTTAGGTTAAGGTTTTTTTAGGGTTTAGGGGTTCTCAATATTTAGGGTTTTAAAGGTTTTTGGGGGTTTCTTAGGGTTTATGGTTTATGTTTTTTTCTTAGGATTTTTTAGGTTTAGGGTTATTTAGGGGTTTTTAGGCTTAAGGGTTTAGGTCTTATGGTTTTAGGGTTGTTCGAGTTTAGGGGGTTTAAAGATTTTTTTAGGATTTTTAGGTTTTAGTGTTTTTAGGGTTATTAGAGTTGGGGTTTCCTTAGCGTTTAGTGTTAACGGTTTCTTTGGGCTTTAGGTTTAGGGTTAAGGGTTTTATAAATTTTGGATTTATTTTAGGGTTGTTTAGGGTTTAGGGCTTAGTTTTTTTTTGATGTTTTTATAGGATTCGGGGTTTTAATGTTTTTTTTATGGTTTTTTAGGTTTAGTGTTTTTAGGCATTCTTAAGGTTTATGGTTTCTTAGGGTTAAAGGTTTTGGTATTAGAATTTCTAAAGGTTTTTTTTATGAGTTAGGAATTATTGCTAAGGACTTTTTAGGTTTAGCTCTTTTAAATAGATTTTAAGGGGGTTTTAGGGTTTACGATTTCTTAGGGTATATGCTATAAGGTTTCTTAGGGGTTAGGGTTTAGGTTTTTGGGTATTTTAGAGATTAGGGTTTAAGGGTTTTAAAGTTTAGGATTTTTTTAGGGTTTTTTAGGTTTAGTGTTTTAAAGGTTTTTTACGGTTTAGGGTATTAAAGCGTTTTAAGGGGTTTTAGGGTTTCATAGGGTTTATGGTTTCATATGGTTTGGGGTTTGGGGTTTAGGGTTAAGGGTGTTTTAGGTTTTTTATGGTTTAGGGTTTTAAGGGTTTATTTTGGGGATTTTTTAGGTTTAGAATTTTTAAAGGGTTTTTAACGGTAATAGGATTTTTTTTTTTCGGTTTAGGGGTTTTAAAGGGTTTTTAGGGTTACTTAGGGTTTAGGATTTTAGGTTCATAGTTCTTAAAGATTTTTTAGGGTTTAGGGTTTCTTAGGGCTTAGTGTTTTAGGTTTAGTGTTTTTTTAAGTTTCTTATGGTTTAGGGTTTAAGGTTTTGTAAGTATAGGGGGTTTAAGGTTTTTTAGGTTTAGGGTTAAGGGTTTCATAAAGTTTAAGATTTAGAGTTTCATAGGGTTTTTTAGGGTTTAGGATTTCTTCGGGCCTTGGAATTAGGGTTTAGAATTTTAGGCATTGGGTTTTTAGGGTTAAGGGTTTATGGATTAGGCTTTTTTTTAAGGATTTTAATGTTTACGGTTTTTGAAGTGTTTTTAAGGGATTTTAGGTTTAGGGTTTTTTAGGATTTTTTTTACGATTTATGCGTTAATGTTTTAAGGGTTAGGGTTTATTAAAAAGGTTTTTAGGGTTTAGGGATTGGGGTTTTAAACGTTTTCTTTAGGGGTTTTTAGGTGTAGGGTTTAAGGGTTAAGGGTTTTTTAGGATTTGGGGTTTAGGGATTAGGGCTTTTTTTAGTGTTTTTAGGTTAATGGTTTTTAAGATTTTTTTTTTAGGGTTTTTAAGGTTTAAGGTTTATTTAAAGGGTTTTTATTTGTTTTAAGGGTTTCTTAAGATTTAGGTTTCTTAGTGTTTAGGGTTTCTTTGGGCTAAGGATTGACGATTTAGGGTTTGCGGTTTTACATTTATGGTATTTTAGGGTTTAGGGTTTAGGGTTTTTTAGGTTTGGGGGTTTAAATGTTTTTTAGGGTTTAGGGTTTCTTAGTGTTTAGGCTTTCTAAGGGTTTATGGTTTCTTAGGGTTTATGATTTCATATGACTTAGGGTTTAAGATTTAGGGTTTAGGGGTTTTATAAGGTTTTTAGGGTTTTTATAGGGTTTATAAGGTTTAGGGTTTCTTAGAGTTTAGAGTTTAGGGTTTTTTAGGGTTTAGGGCTTAGGATTTAGGATTTTAGGTTTAGTTTTTTTTACAATTTAGGGTTTAGGGTTTTAGGTTAAGTGTTTTATTTAGGGCTTACAGCTTTGAGCTTTTTAGGTTAAGGATTTTTTTTAGGGTTTCCTAGGCTTAGGGATTTTAAAGGTCTTTTGCCTTTTAAGGTTTAGGATTTTCTAAAGATTTAGGGTTTCTTTGGGTTTAGAATTTAGGATTTCTTAGGGTCTAGAATGTAGGGTTTCTTAGGGTGTAGGGTTTAGGGTTTCTTAGGGTTTAGTGTGTCTAAAAGTTTAGGTTTCCTTAGGATTTATGGTTTAGAGTTTCTTAGGGTTTAGGGTTTCAGATTTTGGGTTTTGGATTTTAGGGTTTTAGGTTTAGGGGTTTTTAGTGTTTCTTATGGTTTAAGGTTTAGGCTCAGGTTTTTCAGATTTAGAGTTTTTTAAGGTTTCTTATGTTTTAGTTCTTTAAAGCTTTTAGCATTCCTTAGGGTTTTAGATTTAGGGTTTTAAGGGTCCTTGGGATATTTTAAGGGTTTTAATGCTTAGGTTTCTTAGGTTTAGGCTTTTAAAAGGCAGTTAAGGGTTTTTTAGGTTTCGGGTTTTTTAAGGTTTTTAAGGGTATCTTAGGTTTTAGTATTTTTTAGGTTTAGGTTTTTAAGGGTTTAGGGTTTAGATTTTATGGTTTTATTTTAGGAATTTTCAAGTTTAGAGTTTTTAGGATTTAGGGCTTAGTATTTTGTGGTTTATGGTTTAGCGTTTCTTAGGGTATAGGGTTTTGGGTTTAGGAATGTTAAAGGTTTTTTAGGATTTAGGGTTTCCTAGGGTTTAGGGTTTTAGGTTTAGGATTTTTAAATGTTTTTTAGGATTTAGGGTTTAGGTCTTAGGGTTTTTATTTTTTTATTTTTAGGTTTAGGGTTTATGGATTTTTTCGATTTAGGGTTTAGGGCTATGGATTTTGTAGGGTGATTTTTATTTATGGTTTCTAAATAGTTTTTAGGGTTTTGGGCTTAGGGATTTTTTCTGAATTTTTTAGGTTTAGGGTTTTATAAATTTTCTTATAGGGTTTATAAGGTTTAGGGTTTATAGGGTTTAATGTTCTTAGGGTTTAGGGTTAGGGTTTGGGGCTTTAGGTTTAGGATTTTTTATTTTTTTTTAAATTTTAACGACCCTTGGGGGGGTCAGGGGCTTAGCAACACCCCTAGGCCTTAGCATAGATAAAAGGTAAAAAGTACAAGGAGGGGGACATAAACCTAACCTCCGATCCTATGGTGGTTCCCAGTCAACTCTCCTACTAAGGATAGTCAACCTTTCCCCATACTATCAAGGAAACTTAGAATCTAGGTACCTATTAGAAAGGACTCCTCTCTATACATAGAAACTAAGAATTTTAAATTAGGGAGACTCTCCCTTTACAATTCAAAAAAAAAAGGTAGTAGTCTAGTCCTATGATATCAAGCTGCCAGGGGACCTATAACAACTTAGTTAATATGCTTCTCTCTTCAAGGAGGTTCTTTGAGTTTCTTAGTTTTCCTTCTCCTGAAGCTGGCAATTTCTTGCTTGCCTAGTTGAAGGTATGCTCTTGTTTCCTTAGGTACATGCCAGGCTTTGAAATATACTTTAGGGTTTAGGGCTTAGGGCTTAGGGCTTAGGGCTTAGGGTTTATGGCTTTGACTTTTTAAGATTAAGAGTTATTTTAGGGTTTTTAGGCTTAGGGATTATAAAGGTTTTTAGACATTTTTAAGGTTTAGAATTTCTTAGGGTTTAGAGTTTCTAAGGGTTTAGGGTTTAGGATTTAGGATTTAGTGTTTCTTAGAGTTTAAAATTTAGGGTTTCTTCGGGTTTAGTGTTTCTAAGGGTGGGTTTAGGGTTTGTTAGGGTATATGGTTTAGGGTTATTAAGGTTTTAGGGTTTAGGACGGTGTAGGTTTTAGGGTTTTAGTTTTAGGGTTTTTTTAGAGTTTCTTATGGTATAAGGTTTAGGGCTAAGGGTATTTTAGATTTAGGATTTTTTAAAAATAATTTTTAAGGTTTTTTTCATGTTTAAGTTCTTTAAAGATGTTTTTTAGGGTTTAGGTTTTCTTAGGGTTTCTTAAGGTTTAGCATTTCTTAGGGTTTAGGATTTAGGGTTTTTAGGGCTTAGGGTTTCTTAGGCTTTAGGATTTTAGGTTTAGGGTTTTTTGGACTTTTTAGGGTTTAGGGTATATGGCGAAGGATTTTTTATGAATTTATTAGGTTTAGGGTTCTTAAAGGTCCTTAGGATTTTTTCTAGAGTTTTTAGGTTTAGGTTTCTTAAGTTTAGGCTTTTTAAAGGGTGTGAATTGTTTTTTTGGTTAAGGATTTTTAAAGGTTTTTAAGAGGTTCTAGGGTTTAGGGTCTTTTTTTGTTTAATGTTTTTAAAGGTCTAGGGTTTATGTTTTTATAGGAATTTTTGGGTTTAGGGATTTTTTAGGATTTAGGGCTTAGTTTTTTAGGGTTTTTTTTTAGGTTTAGGGGTTTAAAGGTTTTTTTAGGTTTAGGGTTTTTAAAGTGTTTTAGGGGTTTTAGGGTTTAGTGTTTCTTACGGTTTAGGGTTTAAGGTTTTATAAATTTAGGGGTTTTTTTCTTTGGGTTTTTTAGTGTTTAGGGCTTAGGGTTTTTTTTTTAAAATTTATTTTAGGATTCGAGGTTTTAAGGTTTTCTTTAGGCTTTTTTAGGTTTAGGGTTTTATCTTTTTTTAGGGTTGCTTAAGGTTCATGGCTTCATAGGGTTTCTTAGGGGTTATGATTTCTTAGGGTTTAGGGTTGAGGGTTTCTTAGGGTTGAGAGTTTTAGTTTTAGGGTTTTAGGATTTACGGTTTGTGGCTTAGGGTTTTTTAGGTTCAAGGGTTTTTAGGGTTTTGTTTGATTTGTAACTGTTTTTTAGGTTTAGCTTCATTTATATAGGTTTTTGGGGATTTTTTTTAGGGTTTCTTAGGGTTTAGGGTTTACGGTTTTGGGTTTCTTAGGATTTAGGATTTCTAAGGGTTTAGTGTTTCTTAGGGTTTAGAGTTTAGAGTTTCTTAGGGCTTGAGGTTATGTTTAGGAGTTATTAGGAATTAGGGTTTAGGATTTTTAAGGTTTAGGGTTTTTGGGTTTTAGGTTTAGGGTTCAAGGCTTAGGTTTTTTTTTTGGGTTTCTTAGATTTAGGGTCTTTAAAGTCTTTTTTAGGGTTTTTAGGTTCAATGTTTTTAAATGGTTTTAAGAGTTTTTTAGTGTTTAGGGTTACTTAGGGTTTATGGTTTCTTAGGATTTAGGGTTTAGGGTTTTTTAGAGTTTCTTCAGGTTTAGGGTTTCTTAGGGTCCATGGCTTAGGGGTTTTCGTTAGATCTTTTTAAATGATTTAAGGGTTTTAATGGTTTTTTAGGATCAGAAATTTTAAGCATTTTTTTTTTATGATTTAGGGCTTTCTATTGTTTAGGGCTCAGGGTTTCTTAGGGCTTAGGGTTTAGGGTTTGGGACTTATGGTTTTTTCTCGGGTTTTTATGGTTAGGGTGTTTTTTTTATGCGTTTTAGGTTTTTTTTTTGTTTGGAGTTTTAAAGGGTTTAGGGTTCATGGGTTTTTAGGGTTAGCGTTTAGGACTTTGGGTTTTTACTAGGGTTTTTTTTTTATGTGTTTTATGGTTTTGTAGCTTTAGGGTTTTTAAGGGTTTTAGGATTTCTTAGGGCTTAAGGTTTAGTTGTTAGGATTTTATTAGGCTTTAGGATTTTTTTAGGATTTTATAGGTTTAGGGTTTGATAAAGTTTTAGGGTTTTTTAGGTTTAGGTTTTTAAAGGTTTTTTAAGGTCTAGGCTTTAGCACTGAGAGTTTTTTTGGATCTTTAGCTGTAGGTTTTTAAGGGTTTTTTAGGGCTTTTTTTAATGGTGTTTTAGGTGTAGGATTTTAAGGGTTTTTAGGGTATCTTAGGGTTTAGGTTTTCTTACGATCTAGGGTTTAGGGTTTAGGGTTAAGGGGTATTTAGGGTTTAGGGTTTTGGTTTTAGGGTTTAGTGTTTTCTAGGTTTAATAGTTTTTTTAGGGTTTAGGGTTTGAAGGGTTCACGGCTTATATATATATTTTTGGCTTTTTTAGATTTAGAGTTTTTTTAATGATTTTTTAGGATATTTGTATTTTAGGGCTTTAAAGGTTTTTTAGGGTTTAGTTTTTTCGAGTTTAGAGTTTCTTATGGTTACTTAGGGCTTAGGGTTAAGAATTTTAGGTTTGGGGTTTCATTTAGGTTTTTTTTTTTTTATGATTTAGGGTGTATGGGTCAAAGTTTTTTAGGTTTAGGGTTTTAATGGTTTTTTGGGTTATTAAGAGTTTTTTTAGATTGACGATTTAGGGTTTCTTAAGTTTTGATCTTTAGAGTATCTTAGGGATTTTAAGGTTAAGGGTTTCTTAGGGCTTAGTGGTTTGGATTTAGGGTTTAGGGTTAAGGTATTCTTAGGGCTTAGAGTTTTTCATTTAGGGTCATTTTAAGGTGTAGGGATTAGGGTATAGGGTTTTTAGCATTTTTTTTATGGGGTTTAAAGTGCAAGGTTCTTAGAGATTTTTCATGGTTTCCTAGGGTTTAGTGTTTCGGGTTTCTTAAGGCTTAGGGTCTAGGGTTTCTTAGGGTATAAGGTTTAGGGTTTCTGAGGGTTTAGGGTTTCTGAGGGTTTAGGGTTTCTGAGGGTTTATTGTTTCTGAGGGTTTAGGGTTTCATATGACTTATGGTTTAAGGTTTAAGGTTTAGGGATTTTAAGGATTTTTTAGTGTTTATGGTCAGGGTTTTTAAATGTTTTTAGGGTTTAAGGCTTAGGGTTCAGGGTTTTTAAGGTTTCGGGTTTATAGGGTTTAGGGTTTAGGCCCTAAGGGTTAGGGTTTAGGCCCCAAGGTTTAGGTTTTAGGCCTTAAGGCTTAGGGTTTATGGATTAGGGTTTGGGCCCTAAGTTTTATGGTTTACATATTAGGGTTTAGGGTTTAGGCCTTATGGTTTAGGATTTATATATTTGGGTTTAAGGATATGGCCCACAGTTTAGGGTTTAGGGTTTATGCGCTAAGGTGTAGATGTTATCGTTTAGGGTTCAGGGTTTGTGCCCTAATGATTAGGGTTTTGTGTTTATGCCCTAAGAGTTATAGTTAAGGGTGTAGGGTTTTGGCCTTAAGAATTAGGGTTTATGGTTTATTGTTTAGGGCTTAGGGTTAAGGGTAAATAGTTTTTGGTTTAGGACAAAAGGTTTTTGGATTAGATCCTAATGTTTATGATTTACATATAGGGTTTACCATTTTGGCCCTAATATTTAGGGTGTTGGGTGTGTGATTTAGGCTTAAGCATTTAGGATATAAGGTTTGATTCGGTTTTCAGTGTAGGGTTTCTTCTAGTCTAGGGATTAGGGTTTTAGGTTTACAATTTTTAAGGTTTTTGTTGGTTTGGATTTCTTAGGGTTTAGGGTTTTGTAGGGTTTCATAGGGCTTAGGGTTTAGGGTTTCAGATTTAGGATTTTTTAAAGGTTATTTAGGGTTTAGAGTTTGAGGCTTAGGTTTTTAGGGTTTTTTAATGGTATTTTTTTTTGGCTTTTTAGGGTTTTTAAGTTTAAGGATTTTAAGTTTTTTTTCGTTTTTAGGGTTTAAGTTCTTAGGGTTTAGGGTTTCTTAGTGTTTAGAGTTCCTTACGGTTTACGGTTTAGGGTTTTAGGTTAAGTGTTTTATTTCAGGCTTACGTCTTTGAGTATTTTAGGTTAAGGATTTTTTTTTAGGGTTTTTTAGGCTTAGGGATTTTAAAGGTTTTTTTTGCCTTTGAAGGTGTAGGATATTTTAGGGTTTGGGTTTTATAAAGGTTTAGGGTTTCTTGGGGTTTAGAATTTAGTGTTTCTTAGGATTTAGAATTTAGGGTTTCTTAGGGTTTAGGGTTTAGTGTTTCTAACAATTTAGGTTTTCTTAGGGTTTATGGTATAGGGTTTTTTAGGTATTAGAGTTTTGGGTTTTAGGGTTTTAGGTTTAGGGTTTTTTAGTGTTTCTTATGGTTTAAGGTTTAGGCTCAGGTTTTTCAGGTTTAGAGTTTTTTAAGGTTTCTTATGTTTAAGTTCTTTAAAGGTTTTAGCATTTCTTAGGGTATATGATTTATGGTTTTTAGGGCTTAGGGTTTCTTAGGCTTTAGGGTTTTAGGTTTAGGCTTTTTAGGACTTTCTAGGGTTTAGGGTTTTCAAAGATTTTTATAGGTTTAGAGCTTTAAAGGTCCTTAGGATTTTTTAAGGGTTTTTATGTTTAGGTTTCTTAGGCTTAGGCTTTTAAAAGGCAGTTAATGAGTTTTTTAGGTTTAGGGTTTTTTAAGCTGTTTAAGGGTATCTTAGGGTTCATTAATTTTTAGGTTTAGGGTTTTTAGAGTTTAGGGTTTAAGTTTTATGGTTTTATTTTAGGAATTTATAGGTTTAGATTTTTTAGGATTTAGGGCTTAGTATTTTGTGGTTTATGGTTTAGGGTTTCATAGGGTTTAGGGTTTAGGAATGTTAAAGGTTTTTTAGGATTTAGGGTTTCCTAGGGTTTCTTAGGGTTTAGGGTTTTAGGTTTAGGATTTTTAAATGTTTTTTAGGATTTAATGTTTAGGTCTTGGGTTTTTTTTCTCTTTTTTTTTATTTTTAGGTTTAGGGTTTATGTATTTTTTGGATTTAGGGTTTAGGGCTGTGGATTTTGTAGGGTGATTTTTGTTTATGGTTTCTAAATAGTTTTTAGGGTTTTGGGCTTAGGGATTTTTTCTGAATTTTTTAGGTTTAGGGTTTTATAAGTTTTTTTTTATAGGGTTTATAAGGTTTAGGGTTTATAGGGTTTAGGGTTTCTTAGGGTTTAGGGCTTAGGATTTGGGGTTTTAGGTTTAGGATTTTTAGGGTTTAGGGCTTAGGGCTTAGGGTTTATTTAGGGTTTAACGGCTTTGATTTTTTAAGATTAAGAGTTATTTTAGGGTTTTTTAGGCTTAGGGATTTTAAAGGTTTTTAGACATTTTTAAGGTTTAGGATTTCTTAGGGTTTAGAGTTTCTAAGGGTTTAGGATTTAGGATTTAGTGTTTCTTAGGGTTTAAAATTTAGGGTTTCTTTGGGTTTAGTTTTTCTAAGGATTTAGTGTTACTAAGGTTTAGGGTATCTTAGGGCATATGGTTTAGGGTTATTAAGGGTTTAGGGTTTAGGATTTAGGGTTTTAGGTTTAGGGTTTTTTATAGTTTCTTATGGTTTAAGGCTTAAGGCTCATGGTATTTTAGGTTTAGGATTTTTTTTTTTTTATGTTTAAGTTCTTTAAAGATTTTTTTAGAGTTTAGGTTTTCTTAGGGTTTCTATAGATTTAGGGTTTCCTAAGGTTTAGCAATTTCTTAGGGTTTAGGATTTAGGGTTTTTAGGGCTTAGGGTTTAGGGTTTCTTAGGCTTTAGGATTTTAGGTTTAGGGTTTTTTGGACTTTTTAGGGTATAGGGTATATGGCTTAGGGCTTTTTTATGAATTTATTAGGTTTAGGGTTCTTAAAGGTCCTTAGGATTTTTTCCAGCGTTTTTAGGTTTAGTTTCTTAAGTTTAGGCTTTTTAAAGGGTGTGAATTGTTTTTTTGGTTAAGGGTTTTTAAAGGTTTTTAAGAGTTTCTACGGTTTAGGGTTTTTTTTGTTTAGTGTTTTTAAGGGTTTTGGGTTTATGTTTTTATTGGAATTTTTGGATTTAGGTTTTTTTTTTTTTTTTTTTTTTTTTATTTAGGGCCTAGTTTTTTAGGGTTTTTATTAGGTTTAGGGGTTTAAAGGTTTTTTTTAGGTTTAGGGTTTTTAAAGTGTTTTAGGATTTAGTGTTTCTTACGGTTTTAGGTTGAAGGTTTTATAAATTTAGGGTTTTTTTTTTGGGTTTTTTACTGTTTAGGGCTTAGGGTTTTTTGTTTTATGTTATTTTAGGATTCGAGGTTTTAAGGTTTTTTTTTGGCTTTTTCACGTTTTGGGTTTTATGTGTTTTTAGGGTTGCTTAAAGTTCATGGCTTCATAGAGTTTGTGAGGGGTTATGGTTTCTTAGGGTTTGGGGTTAAGGGTTTCTTAGGGTTAAGGGTTTTAGTTTTAGGGTTTTTAGGATTTAGGGTTTAGGGTTTAGGGTTTTTTAGGGTTTTGTTTGATTTGTAATTGTTTTTTTAGGTTTAGCATCATTTATATAGGGTTTTGGGGGTTTTTTTTTAGGCTTTCTTAGGGTTTAGGGTTTAGGGTTTACAGTTTTGGGTTTCTTGGGATTTAGGATTTCTTGGGTTTAGTGTTTCTGAGGGTTTAGAGTTTAGAGTTTCTTAGGGTTTAAGGTTAGGTTTAGGGGTTATTAGGAATTAGGGTTTAGGATTTTTAAGGTTTAGGCTTTTTAGGGTTTAGGTTTAGGGTTCAAGTCTTAGGGTTTTATTTGGGTTTATTAAAGTCTTTTTTAGGGTTTTTAGGTTTAATGTTTTTAATGGGTTTTAAGAGTTTTTTAGTGTTTAGGATTACTTAGGGTTTATGTTTCTTAGGATTTAGGGTTTATTAGGCATTAGGGTTTAGGGTTTCTTAGAGTTTTTTCGGGTTTAGGGTTTCTTTGGGTTCGTGGCTTAGGGTTTTTGGTTAGAGCTTTTTAAAAGATTTAAGGGTTGTAATGGTTATTTAGGTTTAGAACTTTCAAGCGATTTTTTTTTTTGATTTAGGGCTTTCTATTGTTTAGGGCTTAGGGTTTCTTAGGGTTTAGGGTTTAGGACTTGGGGTTTTTTCTCGGGATTTTATGGATGGTTAGGGTATTTTTTTTTATGGGTTATAGGGTTTTTTTTGTTTGGAGTTTTAAAGGGTTTAAGGTTCATGGGTTTTTAGGGTTAGCGTTTAGGACTTTGGATTTTTACTAGGGGTTTTCTTATGTGTTTTATGGTTTTTTAGCTTTAGGGTTTTTAAGGGTTCTAGGATTTCTTAGGGCTTAAGGTTTAGTTGTTTGGATTTTCTTAGTGTTTAGGATTAGGTTTAGGATTTGAAGGGTTTATGGCTCACTTATATATATATATATATATATATATATATATATATATATATATATATTTGGCTTTTTCAGGTTTAGAGTTTTTTTATGATTTTTTAGGATATTTGTAGTTTTAGGATTTTAAAGGGTTTTTAGGGTTTTAAATGGTTTTTTAGGGTTTAGGATACGGTTTAGGGTTTACCATTTTGGCCCTAATATTTAGGGTGTCGGGTGTATGATTTAGGCTTTAGGATTTAGGATATAAGGTTTGATTGGGTTTAGAGTTTATGGTTTTGACTGTAGGGATTCTTCAAGTCTAGGGATTACGGTTTTAGATTTACAGTTTTTAGGGTTTTTATAGCTCTGATTTCTTAGGGTTTAGGGTTTTGTAGGGTTTCTTAAGGCTTAGGGTTTAGGATTTCAGATTTAGGATTTTTTAAAGGTTATTTAGGGTTTAGAGTTTGAGGCTTAGGTTTTTAGGGTTTTTTAAGGGTATTTTTTTTGGGTTTTTAGGGTTTTTTAAGTTTAAGGATTTTAAGGTTTTTTTGGTTTTTAGGGTTTAAGTTCTTAGGGTTTAGGGTTTCTTAGTGTTTAGGGCTCCTTAAGGTTTATGGTTTAGGGTTTCCTAGTGTTTGTTAAGGTATAAGATTTTAGGTTTAGCATTTTTAAAGGTTTTTAGGATTGACGGTTTAAGGCTCATGGTTTTAAATGGTTTTTAGGGTTTTTAAGGAATTCTTAGGCTTAGGTTTTATTTTAGGTCTTTAGGATATTTTAGGGTTCAGGATTTCTTTGTGTTTATGGTTTCTTAGGGATTAGGGTTTAGAATTTTAGGTTTAGGGTTTCTTTCAGGTTTTTTTTTTTTTATTATTTAGGGTTTATGGCTAAGGGTTTTTTAGGTTTAGGGTTTTAATGGTTTTTTTGGGTTTTTTAAGGTTTCTTAAGTTTTGATCTTTAGAGTTTCTTAGGATCTTTAGGGTTGAGGGTTAGTTACGACTTAGGGCTTTGGATTTAGAGTTTAAGGTGTATGTACTCTTGGGCTTAGAGTTTTTAGTTTAGGGTTTTTTAAGGTGTAGGGATTAGGGAATAAGGTTTTAGCATTTTTTTAGGGTTTTTGAGGTTCATGAATTTTAAAGATTTTCATGGTTCCCTATTTTGTGTTTAGGTTTTCTTAATGTTTAGGGTCTAGGGTTTCTTAGGGTATAAGGTTTAGGGTTTCTTAGGGATTAGGGTATTTAAGTGTTTTTATTATTTAGCGTTTTGTGTTTTAAGGGTTATTTAGGCTTAGGAGTTTTAAAGGTTTTTATGGTTTAGGGTTTCTTAGAGTTTAGGTTTTCTAAAGGTTTAGAGTTTCTAAGTGTTTAGGGTTTAGGGATTCATATGACTTAGGGTTTAAGGTTTAGGTTCAGGGTTTTTAAGGATTTTTAGGGTTTATGGTATTTTATGTTTAGGGTATTTGAAGGTTTATAGGGTTTAGGGCTTAGGGTTTTTAAGTTCAGCATTTTTAAGGTTTAGGGTTTTAAAGGGTTTTGGGGTTTTTCTTTGGCGGTTTTAAGCCCTAAGTTTTAGGATTTATGCCCTATGTTTTATTGTTTACATATTACGGTTTAGGGTTTAGGCCCTATGGTTTAGGGTTCATATATTCGGGTTTAAGCATAGGGCCCACAGTTTAGGGTTTAGGTTTTATGCGCTAGTGTTTAGAGTTTATAGTTTAGGGTTTAGGTTTTGTGCCCTAATGATTAGGGTTTTGTGTTTATGCCCTAAGAGTTAGGGTGTAGGGTTTTGGCCCTAAGGTTTAAGGTTTATGGCTTTTGGTTTAGGGCTTAGGGCTTAGGGCTAAGGGATTTAGAGTTTTTAATAAAGGACATAAGGTTTAGGGCTTAGATCCTAAGGTTTATGTTTTACGATTTAGGGTTTACGGTTTAGGCCCTAATATTTAAGATGTTAGGTGTATGATTTAGGCTAGGGTTTAGGATATACAGTTTGATCAAGTTTAGGGTTTTTGATTTAGAGTTTAGGGTCTCTTTGTGTTTAGGGATTAGGGTTTAAGGTTTAAGATTTTCTTAGGGTTTTTGATGGTTTGGGTTACTTAGGATAAAGGGTTTAGGGTTTTGTAGGGTTTCTTAGGGCTTAGGGTTTAGGTTTTCTTAGGGTTTAGGGTTTCAGGTTTATGATTTTTTAAAGTTTATTTAGGGTTTAGAGTTTAAGGCTTAGGTTTTTTATGGGTATTTTTTAGGGTTTTTTAGATTTAAGTGTTTTATGGTTTTTTAGGGTTTAAGTTCTTAGGGTTTATGGTTTCTTAGGTTTTAAGATTTCTAAGGTTTACGGTTTAGGGTTTCCTAGCATTTATAAAGGTATAAGATTTTAGGTTTAGGATTCTTCAATGTTTTTAGGATTTGCGGTTTAAGGCTCATGGTTTATAAGGGTTTTTAAGGTTTTTGAAGTGCTTTTAAGAAATTTTTAGGCTTAGGTTTTATTATAGATTTTTAGGATTTTTTTGGGTTTAGGATTTCTTAGGGTTTATTATATATTAGGGTTAAGGGTTTCTTAGGTTTTAGGGTTTAGGGTTTCTTAGGGTATAATATTTGGGGGTTCTTAAGGTTTCTTAGGGCTAAGGGCCTTAGGGATTAGGGTTTTGCAGGGTTTTTTAGGGCTTAGGGCTTAGAGTTTAGGGTTTTTAGGATTTAGGGTTTAGGGGTTTTTAGGTTTAGTGTATTTAGAATTTTTAGTGCGTAAGGTTTACGGTTCAAGGCTTAAGATTTTTTTACCCTTTTTTTAGATTTAGGGATTTTGAGGGGTTGTTAAGGGGGTTTTAGGGTTTTTTAGGCATTAGGGTTTAGGGTTTCTCTTAGTTTTTAGGGTATAGGGTTTAGGATATCATAGGGTTTCTAAGGGCTTAGGGTTTTATGTTTATGGTTTTTTAAGGGTTTTTTAGGTTTAGGATTTTTAAGTTTTTTATAGTGTTTTAAGGGTTTTTAGGATTTTTTAGGTTTAGGCTTTTGAAGGGTTTTTAGGATTTAGGGTTTCTCAGGGTGTAGGGTTTCTTAGGGATTAGGGTTTAGCATTTCTTAAGTGTGTGGGTTTAGTATTTAGGGTTTAGGGTTTTCTAGGATTCAGGGTTTAAGGTTTTTTTTCGGGTTTAGGTTTTAAAACTTGGTGGTTTCTAGGGTTTTTTTTTTTTTTTTTAGGTTTAGGGGTTTAAATGTTTTAAGGGTTATTTAGGTTTAGGGTTTTAAGAGTTTTTTAGGTTGGGGTTTCTTAGGGTTTACAGTTTAGATTTTCTTAGCATTTTGGTTTTAGGGTTTCCTTAGGTTTAGGGTTTCTTAGGATTTTGGCTTTTCTTAGGATTTATGGTTTAGGGCTTAGGGTTTTTAGGTTTAGGGTTTTATAAGGTTTTTAGGGTTTTTAGGTTTACAGTTTTAAAGGTCTTCTTAGGATTTAGGGGCTTAAAGGAGGGTAAGGATTTTTAAGGGTTTTTTGATTTAGGGTTTCTTAAGGTTTAGATTTTCTTAGGGTTTATGTTTTCTTAAGGTTTAGGGTTTAGTGTTTCTGACGACTTGGGGTTTAGGGATTAGGGTTAATGGGTTTTTAGGGTTTAGGGTTTTCAAGGTTTAAGGTTTTAAGGGTTTATGGCTTAAGAGTTTTAGGGTTTTAAGGGTTTATGGTTTAAGTGTTTTATGGTTTAGGGTTTTCTAGGTTTAGGGTTTTAAGGTTTATGGCTTAACAGTTTTAGGGTTTTAAGGGTTTATGGTTTAAGTGTTTTAGGGTTTAGGGTTTTTTTTTTAGGGGTTTTAAGGTTTATGGCTTAAGAGTTTTAGGGTTTTAAGGGTTTATGGTTTAAGTGTTTTAGGGTTTAGGGTTTTTGTTTAGGGGTTTTTACGGGCTTTTGGGTTTAGGTTTAGGGTTTCTTAAGGTTTAGGGTTTAGGGCTTTGGGGTTGGATGTGTTGTTTAGGTTTACAGTCTATGGATTTTTAGGATTTAGGGTTTAGGGCTTAGTGCTTTTTTTAGGCTTTTTTACATTTAGGGTTTAGGGCTTAGGGATTTTTGAGGTGTAGGATTTTTTTAAGGTTTTTAGGGTTTCTTTAGGGTTTATAGGGTATAGGGTTTCTTAGGGTTTAGGGCTTAGGGTTTCTTAGTGTTTAGGATTTTATGGTTAGGTATTTTTAGGGTTTGAGGGTTAGAGTTTTTTTGGGTTAAGGGTTTTATAATGGTTTACGTCTTTGAATTTTTAGGTTAAGGGTTTTCTAGGTTTAGGGGTTTTAAAGGTTTTTAGGCTTTTTTAAGGTATGGGATTTCTTAGGGTTTAGGATTTCTAAGAGTTTAGGGTCTTTTAAGGTTTAGGATTTAGGGTTTCTTAGGGTTTAGTATTTCTACGGATTTAGGGTTTATGGTTTAGGATTTCATGGTGTTTAGTGTTTAGGATTTAGGGTTTTGGGTTTAGGTTTGAGGGTTTTAGGTTAAGGGTTTTTTTAGAGTTTCTTGTAGTTTAAGGTTTACGGCTCAGGGTTTTTTAGGTTTAGGGTTTTTTAAGGTTTTTTTAGGTGTTTTATGGTTTTTTATGTTTAAGGTCTTTAAAGGTTTTTTTTTTTAGGGTTTACGGTTTCTTAGGGTGTCTAATGGTTTACGTATTCTTAAGGTTTAGGATTTAGGGCTTCTTAGGCCTTAGGGTTTTTGGTTTAGGCTTTTTAGAACTTTTTAGGGTTTAGGGTTTTTAATAAATTTTTAGGTTTAAGCTTCTTAAAAGTCCTTAGGATTTTTTAAGGGGTTTTTAGGTTTAGGGTATTTAAGGGTTTTTAGGGTTTTGGGTTTATGATTTTTGTTTTACGATTTTTTTAAAATTTAGGGGTTGAAAGAATTTTTTAGGGTTCTAAAATGTTTTAGGGGTTTTTAGGGTTTAAGGCTTAGTTTTTTAGGGTTTCTTTTTTTTTAGGTTTAGGGGTTTTAGAGTTTAGTGATTCTTACGGTTTAGGGTTTAAATTTTTTAAATTTAGGGTTTTTTTTTTTGTGTTTTTTAGTGTTTAGGGCTTAGGGTTTTTTTTTTTTTTTTATGTTATTTTAGGATTCAAGGTTTTAAGGTTTTCTTTAGGCTTTTTCATGTTTAGTGTTTTATGTCTTTTTAGGGTTGCTTAAGGTTCATGGCTTCATAGGGGTTCTTAGGGGTTATGGTTTCTTAGGATTTAGGGTTGAGGGTTTCTTAGGGTTAAGGTTTTAGTTTTAGGGTTTTTAGGATTTAGGGTTTAGGGCTTAGGGTTTTTTAGGTTCAAGGTTTTTTAGGGTTTTGTTTGATTTGTAACTATTTTTTTAGGTTTAGCATTATTTATATAGGTTTTTGGGTATTTTTTAAAGGTTTCTTAGGGTTTAGGGTTTATGGTTTTGTGTTTCTTAGGATTTAGGATTTCTTAGGGTTTAGTGTTTCTTAGGGTTTAGAGTTTAGAGTTTCTTAGGGCTTAAGGTTAGGTTTAGGGGTTATTAGGAATTAGGGTTTAGGATTTTTAAGGTTTAGGGTTTTTAGGGTTTAGGTTTAGGGTTCAAGGTTTAGTGTTTTTTTTTGGGTTTCTTACATTTAAGGTCTTTAAAGTCTTTTTTAGGGTTAATTTTTTTAAAGAGTTTTAAGAGTTTTTTAGTGTTTAGGGTTACTTAGGGTTTATGGTTTCTTAGGATTTATGGTTTATTAGGCTTTAGGGTTTAGGGTTTCTTAGAGTTTCTTCGGATTTAGGGTTTCTTAGGGTTCATGGCTTAGAGTTTTTGGTTAGAGCTTTTTAAAAGTTTTAAGGGTTTTAATGGTTTTTTAGGTTTAGAACTTTTAAGCATTTTTTTATGATTTAGGGCTTAGGGTTTCTTATGATTTAGGGTTTAGGACTTGGGGTTTTTTCTCGGGTTTTTATGGTTAGGGTAATTTTTTTATGGGTTTTAGGGTTTTTTTTATTTGTTGTTTTAAAGGGTTTAGGATTCATGGGTTTTTAGGTTTAGTGTTTAGGACTTTGGGTTTTTACTAGGGTTTTTTTTATGTGTTTTATGGTTTTTTAGCTTTAGGGTTTTTATGGGTTTTAGGATTTCTTAGGGCTAAAGGTTTAGTTGCTAGGATTTTCTTAGGGTTTAGGATTGTTTTAGGGTTTTGTAGGTTTAGGGTTTAATAAGGTTTTAGGGTTTTTTAGGTTTAGGCTTTTAAAGGTTTTTTAAGGGTTAGGCTTTAGCACTGAGGTTCTTTTTGGATCTTTAGATTTAGGGTTTTAAGGGGTTTTAGGGATTTTTTAATGGTTTTTTAGGTGTAGGATTTTAAGGGTTTTTAGGGTAGTTTTTCTTACAGTCTAGGGTTTAGGGTTTCTTATGGTTTAAGGTTTCTTTTGGATTTGAGTTTAGGGTTTAGGGTTTCTTAAAGATTGGAGTTTAAGGGTTTAGGGTTTCTTAAAGATTGGAGTTTAGGGTTTAGGGTGAAGGAGTTTTTAGCGTTGAGGTTTCGATTTTAGGGTTTAGTGTTTTCTAGGTTTAGAGTTTTAGTGATTTTTTTAGGGTTTAGGATTAGGTTTAGGGTTTCCAGGGTTTATGGCTTATATATATATATTTGGCTTTTTTAGGTTTAGAGTATTTTTTTTAATGATTTTTTAGGATATTTGTAGTTTTAGGGTGTTAAATGTTTTTTAGGGTTTAGTGTTTTCCGAGTTTGGAGTTTCTTATGGTTACTTAGGGCTTAGGGTTCAGAATTTTAGGTTTAGGGTTTCTTTTAGGTTTTTTTGTTTTATAATTTAGGGTGTATGGCTCAACATTTTTTAGGTTTAGGGTTTTAATGGTTCTTTGGGTTATTAGAGATTTTTTAGATTTAGGGTTTAGGGTTTCTTAAGCTTTGATCTTTACAGTATCTTAGGGTTTTTAGGGTTAAGGATTTCTTAGGGCTTAGGGCTTAGGGCTTAGTGGTTTGGATTTAGGGTTTAGGGTTTAGGTATTCTTAGGGCTTAGAGTTTTTAGTTTAGGGTTTTTTAAGGTGTAGGGATTAGGGAATAGGGTTTTTAGCATTTTTTTTTAGGAGTTTTGAGGTTCAAGGTTTTTAGAGATTTTTCAAGGTTTCCTAGGGTTTAATGTTTAGGGTTTCTTAAGGTTTAGGGTCTAGGGTTTCTTAGGGTATAAGGTATACGATTTCTGAGGTCTTACGGTTTTGTAAGGGTTTTTATGATTTAGGGTTTTGTGTTTTCATGGTTATTTAGATTTAGGGCTTTTAAAGGTTTTTAGGGTTTGGGGTTTCTTAGTGTTTTGGGTTTCTTAGAGTTTAGGTTTTCTAAAGGTTTAGGATTTCTGAGGGTTTAAGGTTTAGGGTTTCATATGAATTAGGGTTTAAGGTTAAGGGTTTAGGGATTTTAAGGATTTTTTAGGGTTCATGGTCAGGGCTTTAAAATGTTTTTAGGGTTTAGGGCTTAGGGTTTTTTAGATTTAGGGTTTTTAAGGTTTAGGGTTTATAGGGTTTTTAGGGTTTAGGGTTTAGGCCCTAAGGGTTAGAGTTTATGCCCCATGGTTTAGGGTTTAGGCCCTAAGGTTTAGGGTTTATGGATTAGGGTTTAGGCCGTAAGTTTTATGGTTTACATATTAGGGTTTAGGGTTTAGGCCCTATGGTTTAGGGTTTACATATTCGGGTTTAAGGATATGGCCCACAGTTTAGGGTTGGTGGTTTATGCACTAAGGATTAGATATTATTGTTTAGAGTTTAGGGTTTGTGCCCTAATGATTACGGTTTTGGGTTTATGCCCTAAGAGTTATAGTTAAGTGTGTAGGGTTTTGGCCCTAAAAATTAGGGTTTATGGTTTATTGTTTAGGGCTTAGGGCTTAGGACTAAGGGTTTAGAGTTTTTGGTTTAGGACAAAAGGTTTAGGGTTTATATCCTAATGTTTATCATTTACAGTTTAGGGTTTACCATTTTGGCCCTAATATTTAGGGTGTCGGGTGTATCATTTAGGCTTTAGGGTTTAGGATATAAGGTTTGATTGGGTTTAGGGTTTATGGTTTTAAGTGTAGGGTTTCTTTGAGTCTAAGGATTAGGCTTTAGGTTTACAGTTTTTAGGGTTTTTAATTGTTTGGATATTTTAGGGTTTAGGGTTTTGTAGGGTTTCTTAGGGCTTAGGGTTTAGGGTTTTAGATTTAGGATTTTTTTAAAGGTTATTTAGGGTTTAGAGTTTGAGGCTTAGGTTTTTAGTTTTTAAGGGTATTTTTTTCAGGTTTTTAGGATTTTTAAAATATAAGGATTTTAAGGTTTTTTTGGTTTTTAGGGTTTAAGTTCTTAGGGTTTAGGGTTTCTTAGTGTTTAGGGTTCCTTAAGGTTTACGATTTAGGATTTCCTAGTGATTCTAAAGGTATAAGATTTTAGGTTTAGGATTTTTAAAGGTTTTTAGGATTGATGGTTTAGGGCTCAGGGTTTTAAATGGTCTTTTGGGAAGGGTTTTTAAGGAATTCTTAGGCTTAGGTTTTATTTTAGGTTTTTAGGATTTTTTAGAGTTTGGGATTTCTTAGTGTTTATGGTTTCTTAGGGATTAGGGATTAGAATTTTAGGTTTTTTTTTTTTTATCATTATGTAGGGTTTATGGCTAATGGTTTTTTAGGTTTAGGGTTTTAATGGTTTTTTGGGATTCTAAGGTTTCTTAAGTTTTCATCTTTAGAGTTTTTTAGGGTTTTTAGGGTTGAGGGTTACTTAGGGCTTAGGACTTTGGATTTAGGGTTTAGGGTTTAGGTACTCTTAGGCTTAGAGATTTTAGTTTAGGGTTTTTTAAGGTGTAGGGATTAGGGAATAGGGTTTTGGCATTTTTTTAGGGTTTTTGAGGTTCATGATTTTTAGAGATTTTCAAGGTTCCCTTTTTGTTTAGGTTTTCTGAATGTTTAGGGTCTAGGGTTTCTTAGTGTATAAGGTTTAGGGTTTCTTAGGGCTTTGTGTTTTTTAAGGGTTTTTATTATTTAGGGTTTTGTGTTTTAAGGGTTATTTAGGTTTAGGGGTTTTAAAGGTTTTTAGGGTTTAGGGTTTCTTAGAGTTTAGGTTTTCTAAAGGTTTAGGGTTTCTAAGTGTTTAGGGTTTAGGGATTCATATGACTTAGGGTTTAAGGTTTAGGGTTCTGCATTTTTAATGATTTTTAGGGTTTATGGTATTTTAGGTTTAGGGTATTTGAAGGTTTATGTGGTTTACCGCTTAGGGTTTTTAAGTTCAACATTTTTAAGGTTTAGGCTTTTATAGGGTTTTAGGTTTTTTTTAGGGTTTAAGCCCTAAGTTTTAGGGTTTAGGCCCTAAGTTTTATGGTTTAAATATTACGGTTTAGGGTTTAGGCCCTATGGTTTAGGGTTTACATATTCGGGTTTAAGGGTAAGACCCATATTTAGGGTTTAGGTTTTATGCGCTAAGGTTTAGAGTTTATAGTTTAGGGTTTAGGGTTTAGGTTTTCTGCCCTAATGATTAGGGTTTTGTGTTTATGCCCTAAGATTTAGGGTTTAGGGTGTAGGGTTTTGACCCTAAGGTTTAAGGTTTATGGTTTTTGGTTTAGGGCTTAGGGCTTAGGGCTAAGGGTTTAGAGTTTTTAAAAAAGGACATAAGGTTTAGGGCTTAGATCCTATGGTTTACGGTTTACGATTTAGGGTTAACAGTTTAGGCCTTAATATTTAGGGTGTTAGGTGTATGATTTAGGCTTTAGGGTTTAAGATATACAGTTTGATCAAGATTAGGGTTTATGAGTTAGAGTTAAGGGTTTCTTTGAGTTTAGGGATTAGGGTTTTAGGTTTATGATTTTCTTAGGGTTTTTAATGGTTTGGGTTTCTTAGGGTTTTTAATGGTTTGGGTTTCTTAGGGTAAAGGGTTTAGGGTTTTGTAGGGTTTCTTAGGGCTTAGGGTTTAGGGTTTTAGGTTTATCATTTTTTAAAGTTTATTTATGGTTGAGAGTTTAAGGCATAGGTTTTTTATGGGTATTTTTTAGGGTTTTTTAGGTTTAAGCGTTTTATGTTTTTTTTGGTTTTTTAGGGTTTAAGTTCTTAGGATTTAGGGTTTCTTAGGTTTTAAGGTTTCTAAGGTTTACGTTTTAGGGTTTCCTAGCGTTTCTAAAGGTATAAGATTTTAGGTTTAGGTTTCTTCAAGGTTTTTAGGATTTGCGGTTAGGGCTCATGGTTTTTAAGGGTTTTTAAGGTTTTTGAAGGGTTTTTAAGGAATTTTAAGGCTTAGGTTTTATTATAGGTTTTTAGGATATTTCAGGGTTTAGGATTTCTTAGGGTTTAGTATATAATAGGGTTAAGGGTTTCTTAGGGTTTATGGTTTTGGGTTTCTTAGGGTATAATGTTTGGGGGTTCTTAAGGTTTCTTAGGGCTAAGGGCCATAGGGTTTAGGGTTTTGTAGGGTCTTTTATGGCTTAGGGCTTAGAGTTTAGGGTTTAGGGTTTTAGGTTTAGTGTATTTAGGATTTTTAGTGTGTAAGGTTTACGGTTCAAGGCTTAAGATTTTCATGGTTTTTTTAGATTTTGGGATTTTGAGGGTTGTTAAGGGGTTTTATGGTTTCGAAAGGTTTTTAGGGTTTTTTAGGTTTACGGTTTTAAAGGTCTTTTTAGGATTTAGGGGCTTAAAGGAGAGTAAGGATTTTTAAGGGTTTTTCGATTTAGGGTTTCTTAAGGTTTAGGTTTTCTTAAGGTTTGTGGTTTCTTAAGGTTTAGGGTTTAGAGTTTCTTATGACCTGGGGTTTAGGGTTTAGGGTTAATGGGTTTTTAGGGTTTAGGGTTTTCAAGGTTTAGGGTTTTAAGGGTTTATGGCTTAAGAGTTTTAGGGTTTTAAGGGTTTATGGTTTAAGTGTTTTAGGGTTTAGGGTTTTAGTTTAGGGGTTTTTACGGTTTTTTGGGTTTAGGTTTTGGGTTTCTTGGGGTTTAGGTTTTAGGGTTTTGGGGTTGTTTTTGTTGTTTAGGTTTATGGTCTATGGATTTATAGGATTTAGGGTTTAGGGCTTAGTGCTTTTTTTAAGGTTTTTTATGTTTAGGGTTTAGGGATTAGAGATTTTTGAGGTGTAGGATTTTTATAAGGTGTTTAGGGTTTCTTTAGGGTTTTTAGGGTGTAGGGTTTCTTAGGGTTTAGGGCTTAGGGTTTCTTAGTGTTTAGGTTTAGGTTTAGGGTTTTTTAGGGCTTAGAGTTTATTTAGGTTAAGGGTTTTATAATGGTTTACGGCTTTGAGTTTTTAGGTTAAGGGTTTTTTAGGTTTAGTGGTTTTAAAGGTTTTTAGGCTTTTTTAAGGTATAGAATTTCTTAGGGATTAGGATTTCTAAGAGTTTAGGATTTTTTAAGGTTTAGGATATAGGGTTTCTTAGGGTTTAGTATTTTTAAGGATTTAGGGTTTATGGTTTAGGATTTCTTGGGGTTTAGTGTTTAGGAATTAGGGTTTTGGGTTTAGGTTTGAGTGTTTTAGGTTAAGGGTTTTTTAGAGTTTCTTATGGTTTAAGGTTTAGGGCTTAGGGTTTTTTAGGTTTAGGGTTTTTAAAAGTTTATCTAGGTGTTTTATGGTTTTTTATGTTTAAGGTATTTAAAGGTTTTTTTTAGGGTTTATGGTTTCTTCGGGTTTCTAATGGTTTAGGTATTCTTAAGGTTTAGGATTTAGGGTTTCTTAGGCCTTAGGGCTTTAGGTTTAGGTTTTTTAGAACTTTTTAGGGTTTAGGGTTTTTTAAATTATTTTAGGTTTAGGGTTCTTAAAAGTCCTTAGGATTTTTTAAGGGGTTTTTAGGTTTAGGGTATTTAAGGGTTTTTTTGGGTTTTGTGTTTATGGTTTTTTTTTAGGATTTTTTTAGGTTTAGGGGTTTAAAGGATTTTTTAAGGTTCTAAAATGTTTTAGGGTTTTTTAGGGTGTAACGTTTCTTAGGGTTTAGGGTTAAGGGTTTCTTTGGGCTTGGGGTATATGATTTAGGTTTAAAGGTTTTTATAAATTTAGGATTTTTTTAGGATTTTTAAGGGTTTAGGGCTTAGGGTTTTTTTTTTAATGTATTTTATGGATTCGAGGTTTTAAGGTTTTTCTAGGATATTTCAAGTGTAAGAGTTTATATTATTTTTAGGGTTTGGTTTTTTGGTTTAATTGGGTTTAGGATTTAGGGTTTCCTAGGGCTAAGTGTTTAGGGTTTTTGTTTGTGTTTTTAACTTTCTTTTAGGTTTAGCTTCTTTTATAGGTTTTTGGGATTTTCTAGGGTTTAGGGTTTCTTAGGGTATATTGTTTAAGGATTAAGGTTTAAGGTTTTGGGTTTTCTATATAGTTTAGGCTTTAGCATTTTTAAGTTAAGGATTTTTTAGGGTGTAGGGATTTTCAAGGTTTAGGGTTTTGGAAGGGTTATTAGTGTTTTTCAAATACTTCTATTGGGTTTAGGATTTAGAGTTTCTTAAGGTTTAGGGTTTAAGGTTTCTTACTGTTTCTTAAGATTTAGGGTTTAGTGTTTCTTAGAATTTAGTGTTTTTTAGGGCTTTAGGGTTTAGGGCTTAGGGTTTTTTAAGTATTTTTTGTTTTAGAGTTTTAAAGGTTTTTTATGTATTTTTTTTGTTTACGGTTTTTTTAGGTTAAGGTTTTTTTAGGGTTTAGGGGTTCTCAGTATTTAGGGTTTTAAAGGTTTTTGGGGATTTCTTAGGGTTTATGGTTTATGCTTTTTTTTTTTTAAGGATTTTTTAGGTTTAAGGTTATTTAGGGGTTTTTAGGTTTAAGGGTTTTGGTGTTATGGTTTTAGGGTTTTTTAAGTTTAGGGGGTTTAAAGATTATTTTAGGGTTTTTTAGGTTTAGTGTTTTTAGGGTTATTAGAGTTGAGGTTTTCTTAGCGTTTAGTGTTAAGGCTTTCTTTGGGCTTTAGGTTTAGGTTTTAGGGTTAGGGTTAAGGGTTTTATAAATTTAGGATTTATTTTAGGGTTGTTTTATGTTTTTCTAGCATTCGGGGTTTTAATGTTTTTTTGGGGTTTTTTAGGTTTAGTGTTTTTAGGCATTCTTAAGGTTTATGGTCTCATAGGGTTTCTTAGGGTTAAGGATTTTAGTATTAGAATTTTTAAATGTTTTTTATGATTTAGGAATTAGTGCTAAGGATATTTTAGGTTTAGCTCTTTTAAATAGATTTTTAGGGGTTTTTAGGGTTTACGGTTCCTTAGGGTATATGCTTTAAGGTTTCTTAGGGGTTTGTGTTTTAAGTATTTTAGAGATTAGGGTTTTGCAGTTTTAAAGTTTAGGATTTTTTTAGGGTTTTTTAGGTTTAGGGTTTTAAAGGTTTTCCTTAGGGTTTTTTAGGTGTAGGGTTTCTTAGGGTTTAGGGTTTTTTAGGATTTGGGGTTTAGGGATTAGGGATTTGTTTAGTGTTTTTAGTTTCATGGTTTTTAAGGTTTTTTAGGGTTTTAATGTTTAGGGTTTATTAAAAGGGTTTTTATTTATTTTTAGGGTTTCTTAAGATTTAGGTTTCTTACTGTTTAGGGTTTCTTATGGCCTAGGATTTTTGATTTAGGGTTTGGGGTTTTACATTTAGGGTATTTTAGGGTTTTGGGTTTTAGGTTTAGGCTTTTTAGGTTTGGGGGTTTTAAAGTTTTTTATGGTTTAGGGTTTCTCAGTGTTTAGGCTTTCTAAGGGTTTATGATTTCATATGACTTAGAGTTTAAGATTTAGGGTTTAGGGGGTTTATAAGGTTTTTATGGTTTTTATAGGGTTTATAAGGTTTAGGGTTTCTTAGTGTTTAGGCTTTCTAAGGGTTTATAGTTTCTTAGGGTTTATGATTTCATATGACTTAGGGTTTAAGATTTAGGGTTTAGGGGGTTTATAAGGTTTTTATGGTTTTTATAGGGTTTATAAGGTTTAGGGTTTCTTAGAATTTAGGGTTTAGGGTTTTTTAGGGTTTAGGGCTTAGGATTTAGGATTTTAGGTTTAGGTTTTTTTACAATTTAGGGTTTAGGGTTTTAGGTTAAGTGTTTTATTTAGGGCTTACGGCTTTGAGTTTTTTAGGTTAAGGATTTTTTTAGGGTTTGTTAGGCTTAGGGATTTTAAAGGTTTTTTGCCTTTTAAAGTTTAGGATTTCTTAGGGTTTAGGTTTTCTAATGGTTTAAGGTTTCTTTGGGTTTAGAATTTTGGGTTTCTTAGGGTTTAGAATGTAGGGTGGGTTTCTTAGGGTGTAGGGTTTAGGGTTTCTTAAGGTTTAGTATTTCTAACAGTTTAGGTTTTCTTAGGGTTTATGATCTAGGGTTTTTTAGGATTTAGGGTATAGGATTTTGGGTTTTAGGGTTTTGGGTTTAGGGTTTTTTAGTGTTTCTTATGGTTTAAGGTTTAGTCTCAGGTTTTTCAGGTTTAAAGTTTTTTAAAGTTTCTTATGTTTAAGTTCTTTAAAGGTTTTAGCATTTCTTAGGGTTTATGATTTAGGGTTTTTAGGGCTTAGGGTTTAGGGTTTCTTAGGGTTTAGTGTTTCTAACAGTTTAGGTTTTCTTAGGGTTTATGATTTAGGGTTTTTTAGGCTTTAGGGTATAGGATTTTGGGTTTTAGGGTTTTGGGTTTACGATTTTTTAGTGTTTCTTATGGTTTAAGGTTTAGGCTCAGGTTTTTCAGGTTTAGAGTTTTTTAAGGTTTCTTATGTTTAAGTTCTTTAAAGGTTTTAGCATTTCTTAGTGTTTATGATTTAGGGTTTTTAGGGCTTAGGGTTTAGGGTTTAGGGTTTTTAGGACTTTCTATGGTTTAGGATTTTCAATGATCTTTTTAGGTTTAGGGTTTTAAAGATCCGTAGGATTTTTTAAGGGTTTTTATGTTTTAGGTTTCTTAGGTTTAGGCTTTTAAAAGGCAGTTAAAGGTTTTTTAGGCTTAAGGTTTTTAAAGGTTTTTAAGTGTATCTTAGGGTTTTGTATTTTTTAGGTTTAGGGTTTTTAAGGGTTTAGGGTTATTATAGTTTAGGTTTTATGGTTTTTTAGGATTTAGGGCTTAGTATTATGTGGTTTATGGTTTTGGGTTTCATAGGGTTTCGGGTTTTGGGTTTAGGAATGTTAAAGGTTTTTTAGGATTTAGGGTTTTAGGTTTAGGATTTAAATGTTATTCCGGATTTAGGGTTTAGGTCTTAAGGTTTTTTTTCTAATTTTTCTGTTTAGGGTTTATGGATTTTTTGGATTTAGGGTTTAGGGCTATGGATTTTGTAGGGTAATTTTTGTTTTCGGTTTCTAAATAGTTTTAGGGTTTTGGGCTTAGGGATATTTCTGAATTTTTTTGGATAGGGTTTTATAAGTATTTTATAGGGTTTATAAGGTTTAGGGTTTATAGGGTTTAGGGTTTCTTAGGGTTTAGGGTTTCTTAAGGTTTAGGGCTTAGGATTTGGGGTTTTAGGTTTAAGGCTTTTAGGGTTTAGGGCTTAGGGCTTAGGGCTTAGGGCTTAGGGTTTATTTAGGGTTTACAACTTTGAGTTTTTATGATTAAGAGTTATTTTAGGGGTTTTTAGGCTTAGGGATTTTAAAGGTTTTTAGACATTTTTAAGGTTTAGTATTTCTTAGGGTTTAGGGTTTAGGATTTAGGATTTAGTGTTTCTTAGGGTTTAAATTTTAGGGTTTCTTAGGGTTTAGTGTTTCTAAGGATTTAGTGTTTCTAAGGGTTTTGGGTTTGTTAGGGTATATGATTTAGGGTTATTAAGGGTTTAGGGCTTAGGATTTAGGGTTTAGGGTTTAGTTTTAGGGTTTTAGGTTTAGGGTTTTTTAGAGTTTCTTATAGTTTAAGGTTTAGGGCTCAGGGTATTTTAGGTTTAGGGTTTTTTAGGTTTAGTATTTTTTTTTTATAATTTTTAAGGTTTTTTTTTATGTTTAAGTTCTTTAAAGATGTTTTTTAGGGTTTAGGTTTTCCTAGGTTTTCTATGGATATAGGGTTTCTTAGGGTTTAGCATTTCTTAGGATTTAGGGTTTAGGGTTTTTAGGGCTTAGGGTTTAGGGTTTCTTAGGCTTTAGGATTTTAGGTTTAGGGTTTTTTGGACTTTTTAGGGTTTAGGGTATATGGATTAGGGTTTTTTATGAATTTATTAGGTTTAGGGTTCTTAAAGGTCCTTAGGATTTTTTCTAGCCTTTTTAGGTTTAGGTTTTGTAAGTTTTGGCTTTTTAAAGGGTGTGAATTGTTTTTTTGGTTAAGGGTTTTTAAAGGATTTTAAGAGTTTCTAAGGTTTAGGGTTTTTTTTGTTTAGTGTTTTTTAAGGGTTTAGGGTTTATGTTTTTATAGGAATTTTTGGGTTTAGGGTTTTTTAAGGATTCAGGGCTTAGTTTTTTAGGGCTTTTTTTGGTTTAGGGGTTTAAAGGGTTTTTTTAGGTTTAGGATTTTTTAAGTGTTTTAGGGGTTTTAGGGTTTAGTGTTTCTTATGGTGTAGGGTTTAAGGTTTTACAAATTTAGGGTTTTTTTTTTGGGTTTTTTAGTGTTTAGGGCTTAGGGTTTTTTGTTTTATGTTATTTTATGATTCAAGGTTTTAAGGTTTTCTTTAGGCTTTTTCAGTTTTAGGGTTTTATGTGTTTTTAGGGTTGCTTAAGGTTCATGGCTTCATAGGGTTTCTTAGGGGTTATGGTTTCTTAGGGTTTAGGGTTGAGGGTTTCTTAGGGGTTATGGTTTCTTAGGGTTTAGGGTTGAGGGTTTCTTAGGGTTAAGGGTTTTAGTTTTAGGGTTTTTAGGATTTAGGCCTTAGGGTTTTTTAGGTTCAAGGTTTTTTAGGGCTTTGTTTGATTTGTAACTGATTTTTTAGGTTTAGCTTCATTTATATAGGTTTTTGGGGATTTTTTTAGGATTTCTTAGGATTTAGGGTTTACGGTTTTGGGTTTCTTAGGATTTAGGATTTCTTAGGGTTTAGAGTTTAGAGTTTCTTAGGGCTTAAGGTTAGGGTTTAGGGGTTATTAGGAATTAGGGTTTAGGATTTTTAAGGTTTAGGGTTTAGATTTAAAGGCTTAGGGTTTTTTTTTGGGTTTCTTAGATTGAGGGTCTTTAAAGTCATTTTTAGGGTTTTTAGGTTTAATGTTTTTAAAGGGTTTTATGAGTTTTTAGGGTTTAAGGTTTCTTAGGGTCTATGATTTCTTAGAATTTAGGGTTTATTAGGCTTTAGGCTTTAGGGTTTCTTAGAGTTTCTACGGGTTTAGGATTTCTTAGGGTTCATGGCTTAGGGTTTTTGGTTAGAGCTTTTTAAAAGATTTAATGGTTTTAATGGTTTTTTAGGTTTAGAACTTTTAAGCATTTTTTTTATAATTTAGGGGTTTTGATTGTTTAGGGCTTAGGGTTTAGGGTTTAGGACTTGGGGTTTTTTCTTGGGTTTTTTATTGTTAGGGTATTTTTTATGGGTTTTAGGGTTGTTTTTTGTTTGGAGTTTTAAAGGGTTTAGGGTTCATTGGTTTTTCGAGTTTAGCGTTTAGGACTTTGGGTTTTTACAAGGATTTTTTTATGTGTTTTATGGTTTTTTAGCTTAAGGGTTTTTAAGGATTTTAGGATTTATTAGGGCTTAAGGTTTAGGCTTAAGGTTTAGCTATTAGGATTTTCTTTGGGTTTAGGATTTTTTTAGGGTTTTGTAGGTTTAGGGTTTAATAAGGTTTTAGGGTTTTTTAGGTTTAGGTTTTTAAAGGTTTTTTAAGGGTTAGGCTTTCACACTGAGGGTTTTTTTGGATTCTTAGATTTAAGTTTTTAAGCGGTTTTAGGGTTTTTTTAATGGTTTATTAGGTGTAGGATTTTAAGAATTTTTAGGTTATCTTAGGGTTTAGGTTTTCTTAGGGTCTAGGGTTTAGGGTTTCTTGCAGTTTTGGGTTTCTTACAGATTTGAGTTTGGGGTTTAGGGTTTCTTAAATATTGGAGTTTAGGGTTTAGGGTTAAGGGTTTTTAGGGTTTAGGGTTTTGGTTTTAGGGTTTAGTGTTTTCTAGGTTTAGAGTTTTAATGGTTTTTTTAGGGTTTAGGATTAGGTTTAGGGTTTGAAGGGTTTATGGCTAATAAATATATTTTTTGGTTTTTTAGGTTTATAGTTTTTTAATGATTTTTAGGATATTTGTAGTTTTTGGGTTTTTAAAGGTTATTTAGGGTTTAATGTTTTTCGAGTTTAGAGTTTGTTATGGTTACTTAGGGCTTAGGGTTCAGAATTTTATGTTTAGGGTTTCTTTTAATTTTTTTTTTTATTTTTTTTATGATTTAGGGTGTATGGCTCATCGTTTTTTAGGTTTAGGGATTTAATGGATTGTTGGGTTATTAGAGATTTTTTTTTAGATTTAGGGTTTAGGGTTTCTTAAGTTTTGATCTTTAGAGTATCTTAGGGTTTTTAGGGTTAAGGGGTTCTTAGGGCTTAGTGCTTTGGATTTAGGGTTTAGGGTTTAGGTATTCTTAGGGCTTAGTGTTTTTAGTTTAGGCTTTTTTAAGGTGTAGGGATTAGGAAATAGGGTTTTTAGCATTTTTTTTAGGGGTTTTGAGGTTCAAGGTTTTAGAGATTTTTCAAGGTTTCCTAGGGTTTAGTTTTTAGGGTTTCTTAAGGTTTAGGGTCTAGGGTTTCTTAGGGTATAAGGTTTAGGGTTTCTTAGGGCTTAGGGTTTTGTAAGGTTTTTTATGATTTAAGGTTTTGTGTTTTCAGGGTTATTTATATTTAGGGCTTTTAAAGGTTTTTAGGGTGTGGGGTTTCTTAGTATTTTGGGTTTCTTAGAGTTTAGGTTTTCTAAAGGTTTAGGGTTTTTGAGGGTTTAGGGTTTCATATGACTTAGGTTTTAAGGTTTAGGGTTCAAGGGTTTTAAGGATTTTTCAGGGTTTATTGTCTTTTAGAATAAGTATTTTTAAAGGTTTTTAGGGTTTAGGTCTTAGGGTTTTTTAGGTTCAGGGTTTTTAAGGTTTTGGGTTTATAGGGTTTAGGGTTTAGGCCTTAAGGTTTAGGGTTTAGGCCCCAAGGTTTTGGGTTTAGGCCCTAAGGTTTAGGGTTTATGGATTAGGGTTTTGGCCCTAAGTTTTATGGTTTACATATTAGGTTTAGGGCTTAGGCCTTATGGTTACATATTCAGGTTAAAGGATATGGCCCACAGTTTAGGGTTTAAGGTTTATGCGCTAAGGTTTAGATATTATCATTTTGGGTTTAGGGTTTGTGCCCTAATGATTAGGGTTTTGTGTTTATGCCTTAAGAGTTATAGTTAAGGGTGTAGGGTTTTGGCCCTAAGAATTAGGGTTTATTTTTTATTGTTTAGGTCTTAGGTCTTAGGGCTTAGGGCTAAGGGTTTAGAGTCTTTGGTTTAGGACAAAAGATTTAGGGATTAGATACTAATGTTTATGATTTATCGTTTAGGGTTTACCATTTTGGCCCTAATATTTATGGTGTCGGGTGTATCATTTTAGGCTTTAGGGTTTAGGATATAAGGTTTGATTTGGTTTAGGGTTTATGGTTTTAAGTGTATGGTTTCTTCGTGTCTAGGGATTAGGGTTTTAGGTTTACAGTTTTTAGGGTTTTTGATGGTTTGGATTTCTTAGGGTTTAGGGTTTTGTAGGGTTTCTTAGGGCTTAGGGTTTAGGGTTTTAGATTTAGGATTTTTTTAAAGGTTATTTAGGGTTAAGATTTCGAGGCTTAGGTATTTAGGGTTTTTTAAGGGTATTTTTTTCGGGTTTTTAGGGTTTTTTAAGTTTAAGGATTTTACGTTTTTTTTTTTGGTTTTTAGGATTTAAGTTCTTCAGGTTTAGGGTTTCTTAGTGTTTAGGGTTCCTTAAGGTTTACTATTTAGGGTTTCCTAGTGTTTCTAAAGGTATAAGATTTAAGGTTTAGAATTTTTAAAGGTTTTTAGGATTGACGGTTAGGGCTCAAGGTCTTAAATGGTTTTTAGGGTTTTTGAAGGGCTTTTAAGGAATTCTTAGGCTTAGGTTTTATTTTAGGTTTTTAGGATTTTTTAGGGTTCGGGATTTCTTAGTGTTTATGCTTTCTTAGGGATTAGGGTTTAGAATTTTAGGTTTAGGGTTTCTTTTAGGGTTTTTTTTTTATTATTTAGGGTTTATGGCTCAGGGTTTTTTAGGTTTAGGGTTTTAATGGTTTTTTGGGTTTTTTAAGGTTTCTTAAGTTTTGATCTTTAGAGTTTCTTAGGGTTTTTAGGGTTGAGGGTTACTTAGGGCTTTGGGCTTTGGATTTAGGGTTTAGGGTTTAGGTACTCTTACGCTTACAGTTTTTAGTTTAGGGTTTTTTAAGGTGCAGGGATTAGGGAATAGGGTTTTAGCATTTTTAAGGGTTTTGAGGTTCATGAATTTTAGAGCTTTTCAAGTTCCCTATTTTGTGTTTAGGTTTTCTTAATGTTTAGGGTCAAGGGTTTTTTAGGGTATAAGGTTTAGGGTTTCTTAAGGCTTTTGGTATTTAATGTTTTCAATTAGTTAGGGTTTTGTGTTTTAAGGGTTATTAAGGCTTAGGGGTTTAACTGGTTTTTAGGGTTTAGGGTTTCTTAGTGTTTTGGGTTTCTTAGAGTTTAGGTTTTCTAAAGGTTTAGGGTTTCTATGTGTTTAGAGTTTAGGGATTCATATGACTTAGGATTTAAGGTTTGGGGTTCAGGGCTTTTAAGGATTTTTAGGGTTTATGGTATTTTAGGTTTAGGGTAGTTGAAGGTTTATAGGGTTTAGGACTTAGGATTTTTAAGTTCAGTGTCTTTAAGGTTTAGGGTTTTATAGGGTTTTTCTTCGGGTTTAAACCCTAAGGTTTAGGACTTAGGCCCTAAGTTTTATGGTTTACATATTACGGTTTAGGGTTTACGCCCTATGGTTTAGGGTTTAGGCCCTATGGTTTAGGGGTTACATATTCGGGTTTAAGGGTAGGGCCCACAGTTTAGGGTTTAAGGTTTATGCACTAAGGTTTGGAGTTTATAGTTTAGGGTTTAGGGTTTAGGTTTTCTGCCCTAATGATTAGGGTTTTATGTTTATGCCGTAATAGTTAGGGTTTAGGGTATAGGGTTTTGGCCCTAGGGTTTATGGTTTTTGGTTTAGGGCTTAGGGCTTAGGGCTAAGTGTTTAGAGTTTTTAATAAAAGACATAAGGATTACGGCTTAGATCCTAAGGTTTACGGTTTATGGTTTAGGGTTTACGATTTAGGCCCTAATATTTAGGGTGTCAGGTGTATGATTTAGGCTTTAGGGTTTAGGATATACAGTTTGATCAAGTTTAGGGTTTATGATTTAGAGTTTAGGGTTTCTTTGAGTATATGGATTAGGGTTTTAGGTTTACAATTTTCTTAGGGTTTTTGATGGTTTGTGTTTCTTAGGGCTTAGGGTGTAGGGTTTAGGGTTTTAGGTTTCTGCTATTTTAACATTTATTTAGTGTTTAGAGTCTAAGGCTTAGTATTTTTATGGGTACTTTTTAGGGTTTTTTAGGTTTAAGCATTTTATGGTTTTTTTTTTTTGTTTTGTTTTTTAGGGATTAAGTTCTTTGGGTTTAGGGTTTCTTAGGTTTTAAGGTTTACGATTTAGGGTTTCCTTTCATTTCTAAGGTACAAGATTTTAGGTTTAGGATTCTTCAAGGTTTTTAGGATTTGCGGTTTAGGGCTCATGGATTTTAAGGGTTTTTAAGGAGGCTTAGGTTTTATTATAGGTTTTTAGGATTTTTTAGGGTTAAGAATTTCTTAGGGTTTATTATATATTAGGGTTAAGGGTTTCGTAGGGTTTAGGGTTTCTTAGGGTATAATGTTTGGGGGTTCTTAAGGTTTCTTAGGGCTAAGGGCTTTAGGGTTTAGGGTTTTGAAGGGTTTTTTAGGGCTTAGGGCTTAGAGTTTAGGGATTTTAGGATTTTGGGTTTAGGGGCTTTTAGGTTTAGTGTATTTAGGATTTTTAGTGTGTAAGGTTTACGGTTCAAGACTTACGATTTTTTACGGTTTTTTTAGATTTAGGGATTTTGAAGGTTGTTAAGGGGTTTTAGGGTTTCATAGGCTTTAGGGTTTAGGGTTTCTTTGAGATTTTAGGGTATAGGGTTTAGGATATCTTAGGGTTTCTAAGGGATTAGGGTTTTATGTTTAGGGGTTTTTTAAGGGTTTTAAGAGTTTTTTAGGTTTAGGATTTCTAAGTTTTTTATAGTATTTTAAGGGTTTTTGGGATTTTTTAGGTTTAGGAATTTGAATGGTTTTTAGGGTTTAGGGTTTCTTAGAGATTAGGGGTTAGGTCTCTTAAGTGTGTGGGTTTAGTATTTAGGGTTTAGGGTTTTCTAGGATTCAGGGTTTAAGGTTTTTTAGGGTTTAGGTTTTAAAACTTGGTGGTTTTTAGGTTTTTTTTTTTTTTAGGTTTAGGGGTTTTAAAGGTTTTTAGGGTTATTTAGGTTTAGGGTTTTAAGAGTTTTTTGGGATATGGGGGTTTCTTAGGGTTTACGGTTTAGATTTTCTTAGCATTTTGGTTTTAGGGTTTCCTTGGGCTTAGGGTTTCTTAGGGTGTTGGCTTTTCTTAGGGTTTAGGGTTTAGGGCTTAGGGTTTTTTAGGTTTACGGTTCTATAAGATTTTAAGGGTTTTTTAGGTTTACGGTTTTAAAGGTCTTTTTAGGATTTAGGGGCTTAAAGTTGGGTTAGGATTTTTAAGGGTTTTTTGGTTTAGGGTTTCTTAATGTTTAGGTTTTCTTAGGGTTTATGGTTTCTTAAGCTTGAGGGTTTAGGGTTTCTTACAACTTGGGGTTTAGGGTTTAGGGTTAATGGGTTTTTAGGGTTGAGGGTTTACTAGGTTTAGGGCTTTAATGGTTTATGGCTTAAGTGTTTTAGGGTTTTAAGGGTTTATGGTTTAAGTGTTTTAGGGTTTTATGTTTTGTGTTTTAGTTTAGGGGTTTTTACGGTTTTTTGGGTTTAGGTTTAGGGTTTCTTAGGGATTAGGATTTAGGGCTTTGGGGTTGTTTGTGTTGTTTAGGTTTACATTCTATAGATTTTTAGGATTTAGGGTTTAGGGCTTTGTGCTTTCTTTTGGGTTTTTTACGTTTAGGGTTTAGGGCTTAGGGATTTTTGAGGTGTAGGATTTTTATAAGGTTTTTAGGGTTTCTTTATGGTTTATAGGATGTAGGGTTTCTTAGGGTTTAGGGCTTAGGGTTTCTTAGTGTTTAGGATTTTTTAGGGTTTGAGGCTTAGAGTTTATTTAGGTTAAGGGTTTTCTAATAGTTTAGGGCTTTGAGTTTTTAGGTTAAGGGTTTTTTAGGTTTAGGGGTTTTAAAGCTTTCTAGGCATTTTTAAGGTATAGGATTTATTAGGGTTTAGGATTTCTAACTGTTTAGGGTTTTTTAAGGTTTAGGATTTAGGGTTTCTTAAGGTTTAGTATTTTTAAGGATTTAGGGTTTCTTAAGGTTTAGTATTTTTAAGGATTTAGGGTTTACTGTTTAGGATTTCATAGGGTTTAGTGTTTAGTATTTAGGGTATTGGGTTTAGGTTTGAGGGTTTTTTAGAGTTTCTTATGGTTAAGGTTTAGGGATCAGGGTTTTTTAGGTTTAGGGTTTTTTAAGGTTTTTTAGGTGTTTTATGATTTTTAAGGTTTTTGTAGGGTTTACGGTTTGTTAGGGGTCCTAATGGTTTCTAATGGTTTAGGTATTCTTAAGGTTTAGGATTTAGGGTTTCTTAGGCCTTAGGGCTTTAGGTTTAGGCTTTTTAGAACTTTTTAGGGTTTAGGGTTTTTAAAAATATTTTAGGTTTAGGGTTCTTAAAAGTCCTTAGGAGTTTTTAAGGGGTTTTTAGGTTTAAGGTATTTAAGGGTTTTTAGGGTTTTGGGTTTATGGATTTTTTTAGGTTTAGGGTTTTAAAGGATTTTTTAGGGTTCTAAAATGTTTTAGGGTTTTTTAGGGTGTAAGGTTTCTTTGGCTTTAGGGTTAAGGGTTTCTTTGGGCTTGGGGTATATGGTTTAGGTTTAAGGATTTTTATAAATTTAGGGTTTTTAAGGGTTTAGGGCTTAGGGTTTTTTTTTAATGTATTTTATGGATTCGAGGTTTTAAGGTTTTTCTAGGATATTTCAAGTGTAAGAGTTTATATTATTTTTAGGGTTCCTCAAGGTTTTTTGGTATAATTGGGTTTAGGATTTAGGGTTTCCTAGGGCTAAGTGTTTAGGGTTTTTGTTTGTGTTTTTAACTGTCTTTTAGGTTTAGCTTCTTTTATAGGTTTTTGGGATTTTCTAGGGTTTAGGGTTTCTTAGGGTATATTGTTTAAGGATAAAGGTTTAAGGTTTTGGGTTTTCTATAGTTTAGGCTTTAGCATTTTTAAGTTAAGGATTTTTTAGGGTGTAGGGATTTTCAAGGTTTAGGGTTTTGGAAGGGTTATTAGTGTTTTTCAAATATTTCTATTGGGTTTAGGATTTAGAGTTTCTTAAGGTTTAGGGTTTAAGGTTTCTTACTGTTTCTTAAGATTTAGGGTTTAGTGTTTCTTAGGGTTTCTTATTGTTTTTTAGGGCTTTTTAGGGTTTAGGGCATAGGGTTTTTTAAGGATTTTTTGTTTTAGAGTTTTTAAAGGTTTTTTTATGTTTTTTTTTGGTTTATGATTTTTATACGATTTTTTTACGTTAAGGTTTTTTTAGGGTTTAGGGGGTCTCAGTATTTAGGGTTTTAAAGGACTTTGGGGGTTTCTTAGGGTTTATGGTTTATGTTTTTTTCTTAGGATTTTTTAGGTTTTGGGTTATTTAGGGGTTTTTAGTCTTAAGGGTTTAGGTCTTATGGTTTTAGGGTTTTTTGAGTTTAGGGGATTTAAGGATTTTTTTAGGATTTTTAGGTTTTAGTGTTTTTAGTGTTATTAGAGTTGAGGTTTTCTTAGCGTTTAGTGTTAAGGGTTTCTTTGGGCTTTAGGTTTAGGGTTTACGGTTTTATAAATTTAGGGTTTATTTTAAGGTTGTTTAGGGTTTAGGGCTTAGGTTTTTTTTAATGTTATTCTAGGATTCGGGGTTTTAATGTTTTCTTTAGGGTTTTTTAGGTTTAGTGTTTTTAGGCATTCTTAAGGTTTATGGTTTCTTAGGGTTAAAGGTTTTAGTATTAGAATTTCTGAAGGTTTTTTTTTACTATTTAGGAATTAGTGCTAAGGACTTTTTAGGTTTAGCTCTTTTAAATAGATTTTTAGGGGGTTTTAGGGTTTACGGTTTCTTAGGGTATATGTTATAAGGCTTCTTAGGGGTTAGAGTTTAGGTCTTTGGATTTTTTAGAGATTAGGGTTTTAGGGTTTTAATGTTTAGGATTTTTAGGGTTTAGGGTTTTAAAGGGTTTTTAGGGTTTAGGGTATTAAAGCGTTTTAAGGGGTTTTAGGGTTTGTGGTTTCATACGGTTTGGGGTTTTAGGTTTAGGGTTAAGGGTATTTGAGGGATTTTAAGGTTTAGGGTTTTAAGGGTCTATTTTTGGGATTTTGTAGGTAATAGGATTTTTTTTTCGGTTTAGGATTTTTAAAGGGTTTTTAGGGTTTCTTAGGGTTTAGGATTTTAGGTTAACAGTTTTTTAAGATTTTTTAGGGTTTAGGGTTTCTTAGGGCTTAGGGTTTTAGGTTTAGTGTTTTTTTAGGTTTTTTATGGTTTAGGGTTTAGGGTTTTGTAAGTATAGGGGGTTTAAGGTTTTTAGGTTTAGGGTTAAGGGTTTCATAAAGTTTAAGATTTAGAGTTTCATAGGGTTTTTTAGGGTTTAGGATTTCTTAGGGCTTTGGAATTAGGGTTTAGACTTTTAGGTATTGGGTTTTTAGGGTTAAGGGTTTATGGATTAGGTTTTTTTTTTTTTTAGGGATTTTCATGTTTACGGTTTTTGAAGTGTTTTTAAGGGATTTTAGGTATATGGTTTTTTAGGATTTTTTATACGATTTATGCGTTAATGTTTTAAGGTTCAGGGTTTATTAAAATGGTTTTTAGGGTTTAGGGATTGGGGTTTTAAAGGTTTTCTTTAGGGTTTTTTAGGTGTAGGGTTTCTTAGGGTTTAGGGTTTTTTAGGATTTGGGGTTTAAGGATTAGGGCTTTTTTTAGTGTTTTTAGGTTAATGGTTTTTAAGATTTTTTTTAGGGTTTTTAAGGTTTAAGGTTTATTTAAGGGGTTTTTATTTCTTTTAAGGGTTTCTTAAGATTTAGGTTTCGTTAGGGTTTCTTAGGGCTAAGAATTTATGATTTTGGGTTTGGGATTTTTTATTTATGGTATTTTAGGGTTTAGGGTTTAGGGTTTTTTAGGTTTGGGGGTTTTAATGTTTTTTAGGGTTTAGGGTTTCCTAGTGTTTAGGCTTTCTAAGGGTTTATGGTTTCTTAGGGTTTATGATTTCATATAACTTAGGGTTTAAGATTTAGGGTTTAGGGGTTTTATAAGGTTTTTAAGGTTTTTATAGGGTTTATAAGGTTTAGGGTTTCTTAGAGTTTAGAGTTTAGGGTTTTTTAGGGTTTAGGGCTTAGGATTTAGGATTTTAAGTTTAGATTTTTTTACAATTTAGGGTTTAGGGTTTTAGGTTAAGTGTTTTATTTAGGGCTTACGGCTTTGAGTTTTTTAGGTTAAGGATTTTTTTTAGGGTTTCTTAGGCTTAGGGATTTTAAAGGTCTTTTGCCTTTAAAGGTTTAGGATTTCTTAGGGTTTAGGTTTTCTAAAGATTTAGGGTTTCTTTGGGTTTAGAATTTAGGATTTCTTAGGGTTTAGAATGTAGGGTTTCTTAGGGTGTAGGGTTTAGGGTTTCTTAGGGTTTAGTGTTTCTAAAAGTTTAGGTTCCTTAGGATTTATGGTTTAGAGTTTTTTAGGGTTTAGGGTTTTGGATATTGGGTTTTGGGTTTTATGGTTTTAGGTTTAGGGGTTTTTAGTGTTTCTTATGGTTTAAAGTTTAGGCTCAGGTTTTTCAGGTTTAGAGTTTTTTAAGGTTTCTTATGTTTAATTTCTTTAAAGGTTTTAGCATTTCTTAGGGTTTATGGTTTAGGATTTTTAGGGCTTAGGGTTTAGGGTTTCTTAGGCTTTAGGGTGTTAGGTTTAGGGTTTTTAGGTCTTTCTAGGGTTTAGGGTTTTGAAATATTTTTTTAGGATTAGGGTTTTAAAGGTCCTTAGGATTTTTTAAGGGTTTTTATGTATAGGTTTCTTAGGTTTAGGCTTTTAAAAGGCAGTTAAGGGTTTTTAAGGTTTCGGGTTTTTTTAAGGTTTTTAAGGGTATCCTAGGGTTTTTAGAGTTTAGGGTTTATGTTTTATGGTTTTATTTTAGGAATTTTCAAGTTTAGATTTTTTAGGATTTAGGGCTTAGTATTTTGTGGTGTATGGTTTAGGGTTTCATAGGGTATAGGGTTTTGGGTTTAGGAATGTTAAAGGTTTTTTAGGATTTAGGGTTTCCTAGGGTTTTAGGTTTAGGATTTTTAAATGTTTTTTAGGATTTACGGTTTAGGTGTTAGGGTTTTTTTTTTTTTTTATTCTTAGGTTTAGGGTTTATGGATTTTTTGGATCTAAGGTTTAGGGCTGTGGATTTTGTGGGGTGATTTTTGTTTATGGTTTCTAAATAGTTTTTAGGGTTTTGGGCTTAGGGATTTTTTCTGAATTTTTTAGGTTTAGGGTTTTATAAGTTTTCTTATAGGGTTTATAAGGTTTAGGTTTTATAGGGTTTAGGGTTAGGATTTGGGGTTTTATATTTAGGATTTTTAGGGTTTAGGGCTTAGGGCTTAGGGCTTAAGGCTTAGGGTTTCTTTAGGGTTTATGGCTTTGGATTTTTAAGATTAAGAGTTATTTTAGGGTTTTTAGGCTTAGGGATTATAAAGTTTTTTAGACATTTTTAAGGTTTAGGATTTCTTAGGGTTTAGAGTTTCTAAGGGTTTAGGGTGTAGGATTTAGGATTTAGTGTTCCTTAGGGTTTAAATTTAGGGTTTCTTAGGGTTTAGTGTTTCTAAGGGTTTAGGGTTTCTTAGGGTATATGGTTTACGGTTATTAAGGTTTTAGGGTTTACGGTTTACAGTGTGGGTTTTATGGTTTTAGTTTTAGGGTGTTTTAGAGTTTCTTATGGTATAAGGTTTAGGGCTAAGGGTATTTTAGGTTTAGGATTTTTTAAAAATAATTTTTAAGGTTTTTTTAATGTTTAATTTCTTTAAAGATGTTTTTTAGGGTTTAGGTTTTCTTAGGGTTTCTTAAGGTTTAGCATTTCTTAGGGTTTAGGATTTAGGGTTTTTAGGGCTTAGGGTTTAGGGTTTCTTAGGCTTTAGGATTTTAGGTTTAGGGTTTTTTGGACTTTTTAGGATTTAGGGTATATGGCTTAGGGTTTTTTTTATGAATTTATTAGGTTTATGGTTCTTAAAGGTCCTTAGGATTTTTTCTAGAGTTTTTAGGTTTAGGTTTCTTAAGTTTAGGCTTTTTAAAGGGTGTGAATTGTTTTTTTGGTTAAGGGTTTTAAAGTTTTTTAAGAGTTTCTAAGGTTTAGGGTCTTTTTTTGTTTAGTGTTTTTAAGGGTTTAGAGTTTATGTTTTTTATAGGAATTTTTGGGTTTAGGGTTTTTTTGGGATTTAGGGCTTAGTGTTTTATGGTTATTTTTAGATTTAGGGGTTTAAAGGTTTTTTAAGGTTTAGAGTTTTTAAAGTGTTTTAAGGGTTTTAGGGTTTAGTGTTTCTTATGGTTTAGGGTTTAAGGTTTTACACATTTAGGGTTTTTTTTTTTGGGATTTTTAGTGTTTAGGGCTTAGGGTTTTTTGTTTTATGTTATTTTAGGATTCGAGGTTTTAAGGTTTTCTTTAGGCTTTTTCAGGTTTAGGGTTTTATCTATTTTTAGAGTGGTTTAAGGTTCATGGCTTCATAGGGTTTCTTAGGGGTTATGGGTTCTTAGGGTTTAGGGTTGAGGGTTTCTTAGGGTTAAGGGTTTTAGGATTTAGGGTTTAGGGCTTAGGGTTTTTTAGGTTCAAGGGTTTTTAGGGTTTTGTTTGATTTATAACTGTTTTTTTAGGTTTAGCATCATTTATATAGGTTTTTGGGGAATTTTTTTTAGGGTTTCTTATGGTTTAGGGTTTACGGTTTTGGGTTTCTTAGGATTTAGGGTTTCTTAGGGTTTAGTGTTTCTTAGGGTTTAGAGTTTAGAGTTTCTTAGGGCTTGAGGTTAGGTTTAGGACTTATTAGGAATTAGGGTTTAGGATTTTTAAGGTTTAGGGTTTTTAGGTTTAGGGTTCAAGGCCTAGGTTTTAATTTGGGTTTCTTAGATTTAGGGTCTTTAAAGTCATTTTTAGGGTTTTTAGGTTCAATGTTTTTAAAGGGTTTTAAGAGTTTTTTAGTGTTTAGGGTTACTTAGGATTTATGGTTTCTTAGGATTTAGGGTTTATTAGGCTTTAGGGTTTAGAGTTTTATAGAGTTCCTTCAGGTTTAGCGTTTCTTAAGGTCCATGGCTTAGGGTCTTTCGTTAGAGCTTTGTAAATGATTTGAGGGTTTTAATGGTTTTTAAGGTTTAGAAATTTTAAGCATTTTTTTTATGATTTAGGGCTTTCTATTGTTTAGGGCTTAGGGTTTCTTAGGGCTTAGGGTTTAGGGTTTAGGACTTATGGTTTTTTCTCGGGTTTTTATGGTTAGGGTATTTTTTTTATGGGTTTTAGGGTTTTTTTTTGTTTGGAGTTTTAAAGGGTTTAGGGTTCATGGGTTTTTAGGGTTAGCGTCTAGGACTTTGGGTTTTTACCAGGGTTTTTTTTTATGTGTTTTATGGTTTTTAGCTTTAGGGTTTTCAAGGGTTTTAGGATTTCTTAGCGCTTAAGGTTTAGTTGTTAGGATTTTCTTAGGGTTTAGGATTTTTTTAGGGTTTTATAGGTTTAGAGTTTAATAAGATTTAGGGTTTTTTAGGTTTAGGTTTTTAAAGGTTTTTTAAGGTTTAGGTGTACGATTTTAAGCGTTTTTAGGGTATCTTAGGGTTTAGGTTTTCATACGGTCTAGGGTTTAGGGTTTAGGGTTAAGGGGTTTTTAGGGTTTAGGGTTTTGGTTTTAGGGTTTAGTGTTTTCTAGGTTTAGAGTTTTAATAGTTTTTTTAGGGTTTAGGATTAGGTTTAGGGTTTGAAGGGTTTATGTCTTATATATATATTTTTGGCTTTTTTAGATTTAGAGTTTTTTTTTTATGATATTTTAGGATATTTGTGTTTTAGGGCTTAAAAGGCTTTTTAGGGTTTAGTTTTTTCGAGTTTAGAGTTTCTTATGGTTCCTTAGGGCTTAGGGTTAAGAATTTTAGGTTTAGGGTTTCATTTAGGTTTTTTTTTTTTTATGATTTAGGGTGTATGGCTCAACGCTTTTTAGGTTTAGGATTTTAATGGTTTTTTGAGTTATTAAGAGTTTTTTTAGATTTACAATTTAGGGTTTCTTAAGTTTTGATCTTTAGAGTATCTTAGGGATTTTAGGGTTAAGGGTTTCTTAGGGCTTAGGGCATAGTGGTTTGGATTTAGGGTTTAAGGTTAAGGTATTCTTAGGGCTTAGAGTTTTTCGTTTAGGGTTTTTTTAAGGTGTAGGGATTAGGGTATAGGGTTTTTAGCATTTTTTTTAGGGGGTTTGAGGTTCAAGGTTCTTAGAGATTTTTCAAGGTTTCCTAGGGTTTAGTGTTTATGGTTTCTTAAGGCTTAGGGTCTAAGGTTTCTTAGGGTATAAGGTTTAGGGTTTCTGAGGGTTTATTGTTTCTGAGGGTTTAGGGTTTCGTATGACTTATGGTTTAAGGTTTAGGGTTTAGGGATTTTAAGGATTTTTTAGGGTTTATGGTCAGGGTTTTTAAATATTTTTTAGGGTTTAGGGATTTTAAGGATTTTTTAGGTTTCTGGTCAGGGTTTTTAAATATTTTTTAGGGTTTAGGGCTTAGGGTTTTTTAGGTTCAGGGTTTTTAAGAATTTGGGTTTATAGGGTTTAGGGTTTAGGCCCCAAGGTTTAGGTTTTAGGCCCTAAGGTTTAGGGTTTTGGGCCCTAAGTTTTATGGTTTACATATTAGGATTTAGTGTTCAGGCCCTATGGTTTAAGGTTTATATATTTGGGCTTAAGGATATGGCCCATAGTTTAGGGTTTAGGGTTTATGCACTAAGGTGTAGATGTTATCGTTTAGGGTTCAGGGTTTGTGCCCTAATGATTAGGGTTTTGTGATTATGCCCTAAGAGTTATAGTTAAGGGTGTAGGGTTTTGGCCTTAAGAATTAGGGTTTATGGTTTATTGTTTAGGGCTTAGGGCTTAGGGCATAGGGTTAAGGGTAAAGAGTTTTTGGTTTAGGACAAAAGGTTTATGGATTAGATCCTAATGTTTATGATTTACGGTATAGGGTTTACCATTTTGGCCCTAATAAATAGGGTGTCGGGTGTATGATTTAGGCTTTAGGGTTTAGGATATAAGGTTTGATTCGGTTTTCAGTGTAGGGTTTCTTCAAGTCTAGGGACTAGGGTTTAGGTTTACAGTTTTTAGGGGTTTTGATGGTTTGGATTTCTTAGGGTTTAAGGTTTTGTAGGGTTTCATAGGGCTTAGGGTTTAGGATTTCAGATTTAGGATTTTTTTAAAGGTTATTTAGGGTTTAGAGTTTGAGGCTTATGTTTTTAGGGTTTTTTTTTTGTTGGCTTTTTAGGGTTTTTAAAGTTTTTTAAGTTCTTAGGGTTTAGGGTTTCTTAGTGTTTAGGTTTCCTTACGGTTTACGGTTTAGGGTTTCCTAGTGTTTCTAAAGGTATAACATTTTAGGATTAGGGTTTTTAAAGGTTTTTAGGATTGACGGTTTAGGGCTCAGGGTTTTAAATGGTTTTTAGGATTTTTATAGGGTTCGAGATTTCTTAGTGTTAATGGTTTCTTAGGGATTAAGGTTTAGAATTTTAGGTTTAGGGTTTCTTTTAGGTTTTTTTTATTGTTTAGGGTTTATAGCTCAGGGTTTTTTAGGTTTAAGGTTTTAATGGTTTTTTGGGTTTTTAAGGTTTCTTAAGTTTTGATCTTTAGAGTTTCTTAGGGTTTTTAGGGTTGAGGGTTACTAAGACTTAGGGCTTTGGATTTAGGGTTTAGGTACTCTTAGGCTTAGAGTTTTTAGTTTAGGGTTTTTTAAGGTGTAGGGATTAGGGAATAGTGTTTGAGCATTTTTTTAGGGTTTTTGGGGCTCATAAATTTTAGAGATTTTCAAGGTTCCCTATTTTGTGTTTAGGTTTTCTTAATGTTTAGGGTCTAGGGTGTCTTAGGGTATAAGGTTTAGGGTTTCTTAGAGATTAGGGTTTTTTGAGGGTTTTTATTATTTAGGGTTTTGTGTTTTAAGGGTTATTTAGGCTTAGGGGTTTTAAAGGTTTTTAGGGTTTAGGATTTCTCTGTGTTTTAGGTTTCTTAGATTATAGGTTTTCTAAAGGTTTAGGGTTTCTAAGTGTTTAGGGTTTAGCGATTTATATGACTTAGGGTTTAAGGTTTAGGGTTTAGGGGTTTTAAGGATTTTTAGGGTTTATGTTATTTTAGGTTTAGGGTATTTGAAGGTTTATAGGGTTTGGGGCTTAGGGTTTTTAAGTTCACCCTCTTTAAGGTTTAGGGTTTTATCAATTTTTTTTTATGGTTTAAGCCCTAAGGATTAGGGTTTAGGCCCTATGTTTTATGGTTTACATATTACGGTTTAGGGTTTAGGCCTTATGGTTTAGGGTTTCCATATTTAGTTTAAGGGTAGGGCCCACAATTTAGGGTTTATGTGCTAAGGTTTAGAGTTTATAGTTTAGGGTTTAGGGTTTAGGATTTGTGCCCTAATTATTATGGTTTTGTGTTTATGCCCTAAGAGTTAAGGTTTAGGCCTTAAGGTTTAAGGTTTATGGTTTTTGGTTTAGGGCTTGGGGCTTAGGGCTAAGAGTTTAGAGTTTTTAATAAAGGACATAAGGTTTAGGGCTTAGATCCTAAGGCTTACGGTTTACGTTTTACGGTTTAGGCCCTAATATTTAGGGTGTCAGGTGTATGATTTTAGGCTTTAGGGTTTAGGATATATAGTTTAATTAAGTTTAGGGTTTATGATTTAGAGTTTAGGGTTTCTTTGAGTTTAGGGATTAGGGTTTTAGGTTTACGATTTTCTTAGGGTTTTTGATGGTTTGGGTTTCTTAGGGTAAAGGGTTTAGGGTTTTGTACGGTTTCTTAGGGCTTAGGGTTTATGGTTTAGAGTTTCAAGTTTCAGATTTTTTAAAGTTTAGTTAGGGTTTAGAGTTTAAGGCTTAGGTTTTTTAGGTTTAAGCGTTTTATGTTTTTTTTTTTAGTTTTTAAGGGTTTTAGTTCTGAGGGTTTAGGGTTTCTTAGGTTTTAAGGTTTCTAAGGTTTACAGTTGAGGGTTTCCTAGCGTTTCTAAATGTATAAGATTTTAGGTTTAGGATTCTTTAAGGTTTTTAGGATTTGTAGTTCAAGGCTCATGGTTTTTAAGGTTTTTGAAGGATTTTTAAGGAATTTTTAGGATTAGGTTTTATTATAGGTTTTTAGGATTTTTTGGCGTTAACGATTTGTTAAGGTTTATTATATATTAGGGATAAGGGTTTCTTAGGGTTTAGTGTTTAGGGTTTCTTAAGGTATAATGTTTGGTTGTTCTTAAGGTTTCTTAGGGCTAAGGGCCTTAGGGTTTAGGGTTTTGCAGTGTTTTTTAAGGCTTAGGGCTTAGAGTTTAGGGTTTTTAGGATTTTGGGGTTTAGTGTACTTAGGATTTTTAGTGTGTAAGGTTTATGGTTCAAGGCTTACAATTTTTTACGTTCTTTTTAGATTTAGGGATTTTGAAGGTTGTTAAGGGGTTTTAGGGTTTCGTAAGCTTTAGGGTTTAGGGTTTCTTTGAGTTTATAGGGTATAGGGTTTAGGATATCTTACGGTTTCTAAGGGCTTAGGTTTCATGTTTAGGGTTTTTTAAGGGTTTCAAGGGTTCTTTAGGTTTAGGATTTTTATGTTTTTTATAGTGTTTTAAAGGTTTTTAGGATTTTTTAGTTTTAGGCTTTTGAAGGGTTTTTAGGGTTTAGGGTTTCTTAGGGTGTAGGGTTTGTTAGAGATTAGGGTTTAGGGTTTCTTAAGTGTGTTGGTTTAGTATTTAGGGTTTAGGGTTTTCTAGGATTCAGGGTTTAAGGTTTTTAGGGTTTAGGTTTTAAAACTTGGTTGTTTTAGGTTTATTTTTTTTAGGTTTAGGGGTTTTAAAGGTTTTTAGGGTTATTTAGGTTTAGGGTTTTAAGAGCTTTTTAGGGTTTGGGGTTTTTTAGGGTTTACGGTTTAGATTTTCTTAGCATTTTGGTGTTAGGGTTTCCTTGGGCCTAGTGTTTCTTAGGGTTTTGGCTTTTCTTAGGGTTTAGGGTTTAGGGTTTAGGGCTTAGGGTTTTTAAGTTTAGGGTTTTATAAGGTTTTTAGGGTTTTTTAGGTTTATGGTTTTAAAGGTCTTTTTAGGATTTAGGGGCTTAAAGGACGGTGAGGATTTTTAAGGGTTTTTCTTAGGGTTTCTTGAGGTTTAGGTTTTCTTAGGGTTTATGGTTTCTTAAGGTTTAGGGTTTAGGGTTTCTTACTACTTGGGGTTTAGGGTTTAGGGTTAATGGGCTTTTAGGGTTTAGGGTTTTCTAGGTTTAGGGTTTTAAGGGTTTATGGCTTAAGTGCTTTAGGGTTTTAATGGTTTATGGTTTAAGGGTTTTTATAAATTTAGGGTTTTTTTAGGGTTTTTAAGGGTTTAGGACTTAGGTTTTTTTTTTTAATGTATTTTATGGATTCGAGGTTTTAAGGTTTTTCTAGGATATTTCAAGTGTAGGAGTTTATATTATTTTTAGGGTTCGTCAAGGTTTTTTGGTTTAATTGGGTTTAGGATTTAGGGTTTCCTAGGGTGAAGTGTTTAGGATTTTTGTTTGTGTTTTTAACTGTCTTTTAGGTTTAGCTTCTTTTATAGGTTTTTGGGATTTTCTAGGGTTTAGGGTTTCTTAGGGTATATTGTTTAGGGATTAGGGTTTAAGGTTTTGGGTTTTCTATAGTTTAGGCTTTAGCATTTTTAAGTTTAGGATTTTTTAGGGTGTAGGGATTTTCAAGGTTTAGGGTTTTTGAAGGGTTATTAGGGTTTTTCAAATATTTCTATTGGGTTTAGGATTTAGGGTTTCTTAAGGTTTAGGTTTTAAGGTTTCTTACCGTTTCTTAAGATTTAGGGTTTAGTGTTTCTTAGGGTTTCTTAGAATTTAGTGTTTTTTAGGGCTTTTTAGGGTTTAGGGCTTAGGGTTTTTTAAGGATTTTTTGTTTTAGAGTTTTTAAAGGTTTTTTATGTTTTTTTATTGGTTTACGATTTTTTTAGGTTAAGGGTTTTTTAGGGTTTAGGGGTTCTCAGTATTTAGGGTTTTAAAGGTTTTTTGGGGTTTCTTAGGGTTTATGGTTTATGTTTTTTTCTTAGGATTTTTTAGGTTTAGGGTTATTTAGGGGCTTCTAGGCTTAAGGATTTAGGTCTTATGGTTTTAGGGTTTTTTGAGTTTAGGAGGTTTAAAGATTTTTTTAGGATTTTTAAGTTTAATTGTTTTTAGTGTTATTAGAGTTGAGGTTTTCTTAGCGTTTAGTCTTAAGGGTTTCTTTGGGCTTTAGGTTTAGGGTTTAGGGTTTTATAAATTTAGGATTTATTTTAGGGTTGTTTAGGGTTTAGGGCTTAGGTTTTTTTTATGTTTTTCTAGGATTTGGGGTTTTAATGTTTTTTTTTAGGGTTTTTTAGGTTTAGTGTTTTTAGGCATTCTTAAGGTTTATGGTTTCTTAGGGTTAAAGGTTTTAGTATTAGAATTTCTAAAGGTTTTTTTATGATTTAGGAATTAGTGCTAAGGACTTTTTAGGTTTAGCTCTTTTAAATAGATTTTTATGGGGTTTTAGGGTTTACGGTTTCTTAGGGTATATGCTATAAGGTTTCTTAGGGGTTAGAGTTTAGGTTTTTGGATATTTTAGAGATTAGGGTTTTAATGTTTAGGATTTTTTTAGGGTTTTTTAGGTTTAGGGTTTTAAAGGTTTTTTAGGGTTTAGGGTATTAAAGCGTTTAAAGGGGTTTTAGGGTTTCTTAGGGTTTATGGTTTCATACGGTTTGGGGTTTTAGGTTTAGGGTTAAGGGTGTTTTAGGGATTTTAAGGTTTAGGGTTTTAAGGGTCTATTTTGGGGATTTTTTAGGTTTAGAATTTTTAAAGGGCTTTTAACGGTAATAGGGTTTTTTTTTTTCGGTTTAGGATTTTTAAAGGGTTTTTAGGGTTTCTTAGGGTTTCTTAGGGTTTAGGATTTTAGGTTAACAGTTTTTAAAGATTTTTTAGGGTTTAGGGTTTCTTAGTGCTTAGGGTTTTAGGTTTAGTGTTTTTTTAGGTTTTTTATGGTTTAGGGTTTAGGGTTTTGTAAGTATAGGGGGTTTAAGGTATTTTAGGTTTAGGGTTAAGGGTTTCATAAAGTTTAAGATTTAGAGTTTCATAGGGTTTTTTAGGGTTTAGGATTTCTTAGGGCTTTGGAATTAGGGTTTAGACTTTTAGGTATTGGGTTTTTAGGGTTAAGGGTTTATGGATTAGGTTTTTTTTTTTAGGGATTTTCATGTTTACGATTTTCGAAGTGTTTTTAAGGGATTTTAGGTATAGGGTTTTTTAGGATTTTTTATACTATTTATGCGTTAATGTTTTAAGGTTCAGGGTTTATTAAAAAGGTTTTTAGGGTTTAGGGATTGGGGTTTTAAAGGTTTTATTTAGGGTTTTTTAGGTGTAGGGTTTCTTAGGGTTTAGGGTTTTTTAGGATTTGGGGTTTAGGGATTAGGGCTTTTTTTAGTGTTTTTAGGTTAATGGTTTTTTAGATTTTTTTTTTTTAGGGTTTTTAAGGTGTAAGGTTTATTTAAAGGGTTTTTATTTCTTTTAAGGGTTTCTTAAGATTTAGGTTTTTAGGTTTAAATTTTTAGGATTTAGGGTTTAGGATTTTTATTTATGGTTTAGGGTTTCTTAGGGTTTAGGGTTTTGGGTTTGGGATTTTTAATGGTTTTTAGGGTTTAGGGTTTTAGGGTTTTAGGGTTTAGGGTTTCTTAGTGTTTAGGCTTTCTAAGGGTTTATGGTTTCTTAGGGTTTATGATTTCATATGACTTAGGGTTTATGGTTTCTTAGGGTTTATGATTTCATATGACTTAGGGTTTATGGTTTCTTAGGGTTTATGATTTCATATGACTTAGGGTTTAAGATTTAGAGTTTAGGGGTTTTATAAGGTTTTAAAGGTTTTTATAGGGTTTATAATGTTTAGGGTTTCTTAGAGTTTAGAGTTTAGGGTTTTTTAGGGTTTAGGATTTTAAGTTTAGATTTTTTTACAATTTAGGGTTTAGGATTTTAGGTTAAGTGTTTTATTTAGGGCTTACGACTTTGAGTTTTTTAGGTTAAGGATTTTTTTTAGGGTTTCTTAGGCTTAGGGATTTTAAAGGTCTTTTGCCTTTAAAGGTTTAGGATTTCTTAGAGTTTAGGTTTTCTAAAGATTTAGGGTTTCTTTGGGTTTAGAATTTAGGATTTCTCAGGGTTTAGAATGTAGGGATTCTTAGGGTGTAGGGTTTAGGGTTTCTTAGGGTTTAGTGTTTCTAAAAGTTTAGGTTTCCTTAGGATTTATGGTTTAGAGTTTTTTAGGGTTTAGGGTTTTGGATATTGGGTTTTGGGTTTTATGGTTTTAGGTTTAGGGGTTTTTAGTGTTTCTTATGGTTTAAAGTTTAGGCTCAGGTTTTTCAGGTTTAGAGTTTTTTAAGGTTTCTTATGTTTAATTTCTTTAAAGGTTTTAGTATTTCTTAGGGTTTATGATTTAGGATTTTTAGGGCTTAGGGTTTAGGGTTTCTTAGGCTTTAGGGTGTTAGGTTTAGGGTTTTAAGGTCTTTCTAGGGTTTAGGGTTTTGAAAGATTTTTTTAGGTTTACTATTTTAAAGGTCCTTAGGATTTTTTATGGGTTTTTATGTATAGGTTCCTTAGATTTAGGCTTTTAAAAGGCAGTTAAGGGTTTTTAAGGTTTCGCGGTTTTTAGGGTTTTTAAGGGTATCTTAGGGTTTAGTATTTTTTTAGGTTTAGGGCTTTTAAGGGTTTAGGGTTTTTAGAGTTTAGGGTTTAGGTTTTATGGTTTTATTTTAGGAATTTTCAAGTTTAGATTTTTTAGGATTTAGGGCTTAGTATTTTGTGGTTTATGGTTTAGGGTTTCATAGGGTATAAGGTTTTGGGTTTAGGAATGTTAAAGGTTTTTTAGGATTTAGGGTTTCCTAGGGTTTTAGGTTTAGGATTTTTAAATGTTTTTTAGGATTTACGGTTTAGGTGTTAGGGTTTTTTTTTTTTTTTTTTTTTTTTTAGGTTTAGGGTTTATGCATTTTTTGGATTTAGGGTTTAGGGCTATGGATTTTGTAGGATTATTTTTGTTTATGGTTTCTAAATAGTTTTTAGGGTTTTGGGCTTAGGGATTTTTTCTGAATTTTTTAGGTTTAGGGTTTTATAAGTTTTCTTATAGGGTTTATGAGGTTTAGGTTTTATAGGGTTTAGGGTTCTTAGGGTTTAGGGTTAGGATTTGGGGTTTTATGTTTAGTATTTTTTGGGTTTAGGGCTTAGGGCTTAAGGCTTAGGGTTTATTTAAGGTTTACGGCTTTGATTTTTTAAGATTAAGAGTTATTTTAGGGTTTTTAGGCTTAGGGATTATAAAGGTTTTTAGACATTTTTAAGGTTTAGGATTTCTTAGGGTTTAGAGTTTCTAAGGGTTTAGGGTTTAGGCTTTAGGATTTAGTGTTCCTTAGGGTTTAAATTTAGGGTTTCTTAGGGTTTAGTGTTTCTAAGGGTTTAGGGTTTCTTAGGGTATATGGTTTAGGGTTATTAAGGTTTTAGGGTTTTGGGTTTACAGTGTAGGTTTTATGGTTTTAGTTTTAGGGTGTTTTAGAGTTCCTTATGGTATAAGGTTTAGGGCTAAGGGTATTTTAGATTTAGGATTTTTTAAAAATATTTTTTAGAGTTTTTTTTATGTTTGAGTTCTTTAAAGATGTTTTTTAGGGTTTAGGTTTTCTTAGGGTTTCTTAAGGTTTAGCATTTCTTAGGGTTTAGGATTTAGGGTTTTTAGGGCTTAGGGTTTAGGGTTTCTTAGGCTTTATGATTTTAGGTTTAGGGTTTTTTGGACTTTTTAGGGTTTAGGGTATATGGCTTAGGGTTTTTTTATGAATTTATTAGGTGTAGGGTTCTAAAGTCCTTAGGAATTTTTCTAGAGTTTTTAGGTTTAGGTTTCTTAAGTTTAGGCTTTTTAAAGGGTGTGAATTGTTTTTTTGGTTAAGGGTTTTTAAAGGTTTTTAAGAGTTTCTAGGGTTTAGGGTCTTTTTTTTGTTTAATGTTTTTAAGGGTTTAGGGTTTATGATTTTATAGGAATTTTTGGGTTTAGGGTTTTTTTAGGATTTAGGGCTTCGTGTTTTAGAGTTTTTTTTAGATTTAGGGGTTTAAAGGTTTTTTAAGGTTTAGGGTTTTTAAAGTGTTTTAGGGGTTTTAGGGTTTAGTGTTTCTTATGGTGTAGGGTTTAAGGTTTTACAAATTTAGGGTTTTTTTTTTTGGGTTTTTTAGTGTTTAGGGCTTAGGGTTTTTTGTTTTATGTTATTTTAGGATTAGAGGTTTTAAGGTTTTCTTTAGGCTTTTTCAGGTTTAGGGTTTTATCTGTTTTTAGGGTGGCTTAAGGTTCATGGCTTCATATGGTTTCTTAGGGTTGAGGGTTTCTTAGGGTAAAGGGTTTTAGTTTTAGGGTTTTAGGATTTAGGCTCAGGTTTTTAGGGTTTTTATTGGTTTTCTTAGATTTAGGGTTTTTAGAGTCTTTTAGGGTTTAGATTTTTAAAAGGGTTTAGGGTTTAGGATTTAGGGTTACTTAGGTTTAGGTTTTTACGATTTAGGGTTTAGGGTTTTAGGTTAAGTGTTTTATTTAGGGCTTACGTCTTTAGAGTTTTTAGATTTAAGGATTTTATTTAGGTTTTCTTAGGTTTAGAAATTTTAAAGGTTTTTGCCTTTAAGATTTAGGCTTTCTATTGTTTAGGGCTTAGGGTTTCTTAGGGCTTAGGGTTTCTTAGGGTTTAGGACTTATGGTTTTCTCGGGTTTTAGAATGGTTAGGGTATTTTTATGGGTTTAGGGTTTTTGTTTTTGTTTGGAGTTTTAAAGGGTTTAGGGTTAATGGGTTTTTAGGGTTAGCGTTTAGGACTTTGGGTTTTACCGGGTTTTTTTATGTGTTTTTATGGTTTTTAGCTTTAGGGTTTTCAAGGGTTTTTAAGGTTTCTTATGTTTTAGGTTTAGTTGTTAGGATTTTCTTAGGGTTTAGGATTTTTTTAGGGTTTTATAGGTTTAGGGTTTAATAAGGTTTAGGGTTTTTTAGGTTTAGGTTTTTAAAGGTTTTTTAAGGTTTAGGCTTTAGCACTGAGAGATTTTTTGGATCTTTAACTTTAGGTTTTTAAGGGTTTTTAGGGTTTTTTTGTAATGGTTTTTTAGGTGTACGATTTTATGTGTTTTTAGGGTATCTTAGGGTTTAGGGTTTAGGGTTAAGGGGTTTTTAGGGTTTAGGGTTTTTAGAGTTTAGGGTTTAGATTTTATGGTTTTATTTTAGGAATTTTTAGGTTTAGATTTTTTAGGATTTAGGACATAGTATCGTGTGATTTATGGTTCAGGGTTTCATAAGGTTTAGGGTTCTGGGTTTAGGAATGTTAAAGGTTTTTTAGAATTTAGGGTTTCCTAGTGTTTAGGGTTTTAAGTTTAGGATTTTTAAATGGTTTAGGGCTTGAGGGCTTAGGGTTAAAAGGTTTAGGGTTTAACGGCTTTGATTGTTTAAGATTAAGAGTTATTTTAGAAGATAGTCTAACAACTATGGTAAGATTAAATAAAGAAAATGAAGAAATAGATAGAAAAAAGGAAATTGAAAAAATTAGAGAACAATCTAAAAAAGAAATTAAACAAATAGAAGAAGTAAAAGATACTAGAATACAAGAATTACAAAAAGAATTTGAAAGACTTAAACAATTATATGAAGAAAAATTAAAAGCAAAAGAGGAATATAAGAAAAGAACTGAAGAATTAAAGTTAAATCAAGAAATAGAAAGAATGAAAACAATGTTAGAAGAAACAGAAGAATTACCTAAATTAAAAATAGAAGAGTTAAGAATAAATGAAATAAATGAAGAAGAAAATGATAATATTTCAGAGAATAATTATGAATCATATTCAGAAACATATCGACCTTATAGAAAAGATAAAAATATAGAAATAAATGTAGGAAATTTAGATGAAAAACCTAGTACTTCGAATCCTAGAACACGAATGGATACAACACCTACATATTATACTTATGAAAAAGAAAATAGAGATAAAGTTTTATGGGATAAAAGATTGAATAAAAATTGGATACCTAGACAAACTACGGATCAAAATAATTTCTTAGATTTAGACCGTAGCGGATACAAATAAGACAATTCAATTATGGATAGACTATATATCAAAACAATTAATAGACAACAAAATATCAATAATAGATGCCCCAGGATACATAGAAAGAACACTTATAGGAACAACAAAAATATGGTTACAAAATTTAACACCAGCAAGCTTAGCAGCGTACAAGGAATAATCTGAAATCTAATAATGAAATAAACGACATCAGCGATAGATATATTAACAAATATGAAATATCAATTAGAAATGAATTTGGAAATATGACAGCAGAAATAGAAAACAGCAGAGAAAGATAAAATAATAAACGAGAAATTTAATGAATAAATTAGCAATATGTAAAATGAGGTCACATAGATGAATATACATGTGCATTTAAGAGAATATTACTATAAAAGGAATATATACAAATGATGAAAATGAGAGAAATAAAGAAAGTGCCTTACAAAATTACTAGAACCATTTAGTTTCAAAAATAATAAAAGATTAGGAAGAATCAAATCTGGTAGATACCTTTAGGAGCTAGAATAAAATTCTTGCAACAATAGTTTATGAACTATCACGAAAAACATAAGAAGAATTAAAACTAGAAAAATAGTAGTAAGGAACTTAGCGTATTGTACAAACAAGTTAGCACCCAATTAGGATGTAAAAATCATATAAAAAGAAAAGAAATAAAAGAAGTATAAACGCTTTAAATAAAATATAAGAATAAAATTCCAAGAAAAGATATTATATAAAAAATTATAAACACAAAAGACATAGAGTTAAGAAAAATATACTTGAGTATAAATGTTATAATTGTGGAAAACTAGGACATTTAGCTAGAAAGCATAAATTACCAAAAGATTTAAAGAAAAACAAATAACAGAGGTAATAATAGAAAACGATAAATATAAAGCAGATGGATTATTTAGATTATGAATTAGAAAATGAAGATAGCATATCTGAATTCACAGATATTGAATTAGAAGATGAAATAGAGACAGCTTCTGATTATGACTGAAAGCGATATAAAAATAATAAGCAAAGAAGAATATCAAAATAATGAATATACAAAACAAAAAATAATATTTGACAATAATATGTTTGAACAAATAAAAGGAAAAGAATTAGACTTAAGTATAGATAAGATATTAGAAGTACCTAGATTAAAAAACTTATTCAAATTACAACACGATGAATATTATGTAGTAAGCCAAAAAGAACATGTAATAGATTGTAAATATATTAAAGGTAAAGCTAAAATACCTATTATAAATAAAAAAATAATTAATAAAGAAATCCAAGAATTAAAATCAAAAGATCCAATAAAATATGTACATTTAGGAGCAACAGAAATATTGATGCATGTTTTAGAGAAGGAATAGATACACCTATAGAATTATATTTAGCAGATGATAGAATAATTCAACCTATAGAAAAAAGTATAATAAGTGCAGTTAGAGGAAATTTAATATATCAAAAATTTAAATTTATTATAAGTGCAAACTATTCAGTAGCAATAGAAATAAAGACAAGAACATAGATAAATCACTAGTACTATATTGGAAAAATGTCGCATAGAATTAGCACTAGGAAGTAAGATATTTATGTGCAAAGAAGATGTAAAAATTTATATGTATTAACTACAAAGCATAAAATAACAAAGAGAAAAATAAGATTCAAAAATCAAAATAGAAAATCCATTTGATAAAATAATCACAAAAGAATAGATAATAATGATTACAATTATAAAGAAATAGATATTGAAGAAGATTTAGAGATAGTAAAAAAGAAAGATAAAGACATCTAGTAAGACAGGGTTACTATACACCTTCATCATCAAGAATCCAAGACATCTAGAAGATTAGATTGTGATTTAATAACTAAATCATTAGAGCATGAAATACAACTATACTCAATATTATGTCGCTGCAGGAATATTAGACCAAAGAAAATATTTAATAACTATAAATACAAATAGAAAACCAAATTATAAGAGAACTAGTCAAAGAACATGAAATAATTACAAAGCAGAAAATATAAATAATGTGTAATTACTTCAGAGCTTTAGGTGGTAAACATAGAGAAGAAACTACAAAATAAGAACTACTCATTGGAGGAATAACAATAAAATTAACTAAAATACATCAAGGAAATAATAATATTACATTAGGAATAAAATGGCTAGAAATAGCTAAACAGCAATAATATAGATGATAAACAACTAGCAATAACTTATAGAAAACAAGAAAGTAATTATTAAACGAATAATTATATGATAAACTAAACATCTTTAAATGACA